>JAQPPZ010017067.1:4485000-5085000 GCA_028583015.1 Wollemia nobilis
GAGGCATGACTGCAGACATTAGAGCTCAAAATGAAAGGAAAAAACCACGCATCCTAGACAACCTTTAGCACCATAGCTTCAAGAATGTAGCAAAGGAAATCCCACAAGGAATAAACAACAAGAAAAGTAGAGGCCATCCCAAAAGCCACAAAAGGAACTAAAAACCTATAGGAAACACCACCACGAATCCAAAGAGCAGAGTCATAGTAGAAAGTACATGGTCCCCATAAAAACCGAAAGGATGCTGTGCAAAATTGCTCAAGAAGCCATAATTCCTTAGACCCACCAGTGAACAACTTCAAGGTCACAGAAGAGGAAGTCCTGAAAGGATTCAATAGCAAGAAAAATAGAGGCCCTCTTGAAAGCCACGAAAGGAGATAAAATATTGCAAGAACCACCACTTCAAACCCAAAGAGCAGAGTCACAATATAAAGTGCATGGCCCTCTCAAACCAAAAGGATGTTGTGCAAAACTGCTCATGAAGCCAAAATCCTCAGACCCATCAAACCATAGCTGAAGATCCCCCTAAGAACTATTGTGAAGAAGACTTCCAAAAACAACCTGAGAAAAAGGAAATTTCAAGGGAAAATCCTGAAATATCTAGAAACCCAAGAAAAGTTTGAGGGAAAACCTAAACCCATCCCAGAATATAGACACCGAAGGAAGGACAATGGAGTAGAATGGAACACAGGTTTTCCCACCATAGGGAAAGGAAAGGGTCACAACAATGGAACAATGATCTCCCCCAAAAGGATATCGTCTGCAACACCTTCCAACCGAAGAGGATGGGAAAAGGAGGTGTCAAAACATTTGGGAAAGGATAAGGGACCTGGGATAGTACTAAGGGAGAGATGCAGGAAAGAGGAACAAGACTCCCAAAGGAAGTCACTTGCAGAGCCCCCATCTCCTATTTAATTTATTTTTTATAAATAAAATGATTTTTTTTTTAATTTGAGGTTAGTGTGAGAAACCCTTATGACCAACACTCATGGCTGGGCATCCACATCCCAACCATGACCTCTAATAAGGGTGAGAGCTAAGCTTATCAATAGGGGCTAAACATACAACCATACACACACCCATCCCCTCACACACTCGCCCACGCTATGGTTTGAACCTTGGACCTCACAAAGAAGAGCCAAAGCCCAAACCATTGTACTATACCCTCGAGACAATAAAATGAATACTTCATTACTTGTAAAAATCTCATAATATATCAAATAACATTAGTTCAATTGATTATACTTAACTTTTAAGGAGCATATCCAAGTTTGAATCTTGCCAAAAAATACATGCATAATCAAGTTGTTGTAAAACCACTATGTGATCATGATGTAATATTTTTGGGACTCAATTCAATCATATATAACCGATCAATGTACTTTTTATTTAGATCCATTTGTTGTTCATGTGATTGTTAATTAAAAATTTTTGTAGTTGAAATTCCCAAAAAAAAAAGAAAAAAAAAAGAAACAAGGCATTAAATTGAGTTGTGTTGTAAAATTGACTATATTACAGGATGTCCAACCCTAAGAGTTTGTTGTTAGCCTTAGAGTATATTACATTATTTGGGTCATGTAAATGTACCACCTTAGGTACATAATTAGAGTAGGTGATTAATTTAGGGGGAAGTTAGCTAGTTACTTCAAGCAATGTAATAAATGCACAAGTGGAAATGTGCAAGGTGTAATGTGCAAGGTGTACCCTTGTACAACTAGGTAGAGTGTTGGTCAAGGAATCTATCTTCCTATATAAAGGACCTCATAGTAATAAAAACAAACAACTATCAAGTCAAGTTCTTATCTAGTGTAGTGTAGTATATAGTAGTGCTCTTGTATGGAGCACAATGTAGATCTTTAGCTCATATTAATGGAGTGACCATTTCCTCCATACTGCATTGTAATTTTATCATTTCTATTTATAGTATATTTCAGTCATATTGCAAACTCACTTGCTTTCATAATTTATTGCATGTTATTAGGACTTGTGTTGGATATCTTCTGTTGCATATATCCTCAAAAGCTAACAATGGTATTAGAGCCACGATGAATTGAGATAGGAAGACCTACATCCATCATAAGAGAAGTCTAGTAGGTCAAGATAAATAGAGAGAGCTACCATTGCTACCCTTGGCATGCATATTTGCAATATCGGACCTATCATTTTGTACCACTACATGCAAAAACTACCATTATGATTAATTGATAGAAAAAGCCATAATAGTCAATAGGGTTAGAAAAGTGAGGATTGAAATAAATCTTAGTTGCAGAAATTCTGAGATTATATTTGGCTAGAGTCTTTCCACAAACTTGCAGGAAAAAAAACTTGTGAAGACTAGGACTCAATATTCATGCTACTAGATTGACAAATCAACTAGTGAAGATTATTATCTCTAGAATTACAAATTCTTCAATTCTAGTTTCTAATGGTTTTTTGTAGGAAAAGGAGATTCAACAAAATTTTGGTAAGCTTCCTACAAGAGAGTTAGGAAGAATATCTTCTTAGAATTATTCTAGCACTTGCAACAACAAGAAATAAAATTGAATATTTCAAAGACCTCGAGAAAGGTCTCATTGCAAGAGGTGCAATCCTACAAATTGTAGAAGTAAATAAAAGGCCATAGTAGTCTTATAGTAGACTCAAGAAAGAAGAGACTCTAGAAGTTGAGTCATAGAAGGAGATAGGAGATTGGTGATCTCCATTCATGATCGATACTTGCATATTGCAAAAGCAAAAAAAATCCATTGAAGCCTTGATCAAGAAAAAGGTTGTAGAAGCTTTAATTCTGAAGAAAACTTTATAAAATAATTCTTGACTCAGAAGATAAATTATTGATTCAGAATAATACTCCAAAGAGGAGTTCCTAAAGAAAAATTTAGAAAATAATTCCTAATTTAGAAGATAGATTCCTGACTCAGAAGAATACTCCAAAGGAGAGTTATTGAAGAAAGTTTTAGAAAAGAATTCTTGATTCAGAAGATAAATTTATGATTCAAAAGAAAACTCTAGAAAGGATTTCTTGAAGAAGACTCTAGAGAAGAGTCCAAGAAATAGGATATTGGTGATATCCTTTACGGATTAGAGACTTCTTTCAGAAGAAGCTGAAGATATCCAAAGTAGATATCATTGGAAAACTTCCAATCTTGGAAGAGATAGAAAGGGACTAATAGAGTGTAATAGATTTTAGAGATCCTAGAAGAAGATCTCATCACCAACACTTCTAGAAGCAGAAATTTGAAGAAAAGGTATCAATTGGAAGACCAGAGAAGCTGCAATATAGAAGACCTTGGAGAGGTCTCAAGGAGGAAAAGAAAGAAGGCTTGGAGAGCCTTGTTGTAAAGCTTGAAGAAGCATCATCAAAAGAGTTCCTAGGAGAACTCATTGGAGAAATCCACTACTAAGGAGAAGTTCCTGATAGTGAAGAACTTGAGACATTTATTGCCATCTGACAACAAGCCCAAGAGAAGAATAATTTGGTGAGTGCTAAATCCCAAAAGAAGAATCTAGTGAAGACCTCAAGAGATTCAGAATATTGAGAAGAAGAAGATCCTATTTGAAGTCAAAATTTGACAAGAAGATTGAAGGAATATTTAGACAGATGAAGCCTACCAAATCCAAGAGATTTAAAAATTATCTCTCACAGCAAGGAGGCACAGTTTAGAGAAAGGATTTCTTTCAATCTACAACAGAAAAGCAAAGATCATTGGAAGGATCAAGCCACCAAATCCAAGGCTCAAGACAGAAAGTTCAAAGCTATAGTTTGGTGAAGTAGGAAGCTATTCTGGACAACCAACAAGAAGCTATGAATTCAACTATTGCAAGGCAACAACTTGGTGAATCAAAAACATCAATATCCACGTCTACTTTAGAAGCCATCAAATAGGTAAGCAACTTGGGTGCAATTAGTTTCTTTAATTAAACCTCAAGTTGGGTTATTATCAAACTTCATTAAGGCACCATATTTAGATTAAAATTTGTAGAAAGATAGATTGTATTATAGTCTTCAAGAGAAAAATAGAAATTTCATTTTTAATGATTATTTGCACATTAAATAGGAGTTGGATATTTTCAAAAGAAATAAAATTATCATCTACCTATTTGCTATCTAGAAAGCAAGAAGACTATATCCTACAATATTGATTGTATTGAAAAATTGGAGAATATTTATTAAGGGTAAATTATAGATTATTCTTAAAAGTTGCAGATATTATTAAATGCATCTAAAATTATTTTAAGAGTTCATTTACTGGAGCAATAAGGTGATATTGTTGTTACCATTACAAGTGCATTGACACTATACTAGTTGATCTCTAACTAGTTACTCTCAAGTGTTAGTTTGTGTTTGTTGATTATTAAAGATCAAGGACACAAAAACCAATAAATTATCAAAGTGTCTAGAGATACTATTTGGTGCATAGAACCTGCAACATTTCGTGGTCCAAAGAAGCCATAAAAATTAGACCATATTCCTCCAAGAAGTAGAGAATAAAACCACCATCAAACTTAGCAATAGAAACTTCAAATTGAGACTTGGTGAATCTCAGATTCAAAGTGCACTAAAGGCTATTTACAAAAAAAAAATTGCATAAATTACTTCTACAAAAGAGCTTCTATCTACGTGGTTACAAGCTTGGGTTCATTAATAAGAAAATGAGAGAGTTATCTAATCAAGAGGACAACTCCAAAATATGCCACTGCCTACTTAAAAAGTTGCCATAAATCTAGAGATTGTAAAAGAGGTGCAAAAGAAGGTATTTTATTCTCAAAAGTATTTACATTATATTGCACTACTCTAATATGCCCTACATAGGAAGAACGATAAGTATTTAATAGAAAAATGGCACACTCTTCACAAGGAGAAAAATAGTCCAAGGCAATCATGTAAAAGCATTCTCCAAGAAAGGTAAAAGGGTCTTCTAGAAGGCTTATATCATCTACGGTCTGGACAATCAAATATACAAGAAAATAAAGCACAATACAATGAAGGAGAAGAATTATATTCAAAGGCAAAAGAGTACATAACATAAAATAAGAAAATTATAAAAAAGTGGATGTACATCCGAGGAGCACCATTGGAGTAGCTCAAACTCCACAAGAGCATTGCTAAAAATCTACAAAATCACTACTCCAAGTTTCCAAGGTGTTGCTTACAATTCTAGCTAGAAATAACTCACTCCAAACGCCATTGAATGCATACAACAAAGGAGGAGTTGGTCATGTTGTATTGATAATAAATATATTGTAAAGATATGTTGAAGAGGCATTATGTAGAAAGGCCATGCACAAAAGAAAGGTGACACTTGTCACGTAGAAGGAAACCCTAATGTTTCCATGTGAGCACCCATCCATTGCAAGCTTGAACAAGAAGGCATTACAGGGAAGAAGGTTGGTGTGTTAGAAGAAAAGCAACACTTATCACCAAGAAGCATGAGTGCCCATTCAAGACTATAACATTCATTCCTAGGCGTTAAAGGAAATGAATGTGACACTTTTCACTTACCTCAAGATTCAACTCCTATTTACAGCTTCAAAGACCAACGAACAACAATATTGAAGGTTGAATTCATAGCAACATTAGAAAATGAGTTCATGGTAGAATTACATAGTAGCATTGATGTTATAGAAATAGCAGGAAGAGAGCATTGAATGCTCCTAGTAAAAATGATCAAACATAAGGTATCCATTGTCTAAGTAGTGTGTCAAAGGTATCAAGAAACCAATCGTCATCTGAGTTAAAGAGAAGCTAAAGCCTACACCCATACATTGGAGATAACATTCAAAAGAGAATTAAAGAGTGTTTTCATACGTAGAGGTTTGGGGCATCACAAAGGTAAGAATTTACCTTATCTAATTTGCTTTCATTAATAGGGATACATAAGGTAGAATATAAGATTGAAACATAAAGAGAAATCAACCATATTTGAAAAGAAAAAATATATATTAAATAGCCTAATATTTGTAATCTAAAACATCGGATAAAAAAGGATTTCTACATGGATAGATTAAACATCTAATATTTAAAATATCATTGTTTTCTAATATTCCATATTAGGGAGTCTTAAGGAATAATATACCAAAGTAGGTAATTGGAATTTAGAAACATTAAATATCAAATTATCAAAGGCTATACATGAAGGTTCTATAAGGAAAATAAAGAGTTGGAAACTAATTACTATACTTGTCTCAAACTTACATTAAAGGGACAAAATAAATCCAACAAATAGAACCTCATCAAACTAGAAAGTGCTTAAGTTCAATAGGATAAATAAGGTGTAAAAGAAGTTGATTTTTTCTATTCGTAAAACTTTACAAAATTAACCCAAAATTGAACTACTATTCTCAAAATCACTTTATCAATCATTTAGCATATCCAAAATTACTAGGGAGACATAAGGTATTTTACAAAACTTTATAATAATAGCATTCATTCAAAATTTATCAAGTTCTCAATCCATTTGGGAATCATAAGGTTTCTACAAATCTTACAAGGACTTTAATCACATTTCTTAACTAGGGAGATATAAGGAAGCCTTCAAAAACCTAAGAACTAAAAGGTTCTATCAAATCAAGCTCATAACTAGGGAGTTATAAGGTAGACCACTTAGTATATTCTATCTCATAAGATTCTATTCCTATCAAAGCACTTTTTCAAAAAGGTTATAAGATGTCTACCCCAAGGAATAAAATGAACAAACACATGAAGAATATCTTTAGAAAGGAAAAATCATGTGCTATAAAAATTGGAATCATGAATCTACTTATAAAAGGTGAAGCATATTTAGACCTTACTTCAAAATTGATGCCTTAGATGATGATTTTGATACCATGGAACAATATCTACAATCTCAACTCAAAGAAGCAATTGAGAATGGAAAGGATGACATTCCACTTCCCTTATATTTTGTAAGCATTTTGTATATGGTATTACTTACATAAAAATGCTACAAGAATGAGAATACAAAACCATAAAGTTCAACAAAAACTCATAAAACAAAATCTAAACTAAGTGAATCATACTTAAAAAGGATATTTCAATCCTCACGCAATATTGATACCTCAAGATCCACTAATCCAAGATCTTATCTTGATATCTTGAAAAAAGTTTTTATATAGAGTAAGAACAAAGAAGGAGAAACATCTTTGCAGGGATATAATAGTAGTACTACCACCTACAGAAATGCATAAACCAAACTCAAATGAAAATCTAAATAAGAAGAAGATGGTTCAAATAAAGGACTCTAGAGCAAAATTCAATTGATGAAAGAATATGATCAAATCAAAAACCATACTCAAGAAGAATATCCATATTGAATATTGAAATCTTCAATACCCAAATAATTTAAAATTTTAATACAAGGGGGTGTTAGAGTTAGAGTATATTACATCATTTAGGTCATGTGAATGTACCAACTTAGGTACATAGTTAGAATAGGATATTACTTTAGGATGAAGTTAGCTACTTACTTCAAGCAATGTAATAAATGCACAAGTGGCAATATGCAAGGTGTCCCCTTGTACAACTAGGTAGAGTGTTGTCGAAGAAAATTATCTTCCTCTATAAAGGGCCTCATAGTAGTAAGATCAAGCAAGTATCAAGTCAAGTTCTTATCTAAAGTAGTGTAGTAGATAATAGTGCTTATGTATGGAGCACAATGTAGTTTTTTAGCTCATATTAATGGAGTGCCCATTTCCTCCATACTGCATTGTAATTTCATCATTTCTATTTATAGTATATTTTAGTCATATTGTAGACTCATTTGCTTTCATAATTATTGCATCTTATTAGAACCTGTGTTAGATATCTTTCATTGCATATATCCTCAAAAGCTAATAGTAGTAAGGCTTTATCACACTAACCAAATCCAAAAATATTTTGACTATATTACACATTATAGAAGGTGCTCCTAGTAAGTGCATATGCATTAATAGTAATATAGATGTACATATCCATAGTTTAGTTATCATCCTCAACATGATCTTGCTCACTCCTACCCCAAAGATGTTTTGGATATGGTAGATGTTGTTTGTAGTGAATATAATAGGATTCATATTCATGCTAAGCTTACCCTTGCTTATAATACAAGGGAAAATTGATATATCAAAGGTTTATAGGGGAATTTCATAATAGCAATTATGCGGTTCTACAAATAAATTTTGAAGCAGAATGCAAATATTAATAATAAGATGCATAGATATCACAATTGTAAAATATATGTAATAATTTTTTTGTCAAGATTTATGTTTAAAGACTTGATTATATTGTCTTCGAAATGGATGTTAATATTGATAAGGTTAAGTATAAACTTCAATTATTATTTTTAGTAGTTATCTATCAATAATGACACCGTAAAATACTACAAAAGCTAACATATGGAGGCTAGAATGTACTTAAAAGTTCCAACAAAGGATTTTAGATATTAATGCCCTTCAAAGTAATGATCTCAAAACTGAGTTACAAATTGAAGCCAAAAAAAATAAAGCATATTTTAGTCCTAATATTAATATGGAAAAGGCCAATGCCAATAAAAATAGAAGTATTGTTAGGGAAATTAAAAAAAACTATAATGCATATTAAAAATTTTCATTCATGATGTCCTCAACCAACAATATAACCACCACAATAATCAACTTGATGTTCATTTGTAGGAGTGTCATGACTTGATTTTATGAACCTATAAGGGCATTTTAATTATAGCATGTGATGGGATAATTTGATGACATGATAGTGATGATCCACTTTTGTGCTTAGTAAGATAACGTTGGATATGGTTATTAATCTATGTTTATTAAGTGCTTAATCATAAATGACATACAAAATAAATGATTTAGGATTTAATGATGCAATTGATATAATTATTTTAGGATATAAAAAATGCTACTATGAAATGGTGATTTAAGTGATGACATGTTCACCCTTGACCTAATCATGCAAGGGAGAGTAGTATTGGGAAAAATGTATATTCCAAACAAGGACATCACAAAAGAGGGTCATCATGAACACATCATAGTTACACATTGTATTTTATCATTTATATGATTGATTTATATATGGATTTTTGAAGGGATTTCATTGATGTCATGAGTGTTCAAAATCATATTTTATTCTAATGTAGTTAAAGACCATTTTAATTAGATGACCCATAGTTTGATTTAACTTCATGATTGATTTTATATATTAATCGTTTAAATTATTAATTAAAAAAGGTAAATGCCTTGTTTAAAGTTACCTTTAAAACTTTCATGTGGTCATGTTTATAAGAGGCTACCTTGGGATATATTGCATTTTTAAAAATCCCAAGTTCTTGGTATAGAACCTTGGGAGATATACTCCATATATGACCTTAGAGGGTTTAAACCAAACTTTGAATATCATATATTTTACCCTAGCATGAAGGTAATAAATTAGGGTGAGCATGAACTATTTTGCACCATATGGAAAATTTTATTGCTAATCCCAAGCTCAACCTTTTTAGGGAAAAGTGTAGAGTCTTCACATTACAATTTTATTCACTAGCATATTTAAACCCTTCTTTTTGGGGAAATGGATAATTATTTTTTATGGTTGAATTTCTTAAGGAGGTATATAGAGGAGGAAACCATATTCATTATGAATGTTTCATACTTGAACTACTACTGTAGAAGTCATGAATCCTACTATCACAATATACCTATTTTTATGCTATATGAATGTATTTTGTTTTTCATGGAAGTAACAAAATTGTATTTTTTGAATTCTTTTTTATAATAGAAAATGGAAATAAAGGAACATGTTGGTCTGGGGAATTGGCTTGACTTTTATTTTTGGTGTTGCAGCCCCAAATCTAAGTTTTAATAAGGTTGGATAATTTTTTCATAGGATTTCCTTGACCTACATATTAATGGATACTACTTGCCTTCCTTTGTTGGATATCTAATTTAAAATAGTTAAATGACATATAATAAAATGCACACACAAAATTAAATGCAAAAATAAAATGTATAAAGTGCATGAAGTTTAGAGTGCAAGAGATGAAAGCAAATAATATTATTGAACCATAGGAAGGATACCATGTGATCAATAAACACACAATAAGTTGAATAACATCAATATCCACCCATTTGTTTGATTATTAAATTGATAAACAAATGACAATATGGGCTAGAAGGGTCATACTCAACTGTTGCATACTTGAAACATCACAAGGAAAATACCTCAAGGAATTACCATTTTCTTACAACCTCATGAGTATAAATCACAATGTTAATTTCACAAAGTGTAGATCCAAATTCGCATGGCCAAAATATGATTAAAATTAGGGCCCTAGGTCCCTATTTATAGCAAAAGTTTACCCCTGAGTTATCTGAGGTGAAAAATAATTAATCCTAATAAAAGTAAATATTTGGCAGTAACTTTATCAAAATGTTGCACTTTTAAATGTTCCATGCATATACCTATAATAGGCTCAGAATACTCCCAAAATGCTCAATGCATCACAAAATACCAAAAAAAAACTTTCCAAAAAAATCCTCATAATTTGCATTGATTTTCACTTTTGTGTTTGTTTGAGCAGCTCGTATTTATAAATGATTCACTTGTATTTTATAAGCAAATAAATTGCCTTTTTTGAGAGAATTTATATCTATTGCTAAGTGTTTTGGAACCTTTACCTAAGTAAATTATCACCCTTTACTGAGAAAATCACTCCATTTTACAAGTGAATTACTCCTTTGAGCTAATCAGTCCATTTTATAAGTGATTTGCTCCTTTGAGCCAATCAAGCCATTTTATGAGCAAATTGCTTTATTTTGTGAGTGAGTTACTATTTTGACCTAATTGATACATTTTGTAAAAAAATCGATTCATTTTATAAACAAATCGATTCTTTTTATAAAAAAATCACTTGTTTGAGCCAATTGGATCATTTTGGAGACAACCAAACTTTGCAATTTTGCCAATTTGTTGTTTTGCAATATTGTTTCTAGGTTTGTAAATCTATTTTCTTTAGATAATTTCCTAGAATTAGAAGGTAGTAGCTGAAAATACAAATTTATAGTAACTTTATGAAGCATAAAGCTCTATTAGTAAGAAATCCAAATTATTGCCTTTATCCTTGGGCATAGAGTATTCAAAATTGGAATCCCCACTGCAAAATTTATAAAATTATGAGTCTTTGTTTAGCTCTAGGGTAAAAGGTTCAAAACTATCTGCCAATTTGTGCATGAGGATCCACCTTGATCATATAAATTTTGGAATTCAACACCAAATCCTCATACACATCCTATGATAGGATCTTCCTTTGATCCTCTTCAATTTATTAACTTCTACAATTGGATTTCTAGTTAAATTATCTCCTTTGGATCACTAGGTAATACTATCTATGGACAACTCCACTTTGATTTTCTCTACTGAAGGACACAAGCTTATATTGAGAGGGGGGTGAATAGTATAAATCCACTTTTTACTTTTATTTTGCCAAAAAATATCCAATATATCAATGGCAATATCAATAGTAGTAATTAAAGCAATGCATAAATCACCACACACAATAGAGACACCAATTTAACGTGGTTCACATAATGTGGGCTACTCCACGGAGAAAATATTTCCCTATTTTTTTTCAATAAATATCTTGGGAATCCTTCCCTATTACAATGTTTATGGACCTCTGTCCAAAGGAGACACCAATCCCCTAATCTGGTTTGTGGGCACCAACCCACAAGAGACACCAATCCCCTAATCTAGTTTGTGTATCTCTATCCATACGAGACACCTATCCCATTAATTGGTTTGTGGATATCTATCCATAGGATAACTCCTCATCTGCTTTGGTTGGTGATCTTCTAGAAGACTACTGCCTCCACTTCTATGGCTTGTGGATCTCTCTCCATCGAAGACCTTTGTCCTCACTACCCTAGATTATGGAACTCTATCCATTGGAGACTATTGTCCTCTTCTCTCACACCTCCAGAGCTTACACTTAGCTCTATCTCAAATCTACATTGAAAATAGTCCTTCAGTCTAGCATAAATCTACTCAATATTTATCTCAAATTTGCATTAAACAAAATCCTTCAGTATAGTACAAATATACTCAATATCTATCTTTGGTTTGGTACAAATCTGCACCAAAATCTATCCTCAATTTTTTTCTCAAATTTTTTCTCAAGCCTTAACACAAAGCTTGACTCAATCAAAAATAAACTCTGCTAGATCTATCCCAAACCTTAACTCAAGGTTTGAACAAATCAATCAATCAACTCTGCTCTCAAGTCTACTCAAATACTTGTATCAAGTCTATCCAACAAGTCTTCACCAAGACTTACCTCAAATCTGCTTAACAAGTCCTCACTAGAACTTGTCCAATCTGCTCAACAAGTCTTCACCAATACTTACCTCAAATCTGCTCAACAAGTCCTCTCTAGAACTTGTCCAAATTTTATTGTAAGCTTCCATAAAATCTCACAATAATTTGTCCACAAGTCTTCACTAATACTTGTCTCAAATCTGCTTGTAAGCTTCCACAAAAGCTCACAAAAATTTGTCCTTAATATTTCACAAAAGCTTCCTAAAATTTATCCTTAGGTCCACTCTAGGACTTACTCAAATTAGTTCACAAGATTTCACAAAAGCTTATTCAGATCAATTGCAAAACTTGCCTATAAAAACTCAACTCAATCTCTCACAAAAAAACCTCTTCAATACCATAAAAAAGTTTCACTCAGAATCTTGTTTAACTTTAGAAACATATAGATAATGGTTAGAGACTCAATATGTTTCATAATCACAAAAAAATTAAAAAAATAAACTTAATATCTTTCATAAAACCTCTTCGATCACTCAAACAAGTTTCATTCAGAATCTTGTTTAACCTCAGAAACATATAGAGAATGGTTAGAGACTCAATATATTTCACACTCACAAAACACTCAATCACTTCCAAACTCTTTTCAAATCACTTTAGTATAAAGAAAAATTTGTTTTACATAACTTGAACTATCACTCTAACACTTTCAATAAACTATACTCAATCAACTCCACTCAACCAATCACTCAATGAAACACAACTTGCTTACAAACCCTAAACAAGTGCTTCACTATGCTTCCAAAAAATCACACTATGAATCTAAATCCTTGAATCAAGATGATTCCTCATTCACATAACAATGATACTTCTGATATTTTCACAAACCCTAATCATGCACATGAAGGTTTACTCTAATATTTCCAACAATGCTTATCAAAAAATCTCACATCTCACATAATAATGATACTCATGATCTTTCACAAACTCTAATACATGATAGTTCTCAATTTCTCACTCAAATGTTCTCACAAACATTCACCAATCATGCACATGAAATATTACTCAACAAATGCTTATCAAACAAACCTTTTCAGTTCAACTTAGAATTCACAACATCCAACCCAAAAATATTTCACTCACAAGGAAGATGTGCCCATACCTTTTGTTTGATGAATAATTGACCTCAAAACCTGTCTCAATCACAATCAACCTCTTTGCCAATCTCAATGGTTAGAAAAAATCTTCACTCAAATATTCCCTCAATATTAATTCACCATTACAAAATTAACAAGACTCAAATACACCTTATTATCTCCAAACTCTTAAACACTACTCAAAACCCTAGATCTCAAATTAAATTGGCAAAAATAAACTCCTCAAAAATGTCCTTATAACTCCTTTCTCAAAAATTAAATCACTCCTTTAATATGCTCAAAAATGCAAATTAAACTTTAACAAAACACCTTATACCTCCCTTTAACTCAAAAATTTAAACCATATTAAAAAAATTAAATACCTCTATTGCCCTTGATCCTTTGTTGCGCTGCCACTAGTGCCCTAGCCATGGCCCAACTTTCACGTGAGCTAGGTGCTCACATTGGTAGAAAAAAGTGCCTCGTGTGCTTTGTATCCTATGCTAGGCATCAAAACCAAAAGGACTACCAACAAAACACTCCCAAGCCTACCATCGAGATTCGATCATGAGATATCCTACCTGTAAATGCTTCAACGCACAACCACTTGCTACTAGCCCAACCACCAAGTTTGTAATGAGGCTTTAAGCCTCCAATTTCTTATCCCTTTGATGGCTATCGAAACAATAAAAATATTATCCTTTGTCTTGCATGTAGATCATGGAAATTCGTAGGCACTAGCAATATTAATCGATCGAAGGTGGGAGGTTAGGAAACCAAATGCACATGGTATTTATACCATTGTGACATCTCCCTTTGGACATCGATGGAGAATTAAACCTTCTGCCCTTATAACCCTAACCTTAGGGTTAATTAAATTAAATTATAAATTAATTTATAATGAAATTATTATAATTAATTTAATAACTTTAGGTCTTAACATTAGACCTTTAATATTATAATATTATTTTTCTTGGGCCTTCCTATTGCAAATTAATTTATAATGAATTATTATAATTAATTTAATAACTTTAGTTCTTAACATTAGACCTTTAATATTTTAATATTATTTTTCTTGGGCCTTCCTATTGCTCCTTTAGCCTTATATGACCACCTTGAATATTATAATATTATTTCCCTTAGGCCTAGAAGCAATATTTCTCTTGCACTGCTTATTGAAACTGACTCTTGACATCCTTCCTTTTGTACTGCTCACTGAAACTGACTCTTGACATCAATGACAACAAAACTTGCTAATATTTCCAACTTCTACAATCTCTTATTTAGTAGTTTGACATCTTCTTTTTTAGTTCTTCAACTATCATTCCAAGAGCATCATAGAAATATTGAATTATTAGGGTCTCCCTTGCATGTAGGACATGTCCTTAAATTGTGTGATTAACATATTATCTGTCCTACCCAACTACTTCATTTATTTTATTAGATGAGGATTTTTCAATGTACTTTGCCTCAGTTGTTAGCTCCTCTTCTACTTGCTTGATTGTATTTGAAAACTAGTATCTTGTACTTATTAAGATATGTGGGATGTACCTTAGCACACATGGTCCCAAAGGGACTCAACTTATCTCACCACTAAGATCTTGACTATCATATTGTACATTATAAGTGGCATGATGACTAATAGCTCCTCTTTTTTTTTCATCATTTAGAATCAATGGATCATAGGTGCAGTACAATTTTAAATCTATTTTTACTAGTTTTTTCTTGATTAATTTACTTTCATCTCTTGCAAAATACCTAATTCTTATTCTCTATATTTTATCTCAAAGGATCCCTTTTCACTAGGGGAGAGAATGGTTGATGGATGTCAATGCCAATATTTGTTGGATATTTTGAGTAGATAAGTTGTCATTGATGTCAAGAGTGAGTGGTCATTGATTTCAATCTTTCAGCACCAGTTAGTGGCAGCTTTAGTGGGCAGCATCAGTTTCAGGTTCTCTAATATGTGCAAAAGATTGCCCGGTTTTAGGAGATCAGATGAGGACCAAAGTGCAAAAGAAGATGCCCAAGTAAATAATATTATAATATTTTAATAATATTATAAAAGGAGGTTTTAAATTAATTATAAATTAATTTACTTAACCTAAGTTATGTAAATTAATTATTAATTAGTTTTACTATTAATTACAAAGTTAATTTATATTAATGTTTTAACCCAAAGGTGTGTTATTAAAATCATAATTCGAATTTTAATTGGAATTACTAAAAGCATCGATGAGGGAGAAAAATCAAATAATGTATAAAAAGGGGGATCCACCCACGTTAGAACTTACCATGCCTTCGTTCAAAAATTAATGTGAATTGCTTGCGATGCATGCTACAACGAAGTGGAGAGAGTAGTGGAATTTGAAGAAGTCAAAAGGCGCATGAGGCATAAGGTGGAGGAAGTGCTTTTTCCTTCACATGGGGACTATAGCCCATGCGGTGGGCTCCCAAGCACTAAGGTGCTTAGGCCTTAGAGAGAGGGCAAATCGAATCACACCAAAACCCTTTTTTTGGGAAAGCAAGGTATGCGCTGGAATTTAGGCATCAAAAAATTTGGAATTGGTTATTAAAAATTAAAAGTTCATTTTTGCATTATATTTGGTTTATAAGGTTGCATGGGGAGTTATAAGGATTATGAAAATTAAAATTTTTGATGTCATTTGCTTTAATGGTTGGAAAGAGTTGTAAGGTGTTTTTGAAGTGTTGGATATTATTTTAAGTTGGAGTTTATAAGGTGTATCAAAGAAATTATTTTTCATGTATGGTATGATGAGTGTTATTTTAAAAAGGAATCAATAAGGCACAAATTGAGTTGTGATTATTTTGTGTCTAAGGAATAATTTTGAGGAAGTGTTGAAGTGATATTGTTGTGTCTAACCATTGGAATTGGAAATAAGGAAATTGTGATTGAGACAAGTTTTTCTAAAGGTACCTTTACATACAAAAAAAGGTATGGGCATATTCTTCCTAGTGAGTGATTGTTGAAACTTGTGAATGAAAAGTTGGAGTGAAAAGGATTGTTTGGTTAAGCATTTTTGAGTGTGTTTTTAATTAATACTTCAAGGTTTTCTGGAATTGAAGTTGTTGATAAAACCTTGTTTTATAAGCATTGTTGTTGAAGTTATTAAGTTGAGTGAAGAACTTGAACTAGGATTTGCAAAGAACATGAGTATCATTGTTATGTAAGATTGGTTGATAAGAATTGTTGGAAACATTTGAGTGAGTGTTTATATGTTTGGACTAGGATTTGTGAGAAAGGATTATTTCATTGAGTGATTGAATAAGTAGAGTTTGTTGAGCCTAGTCAAGTGGATGTGTGAATATATATCTCAAGTTCTATGAAACAAATTATTCTAAATTCTGAATTGATTTGAGAGAGAGGTTGAGTGTAGGTGAATGTGAAGCATATTGAGTCTCTAAAAATTCTCTATATATTTATGTAATAAAATAAATATTGAAAGTGATTGAGATTTTGTGAGTGTGAAGCATATTGAGTCTCTAACAATTCTCTATATGTTTCTAAAAGAATGAGTGAAAGTGATTGAGCATTGAGGTGAATGTGAAGCATATTGAGTCTCTAAAAATTCTTGATATGTTTCTAAAAGAGTGATTGAAAGTGATTGAGCATTGTGATGAGTTTGAAGCATATTGAGTCTCTAAAATTTCTCTATATGTTCCTAAAAGAGTGATTGAAAGTGATTGAGAATTGTGATGAATGTGAAACATATTGAGTCTCTAAAAATTCTCCTTATGTTTCTATGATATTGAACAAGTTCTAGTGAGGACTTGTTGATCAGATTTGGACAAGTTATAGAGAGGACTTGTGGATAGATTTGTGTGAGCTTTTGTGGAATATTACAATACATATTGAGAGCAGAGTTGGACAAGTTCTAGTGAGGACTTGTTGAGCAGATTTGGACAAGTTCTAGAGAGAACTTGTGAATAGATTAGTGTGAGCTTTTGTGGAAGATTACAAGGTAGATTTAAGACAAGTATTTGAGAATAATTTATAGCAGATTTGATTTATTAATTTTTTCAAACCTTGAGTTAAGTTTTGGAGCGGATCCAGTAGAGTTGATTTGTGATTAAGTCAAGATTTGAGTTAAGCCTTGAGGACAGATATTGAGGATATATTTGTGCTATATTGAAGGAATGTGTTTAGTGCATATCAAAGGATAAATATTGAGGATAGATTTGTGCTAGATCGAAGGACTATATTTAGTACAAATTCAAGGATAGAGTTTGGTGTAGATTTGAGGATAGGTTTGTGCTAGACCAGAGATACAGATTGAGCAGATTTGTGCTATATCGAAGGACTCTATTTAGTTCAAATTTGAGATAAGGCTTTGAAGGTGACAAAGTATAGAGGATGATAGTCTCCAGTGGATAGAGATCCATTATCCAA
Organism: Wollemia nobilis; assembly: GCA_028583015.1. Lineage (NCBI taxonomy): Eukaryota > Viridiplantae > Streptophyta > Pinopsida > Araucariales > Araucariaceae > Wollemia > Wollemia nobilis. The sequence goes on from JAQPPZ010017067.1 coordinate 4,502,828, forward strand.
GGTAGTAAAGACATGTGTCTTCAGTGGATAGAGATCCATTAGCTAGAGCAGTGGGGGTAACATTTCTTCTAGAATATCACCAGTCAGAGCTAAGGATAAAGGAGTTATCTTGTGGATAGATATCTATGGACTTGATTAGGGGATTGGTGTATAATTTGGATAGAGATCCATAAACATTGTAATAGTGAAAGGATTCCCAAGAGATTGATTGAGAAAATTTTAGTGAAATATTTTCTTCGTGGAGTAGCCCACATTGGGTGAACCACGTTAAATTGGTGTCTCTATTGTGTGTGGTGATTTATGCATTGCTTTGATTATTTCTACTAATATTTCTATATTTACATTGCATAATATTTATTGGGAAGGAAAAGTAAAAAGTGGTCTTATATTGTTCACCCCCCTTCTCAGTATAAGCTCGTGTTCTTCAATATTTTTCTTCATAGTGTGAATTACCTTAAAAATATTTGACACTACAAAGTATCATTGTAATTATATGGGCTAATGGACCAATGAATACAAGGATACCAATTTGACACAATGACATGGATGGTGGTGTGTATTGAGTGGTGATGAATAATGAGAGGGATTAAAACAATGATAGACGGGATGACATAATGATGTTTATGACATGGGGGATCAAAGGATGGGTATAAGGTGGATGGAATAGTAGGTTATGACATAAATTATGATAGGAAAAAGAGGAGTGGATATGACATATGAAATGATCATACATTTTAAATAGGTAAACTTGTTGGTGACCCTAAGACTTAGGTTATGCTTATTTGAGGTAGGATGGGTGTAATAGAAAAATTAGGGGATTTAAAGAAGTAGGAATAAAAGCAAGAGGAAAGGAGAAAATAGAGAGAGGAATAGAATAAATAGGGGTGGAAATAAAATAAATATGTTGTTGAAAATATGGTAGAAGAAATTTATACTACTAAATTAACATTATTTTTTCTTTCCAATCTTTTCCTTTTTTATTTGAAGTCCTTCTCTTGATGGTTCTCTATCATTTCTCTTTATTATTTTATACTTCAATTCATTGAGTTATCAAAGGTATCATGTCATAACATTTAAAATAATTCCCAATAATAGACTATTAATAATATTTGTACTAGACTCCAACCTATCCATTGGGTTATTACATTAGAAGGAAGATAATTTCTACTTATCCTAAAATATTCTAGATCTCAGAGGTTACCTTATTATCATTATCTTTATAGATTGGAATTTTATATTATTAGCTTTATGGAAGAAACCACTAATCTTAGAAATATCTTCAAACCAATATTAGAGGAAAGGGATGTAAAAAAATGGGGACCCAAGTGTCTCTTGCAAGATTTTTACCCAAGTGAGTTGGGATTTTTATTTTTCTTCTTATTTTTCTCTATGTTTTTGGGAGGAGAAATTTATAGAAACAAATAACTATCTCTCTTAGTGAAATACATTCCCATTCACCAGCTTAGGCAAATAGTTGGTAGACCTTCTAATGTTGATATTCCAACTTAAGATTTTCCAACATCTATGTAAACATAGTAAGCCATATAGCATTAATGGTGTATATGGGGGGTATTTTCTAAAGGGGGTTCCCAAATTTAGAGCTTCATGGGAACATTCTATGATACGGTATATTTCTTCATCAAAATAGTTGAAACCTTGACCGAGTGTTGCCATCTAGGAAGTTAGAACAACATTTTATTTTATCATTCCCTCCTAATCTACCTTTTGATGCCAACCATTTTGGAATTGATACATGCCTTTACTTATGAAGTGGTGGTAAGTATTGTGGGAATTTTTACTTCTATAACTATGATAGAATTTCTACATATTACTTCATTCCATGATTGAATTTTATGATGATGTTTGGTTTGGATAACTACATTTATGCAACCAGTATACACATTATCAATAAATAATGATTGATTCTTTTGTTTTTGTTCCCATACCAATCAATATCATTCTTTAGAGAATTAGATTATTGGGGTAAAATTTTTGTACTTCCTAGGATTGTGGAAAATACCCCATTTTTAGGATCATGGCTTCTCTGTTACTTAATGCAACCTTCTTATCTAGAACCACCTAATAAGTCTCAAGAGTCATAGGTGAATATTTCTCTATTTATTGAATACAATTTGTTTTAGGATTTCTCACCAAATAGGGATACTTCTTCACAAAAGAGACCTCATAAGTTTTCATTAGTCTTTACAATCTTAGGTTTCTCCAAGACAAAACTGTATATCTCATATTCTAACTTAGTTTCTTCTTCTATTTTATATTCATCCTCCTAAATAAATATCCCACACAATGGTTGTATGATATTCTTTTTTTTTACTATAGGATTCTCTTTCCCTAAAGAGAAATCAAAAGTTTCATATTCTAGGAGAACAACCGTAATAACAACTTTAGGTACATTAGTTGTCAGAGCAAAGTAAATCCCACATCGAATTTCAAGAATCTGATAGTCTTATTCTAAAATTTCTTCATCATAAAAGTAAAATTGCTTTCATGAAATATGCTTCACATTTCTTAAACTTCATAGTATATCCTTCATATTCTATCCCAAATTTTCTTTCTATTACTCTTATATGTTTGAATTCATCATTTGAGGGAGACACTGATGCTTGATGACCTAATTGTATATTTTCCCTTGTTATCTCCATAGGTAGGACATCCTCAACATAGGACTCAACCCACTTGTATCTTGATTTTATTTCTATTTCCATTGCATACTCTTCTCCTTCATAGATAAAAGTAAACATCTTACATTATTCTACAAACTGTAATTCTATATCTGACCAAGGATCAATTGATTCGTGATCTTCTTCATGATTTGATTTCTTTTATTGAGCTACAATAAGTCCATCCTTTATGTTTAAATATGGACTTATACTTCTAAGTACTATTGTACCCTTATTTTTGGCTTGCTTTTAACTTGATAGCTCATTGGAAGCTTTACATTTACATCTAGTTTCAACCCCTTGTTGATTAGTGCATAGGTGTCATATTTAAAAACTGACTCCTCATCTGTTTCTATAGTGCTAAAAGTTTTTAGCATTGCATAATTGAAATTGAGAAGGGTTGGAATTGATGGTGGAGCCTATAGTTGTTGACACATGATCATATCAACTATCAAGATAATTTGACCTATGATGGTGGCTTATTAAGCCTGACATTACTAATTATATTGAATAGTATGAGAAGATATGATGGCTTTGATGCACTCTATGGGATCATGTCTATCATCACACAAAAGTCACTATTTTGAATTCATATTATTATTAGTGTTAAGCATATTATTGTGAGTCTAATTTTATCCTTGATTAATGCATTGCTGAGGAACCTGATTTTCTATAAAGTATAGAGTCTTTTGGGGTTGCTAATTCTGTGATTATGGCCATTGTTGCTTTGTAGTATTGTTATGATTTACCAAAGTGTTAACCACCTCCATAATTTTATTTCTCACAAAATTATTATTGGACTCATTACATGAGTCAAATGGAGAAAGGAGGGATGAAAGTTATTGATGAAAGGCTATAATAAATGACAAGCCTTGGTTGGGATGAGTGATGATATGTGTTGTAGAAGGATGAGCATAAGTGTTTATTTAGGGATCAAAAATAGGTGAAATATTGGGTGTGGAGCTAGGTATAGGAATATTGAGGGAAATTTGGGTTGCTTCGGCTATTGATGGTGTGGGGGGTATGTTTTCTACTCAAATGAGAACCTCCTCCATTCTAGACACTTCTTTAAATACTAGTGTATGATGATTAACATTACAAATCATTAAAGCTAAGTCAAATTGTAAACCTTTGATGTAATATGGTAATGTCTATTCTCCATTTGGCCTAAAATTTTATGGGATTAAGTTCAAGGTCCTCAAGAATCTAGTATTGAAATCATGTATATCTTCTTGATAATGTTTTTGGATTACATAATTGAATCAAAACCGAGTAACCATTTTGCATTTTACCAAATCTATGTATAAATAATTTAACTTTTGATACCCAACCAATAATTGAATTATTTGGTAATTCCTATACCATAAGGTAGCTTTATTATGAAGAGAGTAGATCAACAAGTGTACCATTATGTTCTTTTCATGGATGTAGTGAATTTATTTAAGCATAAATAATTTATTGAGGTGGTCTAGTACCATCTTGTCCATGTTCCTATAAAAGGTAGGTAGTGCTTTCATAGTTGTTGAGGGAATAAGAAAATAGGCCACCAAATTTAGCAGTCCTTGGTAGGTCCAATTAGGGAATTGGTTTGGTAGCCTAGGAGATACTCTTGCATTATTTTATTAAGGAGGAGGTTCACCATACTATTATTGAGGGAATTACATTGCATAATTGTGAGGTGGATACAAGGGTATGAAGAATATGGATATGAAGGATAGTAAGATAGTAGGTTTTGGTAAACACACTATTGATTCGAAGGTGTTTGAATATTCTATTATGAGTTCTATAGATATTGTTCCTGACCTTGAAAAATCTATAGGCATTGAGGTAATTGAGGACTTTGAGACCATGAAAAATTTTGTACTATTTGAGGATTTCCACATAATTGAGCCACTATAATATTTTCCAAAGCTTAAATATATTGAAGATAGGATCAAAGCTCATTTTAATCCCACTATTCAAGGGGTGGGGTCCGAGGCAATGCCCTAAGAAAAGTTTTTGGTATTTTTTTTATGGAGAAAATTGCTCATTTGATTTGTTGAATATTGTAATGCAAATCATCATATTATGTCTTAATATATATGTATCTATGTAGATAGATTTTTAGGGTTATAATCTACAAAACTTCTTAGAAATTAAAATATTTCAAAAAAATTGCTTGTATGAGCAAATCACTTGTAAATTAGAGTGATTTACTTCTAAAATATGGTTTTTAGTAAACTATCAATTCGAGTGATTCACTAGTAATTTTTTATGATTTGAATGTTGTGTAGCTTTTTAGAAAACTAGAAAAATGGAGTGATTCACTCAAAAAGTTCAATGATTTATTGAGCAATTCACTTGTCTATCGAAACTTTAAAAAAAACATAGAAGATGAAAATTTCCTAAGTAGGTTTCTTGGAGAGAATATCTTGCTGAATCTATCATGGTTGAATTTCACCCCCTGTTGGAGTGAATTGCTCATATTTATCAAGCAAATTGCTTGTTTCAATATTATGCAAAACAAACTCATAATTCACCTTAAGTGCTTTCACCTATGGAAAATGCACATAAAATATTAGATTCAAGTTTATTTGCATTTCTTGGATGCTATTGAAGTTTTCTTTGAAAAAGGTTTAGTTTTCTAAAGTTTGAGTTAGTCACAATATATAAAGTACCTAAAACATTGGGTTAAATTTCAAGCAAAACTAGGTTAAAACTAAAAACTTTAGGCAAATTTCTATGAACACAACATGTGAGAATGCAATTCAATTCAAGCAATTTTCTTGCTAAGTCAAGCAAATAACTCATTTCAAGCAACTTCCACAATTGTTTGTAAATTGAGCAAATTGCTCACTTTCATAAGTGAATTGCTTGTAGAATCAAACTTAGTGAAATGTTTTATTTTTTTCTTATTTTGAGCCAATCACTCCATTCATGATGTATTTTTGGGTACAAAAATTAAGAAATATGCATAAAAATAGGGTTTTTACCACTAGACATGACAAAAACCATGCTGATCTAAAGAATTGTCTTGTATTCTAATTTATGTGTGGCATCCCAAATCCTAGTTTTCACAATGTTGGATAGGTTTTCCATAGGCTTACCCTAACCTCCAGATTAAGACCAGTTCTCTACTTTCTATTGGAGAATATTATATTAATTGGTACTTCCCAATGTACCACCTTGGTACATTATTAGAATAGGTGTGTGTCTTAGATTAGAGTGAGAGTTAATATTTTATGTAATGTAATAATGTGTAGAAAATACATAAGTTTCATGTAATTATAAGTGCAAGTGTTATGTATGTAAATGTGCACAAGTTTCAAATATGTAAGTGTGCACATGTGTCCTTAGATTAGAAAAATTTATGTGAAGAGTCAAGTACAAGTGTGTGTTCAAGATAGAGTCATGTGTATGCAAGTGGTAAGTATAAGGAAGAGTCATGGTAACCAAGAGTCATTCTAGAATGGCTATATATTACTCCATAGAGGATGAGATTCTGTACATTGTCTATATGGTACACATTGTCTATAGGATGTATAGAGTATATAGAGCTTACATGACCTACATTATATGATATTCTTGTAACACAAAGAGGAGTAATACAAGTTTCCATACATTTGAGAAATTGGTATCCTAATGCATATTTTACTCATTATTTATTGAATTTTATTACATGTTACTTGTTTCATATATCATTGCTATATTATCTTATTGGATTATTACATTACAACTTTATTATATTTGATCCTGTGATTATATTCCTATGAGTTTTATATTTGTTGTAAGGCTTTGAAATCCAACAGTGGTATCAAAGTCACAACAAGATTTCTTGCATAGGATTTTAAAGTTGCAAAAGGCTAGAGCCTTTCCAAAGTTGCAGGAACAACTAGTGAATACTATGACTCAGTAATATAATTTGTAGAAGCCTAGAGTCTTTCCACAAGGTTAAAAATAACCTGTGAAGATTAGGACTCAACAAGGATCTTTCCACAAGGTTGAAGGATAACCTATGAAGACTAGGATCTCTATTTGGGTGAATCAAATTGAAGAAAATTGACTATTTAGGGCATATCCAACCTTGATATTAATAGAAAGTTTCAGGGATAGAAATTCCTTGATATCAATATTGGATTCTTAAGTAATACTAAAAAAAGTTATCTAAAATTTTACTGCAGTTAAAATTGATCTTCCCATGTTGATAAGCTTCCTACAATGGATAGAGAAGACTTTTATATTTGATTGCATGAAGGCTAAGAGCTTTTCTCATGCAAGAATTGATTTGAAGCTGTAGTAAAAGAAAATATATTGAAGGTAGAAGGACACTTACAAAAATATGTCCCATAGAAGATTGAAGAAAGAAAGAGGAGACCCAAGAAAAAGAGGTACCATAGAACGCAAATATAGGAGAAATGAGAAATTGAGGTCCCATAGATAGAAGAGAGAGGATACCCAAGAAAAAGATATCCCATAGATAGCAAATATAGGAGACCAAAGGAAAAGTGGTCCCATATAAGTTAGAGATAAAATAGGAGACCTGAGAGATGAGATCCCAAAATTTACAAAGATAGGAGACCCAAAAAAGAGGTCCCATATAAGCAAAATAAGTCAGAGGTAAAAAGAGTTTCAAGAAAGAAATTCCATTGATCATTGAAAAATTGAAGAGTGGTTATTTATCAAATTTTGAAGAGGAGTAGAAAATAGAGAAATAAGAGCTCTAGAAAAGTGTGTGTACATCAAGTTTGGGACAATCATCACCATTCAAAGACAAACCCATAAGGTATAGAAGAAGTTCCATTGATGAAAGGTAAATCTTATTTAAGATAAGTTTAAGGTAGGATACTCTAGAGAAGAGATAAATCATAGTGTCTTATTAGTAAAGAGACAAAGCCAATATTCAAGCTTCTTATTAAAAGAGAAAAGGAGTTTATTTTATAAAAATTTTTAAAAGATTTAAATTTTTTTAGTGAATTGGGTATAGAATATTTGTCAAAGTTGTAAAATAAAAGTGATTAAAAAGCATGCATTTGTTCAGCCAATGAATAGTTAAGAGATAAGCATCAACATGGGCATCATTTAAGCAACCATCATTGAGTATTGAGTCACCATGGAATGTATGTAGCAAGGTTAAATATTAAAGAAAAAATGTGTTTGACTAGAAGCCAAAATACAAGCATAGACACACCTAAGGAAGCACTAGAACAGGTAAGTGAAGCACTCAAAAAACAAACAAAAGTGAAGGGTCATAATAGCACCTTAAAAGCAATATTCAAAGCAAGAAAGAAGACTTAACAAAGGTTGAAGCAAAAGAAATATAGAGATAGAATATATCTATAGATTCGGACAAATAAAAAAGTCCAAAGAAAGGTTTAAAAATATTATTTTAAGCCTTATTTTTTTTGTAGCAAGCTTAAGTTCACATAAGTTTATTTTGACGTCAAAGGTTGGAGTATGTGATAGTCATAGAATCCTATTATCTAAACCTGCACCAAATCACAACAAAGAGATATTAGGTATAAAGTAAAACACTGAGTAAAAGAGTGCAAGAGTTGAAGGTCAAGCATAGAATGAAAGTCCAACATAGAACAAGGCCAAGAGTTAATGTAGAAATAAGGCATAGAATGAAGGCTCCAAGGTAGGCAAGTGAGCAATGAAAGAGTGCCTCCCAATAAAGGAAGCCAAGTTTCAAGAGAGAAATGAAAGAGCACCACCCAATAAGGAATCCAAGCATCAAGAGAGTGACATAAGAGCATCATCCAAGAGGGAACCTAAACACTACGAGAGCATCAAATCATATCCAATTGAGAGGAGGAAACTAAAGCACCATAAAGGGACATACCAAGGGAAGTGAAAGGAGAAGTGAGAGTGCAAACCAAAAGGAAGTGCTAGCAAGAAATAAATTAAGTGAAGTGAAGTTAGAATGCCATCCAAAAGCAATATATCGAAGCACTATCTTTAGGAGAAAATCTAAATTTTCTAAAATATAATTAGTTTGAGCAAAAATCGAAGAGCCAAACATCAATCTAAAATGTTGAAGAAGCTAACCAATGTCTTTAGAGCACAAGAAAAAGTGAAATATTATCTATTTGAGTGCATAATAAAATTTTCATGTTGGAGTATTCCAAATGATTCACCTGGTAGGGAAAAATTCTTTTAAAAGTGATGGAGGAGCATCCGGTGACAGAATGGGCAATCTTGCATCCTTCAAAATTTTCTTTAAATACTTGTATTTTGAATTATTTTAGTTCTTTCCCAGGAGGGGGAAATGTTTTTAAAGCATGGGGGAAGGAGGTCGCGAAATCATGACCTCAAAAGTTGCATTGTGACATTAGTGAGTTTCGTCGCGATAGCGCGATGTTGCGATATCGCGATGATTTTACAGAGTGAAGGCGAAGGGCTGCGGACGTCGTGATATCGTGACGTCACGATATCGTGATTGTTTTACAAAGCGAAGACAAAGGGCTACGGACGTCACGATATTGCGACGTCACGATATCGTGACGTCATGATATCACGACGTCATGATATCATGACGTCACGATATCGTGATGTCGTGATATCATGACCGCATTACAGAGCAAGGCATAGCGGAGAGTCCTGTCATGATATCGCGATAGGTAGCGATATCGCGACCTGTCACAATATCGTGACTAGTTTGAAACTGCCACGTGGCATGATTTTAAGTTGGCAACAAAAGCTAAAGAAAAGCAAGGAGCATAGCAGAGACTTCAAAAAAGTGAAGGCAGAGGTGGGGGGTCACAAAATTGTGACATGTCACGATTTCGCGACATGTCACGAAATCGTGGCCCCTAGGGAGTTCGACGTAGTGGAGGCGCTGTTGGTCACGATATCGCGACATGTCACGATTTCGTGACTGTCATGATATCGCGACCAAGCAAAGACATGGCCAAAGGAGATAAGAGGATGGTCGGGCAAGGCCAATTTTGGCACGTGGACTACCACGTGTATCGTGACAGTGTGAAGGACACGTGTGCCAAATATTTTGTGACAAGGAGAAGGCATGGGAAAATATACACGCAGTCGACTACGTGTAAGAAATCAAAGATGAAGGTCACAGAGGTTGATAAGGGAGGTGTCGACCACGCATTTATTTATTTTTTTTGCTTCTGGCAACACAGCAATTACCGGTGATGACTTTATGAAGGAGACAACAGAGCAGAGGACAGTCAAAACAAAGCGACGGTTGCAGGTTAAGGGAGGCCATTAATGCAAGCTCATGGCAGATCGAACAGATGGCTCATTTATGACTAAAATTTTGAAAAACCCGGGGAGGGAAAAAAAAATCGAATTTGAATTTTTGTTAGGCGGGGTATTAATTGCCTAGGGGATCGGGGCCTCGAAAAGGACCCGAGAATGGTAAGGGAAGGGAGGTGGATCGGAGGAGAAGGGGGGTGACAGTTAGAGAGACCGGAGCGGAGCTCGATTGTTGTAAACCCTATGGGCTATTCCATTTAGAGGCATGTAAATATTTTTCTACAGATTTTAATGAGAAATCAGAATTTGACAAAGTGTTGATCTTTCGGTCCTCGTCAGTGGTATCAGAGCCAATGGTGCCTGAGCGTACAATAGACCGTCGAAGGAGAGGCAGTTGTACTAGGACTTGTGGGAGGGTTTGAGATAAGGTGAGCAGAATGCCTCCAAGGAGAAACCCTGTTGGTGGAAGAGGCATGGCAGTAGAAGATTTTTGAGCTTTGCAACGGCAAGTTCAGGACCTGCAAGAAGAACTATGCAGAGGACATGAACCGAGAAGAGATGCGGATAGTGAGGATGAAGCAGATGAAGAAGAAAATTAGTTTGAAGAAGAAGAAGAAGCTGTGGGTCCGACACAAGCCAGACTGTACAAGGCCATATCTCAGATCGGGAAGAGGCCGAAGATAGAAGTTCCTACGTATTTTGGGAACTTGAATCCGAAGGAATTAATAGATTGGATAAATGACCTAGAAGAATACTTTGAATATGAAGAGGTTGAAGATCCCGAGCGGGTCAGATTTGCCAAGACTAGACTGAAGGGTCATGCCAGCATATGGTGGAAGGGGGTACAGCTAGAGCGGAACAGAAGAGGAAAAGAACGGATAACAAGATGGGACAGAATGGTGGAGAAATTGAAGAGGCAGTTTATTCCCGTGGATTATGAACTGGATCTGCTAAGAAAAATGCAGAGTTTGAGGCAGATGAACAAAACTGTCCAAGAATATATAGAGGAATTTTATAAAATCTCCATCAGAACCGGTCATTTAGAAGCAAGCAAGGAAAAGGTGGCTCGTTATATTAATGGGTTGAGACCTAGTGTCCAGGAAGAGTTGAGCTTGGTTCGGGTGAGCACCATTGAAGATGCTTACCAGTTTGCTCTGAAGGTTGAAGAAAAACTGAACAGAAGGTTTGAAAGCAAGCAAAGAGTAAAAGGACCTGGAGGAAAGACCGATCGAATAAATGATGAAGAAAAAGAGGAGAAGAAAGAAGAGACTAGCAGCAACCAAAATAAAAAAGAAGATGAAGAATCCAAACCGCAAGTTCAGAATAATGGCTACCCAAGAGGAAGAGGTAGATCTGGACACGGGTATGGAAGAGGAGTGTTTCAAGGAACATGTTTCCACTATGGAGAAGAGGGGCATCGGGCATATGAGTGTCCCTAGCACCCCGAGAGAGTGAACAAGAAACAAGTGGGTCCTGCCAGAGCTGTTGTGGCAGTTGAAGATGCTGACTCAGAACATTCTGAAGAAGCTAAAAAGGGAGAAGCAATTATTGTGATGAGGACCATGTTGATTGAGGAAGAAAAGTCAGAATAGAGGAGAAGCTTGTTCTGCACACGATGCAAAAGTGCAGGCAAAGTCTGTAATGTTATTATAGACAACGGGAGTACATATAACTTAGTTTTTGAGGATATGGTTACTAAGTTGCAACTGGAGAGAAGGAGGCACCTGCATCCATACCAAATTGCGTGGTTGCAGAAGGACCACAGAGCATGGGTCCGTGAACAGTGCCTAGTTACTTTCAATATTGGGAGATACCAGGATGAAGTCCTGTGTGATGTTTTTCCCATGGATGCTTGCTATTTGCTGTTAGGGAGGCCATGGCAGTTTGATCGAAGTGCGGTGCATGATGGTCGTGCAAATACTTACTCCTTGATGAAAGATGGAGTGCGACACAAGTTGAAGCCATTACAGACAGTAGATGAGAAGGTGTGCAGCAATGCCAAAATTTTTTTGGTAGAGGGCAGAAGTTTTTGCCAAGAAATAGGATTTGAGCAGGTTGTAAAGGTTGATGAGTGTTCGGAGATATTACAAAGGACGTGGACCGAACATCAAAGAAGTGAAGGTCACTTCTCTTGTTACCCTAGGTGTCTGATGCAGGAGCATCCGGTGACAGTATGGGCAATCTTGCATCATTCAAAATTTTCTTTAAATAATTGTATTTTGAATTATTTTAGTTCTTTCCCAGGAGGGGGAAGTGTTTGTAAAGCATGGGGGAAGGAGGTCACAAAATCATGACCTCAAAAGTTGCATTGTGACATTAGTGAGTTTCGTCGCGATATTGCGACGTCGTGATATCGCGACGTCGCAATATCGCGGCTGTTTTACAAAGTGAAGACAAAGGGCTGTGAATGTCGTGATATCGCGATATCGCGACTGCATTACAAAGCAAGGCCTAGCAGAGAGTCTTGTCACGATATCGCGACCAGTTTGAAACTGCCACGTGGCATGATTTTAAGGCGACAACAAAAGCTAAAGCAAAGCGGGGAGCATAGCAGAGACTTTGACAAAGTGAAGACAGAGGTGGGGGGTCGTGAAATCATGACATGTCACGAAATCACGGCCCCTAGGGACTTCAGCGTAGTGGAGGTGCTTTTGGTCGCGATATCGCGACCTATCGTGATATCGTGGCCAAGCAAAGACATGGCCAAAGGAGATAAGAGGATGACCGGGCAAGGCCAATTTTGGCACGTGGACTACCACATGTATCGTGATAGTGTGAAGGACACGTGTGCCAAATATTTTGCGACAAGGAGAAGGCATGGCAAAATATACACGTGGTCGACTACGTGTAAGAAATCAAAGATGAAGGTCATGGAGATTGATAAGGGAGGTGTCGGCCACGCATTTATTTATTTATTTTTTGCTTCTGGCAACACAACAATTACCGGTGATGACTTTATGAAGGAGACAATAGAGCAGAGGACAGTTAGAACAAAGCGGCGGTTGCAGGTTAAGGGAGGCCATTAATGCAAGCTCATGGCAGATCGGACAGATGGCTCATTTATGACTAAAATTTTGAAAAACCCAGGGAGGGAAAAAAAAAATTGAATTTGAATTTTTGTTAGGCGGGGTATTAATTGCCTAGGGGATCGGGGCCTCGAAAAGGACTCGAGAATGGTAAGGGAAGGAGGGTGGACCGGAGAAGAAGGGGGTGACAGTTAGAGAGACCGGAGCCGAGCTCGGTCGTTGTAAAGCCTGCGGGCTGTTCCATTTAGAGGCATGTAAATATTTTTCTGCAGATTTTAATGAGAAATCAGAATTTGACAAAGTGTTGATCTTTTGGTCCTCGTAAAAAAGAGTATTTAGTGCATGAAGTTGGCATACACTCCAAGATAGTGAAACACCCAATAAATTGTATAGTGTGTAGAGTTGAATGAATAGAGGAAAAGTGAATACTATAGTGAAGGGAGGTTTCACATGTCAGAGAAAATAAATGAACATGCCAAAAGAAGATCAACGTGCCATAATAGAATTAGATGTGCCAAAGCTAAGGTGAAGGAAGTTTGAATGCGTCAGAGAGGAGAGACGAATATGCCAGAAGAATATCAACATGCCAAAGACGAATTAGATGTGCCAAAGCCAAGGTATAAAATATTTAAATCAATTTAAATATTTCTAAAATATAAAGGAGTAATAAGGTTAATTTTTTATTATTCTAAGGTTTAAATTAATTATTGGATAAATAAGGTGTTTAATACTTTAATAGTAACCATAGTCATTCTAAGTGCAATTGGAGAAATAAGTAGTTATAGTATTATTTGATTTTCAAATATTTTTAAAGTGCTTTAAATTTAAAATATTTATTTTTGAAAGTTCAAAATAAAAGAATATTTTTAAATTATTAAATTATGCAGAGATAAGACATTCTACATCAAACTTAGAAAATATATATTTACAAAAGTCTTAATTCTATAGCTTCTATCTGACTAGGGAGCCATAAAGTATTCAACTACAAAAGGTTTTTAAAAAACATAGAAATTTGAAATAACTATAATTCAAAAACTAGGGAGATACAAGGTAGTTCACATCAAAGCATATTCATGGATGAATCATTAAGAATCCATTTAATTATGATAGTGAAGACATGTTGCATGCACTCAGATTTTACTTACAAAACTTAATAAATAATTATGATGGAGAGAAACAAATATTTTATGTTCTAAAAAATAAATTGACTTTGTTTATTAAATAATAAAAATAAGGAAAATTCACAACTCTTATAGGATATCTTCATGAAAAAATTTTTAGGTCATGGTGGGATTCTCAAAACACCATTATATTTACTTTAGAAGAACTTTCAATGATGTATCTTTAATTAATTATTTTTAAGATTTTTCAAGGGAAGATACAAGTTGAAAGAAATGATACATATGATAGTCTCAAAGAAGAATCATTGAAATAAAAATCATATTATTGTGATGATTTACTAACTCAATGCTTAGAAGGTATACCATTAGATATATCACAAATGAAATTGTAGAAAAATAAAATAAGAAAGAGGAAGAGAAGGAATCACATAAATAACAATAGCAAACATGAATCCAAAGACAAGATCAAGCAAGGAGAAGAATATAAGAAAGTTTAAAATAATACAAAAAGAGAACAAGTGAAGTATAAGAGACAAGAGCACATGCATGATCTAGAAATTAATCTACTAGAGGTAGATCGAAGGATAAAGTCTAAATTGAACACTAAATTTTTCAATTAACCAAATAATGTAATAAGAGGGTGTTGGAGAATATTACATTATTTAGTAATTTATAATGTACCACCTTGGTATATTATTAGATTAGGTGTGTGTCTTATATTAGAGTGAAATTTAATATTTTATGTAATGTAATAATGTGCAAGAAATGCACAAGCGCCATGTAATAATGAGTGCAAGTGATATGTATGTAAATGTGTACAAGTGTCCAACATGTAAGTGTGCACATGTGTCCTTAGATTAGGAAAAGTTATGTGAAGAGTCAAGTACAAGTGTGTGTACAAGATAGAGTCATGTGTATGCAGATGGTAAGTTTAAGGAAGGGTCATGGTAACCAAGAATTATTCTAGAATTACTATATATTACTCCATAGAGGATGAGATCGTGTACATTTTCTGTATGGTCCACATTATCTATATGATATATAGAGTCTATATATATTACATGACCTACATTGTATGAGAGTCTTGTAACACAAATAGGAGTAATAGAAGTTTGCATACATTTGCAAAATTTGTATTATATGTGATATTATTGTGCATATTTTACTCCTTGTTGAATGTTATTACTTATTAGTTATTTCATATATCATTGTTATATTATATTATTGGATTATTACATTGCAACTTTATTATGTTTGATCTTGTGACTATATTCCTATGAGTTTTATATGTTAGAGTATATTACATCATTTGGATCATGTAAATGTACCACCTTTGGTACATATCTAGAATAGGAGTTTTTTAAAGTAAAGTTATCTAGTTACTTCAAGTAATATAATAAATGCACAAGTGTCAATGTGCAAGTTGTAAATGTGCATGTAGTTCACATGTACATGAGTTCTAGGTAGAGTAAAGGTTAAGCAATCCATATTTCTATATAAATGCCTTATAGGAGTAGTAGAGAGAGAGGGAGAGTAAAATTGTAAGTATACAGTGTGTGGTAGATAGAGTTTGGTACAATGTAGTTATTTCATATACTTTCATGGAGTGTTCATGTCCTCCATTATGTAATATTATACTATTTTTATCATTCTCATTAATGGCATATTTTTTAGTTATTTACAGATGTTCATTTATTTACTGTCCTACATATTATTGTACCATTAGATTTATAGTTATATTAGCTTAGTTATACTACATTCTATGGTTGTATTTCCTCCCATAAAAAGCTAATAGTGGCAGCAAAATACATGGTAGTTCAATAGGAATAGGGAGAGCCACAAGGAATTCTACTACGTCTTTGCAAACTGGATTTGTCATTGAGCACCACTGCATGTAAACATCATTGCAAGAGAGACTAAGAGAAAAATGAATCTTAGTGTTAGGAAATTTTGAGATTAGATTTGGCTAGAGTATTTCCATAAAGTTATAGAAAAACTCATGAAGACTATGACTCAACATTCATACCATTAAATTGAAAAATCAACTAGCGAATGTTATTATCTCAAAAATTATAAATTCTTCCATTCTATTTTCTAACATCTTGTTGCAAAAAAAGGAGATTTAGAAAAAGGTTGGAAAGCTTACTACAAAAGAGCTAGGGAGAATATCTTCTTAGAATCATTCCAACACTTTCAAAAATAAGGAGAATATTTAATATTTCAAAGACCTCAAAAAAGATCCCATTACAAGAGCTACAAACCTGTAGATTGCAGAAGAAAAGACCATAGTAGCCTTATAGTAGACTCAAGGACGAAGAGACTCCAGAATATGAGTCAAGGAGGAGATAGGAGATTGGTGATATCCATTCAATATCAATACCTGTAGAGTGTAGAAGAAGAAGAGGCCACAGGAGCCTTATTACAAACTTAAGGGAGAGAAGAAGATTCTAGTGAAGATTCCCAATGAAGATAAGGAGATTGGTGATATCTAGTGCAAAAAGAAGACTTCACGCCAAGGAATATGAAGAAATCCCTAGAAGATCTAGTTAAAACTTCCATTTCTAGAATATTAGAGGTTGGTGATCTCCATTAAAGCCTATAAATTGTAGAAGAGAAGAAAGATCAACAAGGTCCCATTCTAGAATCTAGTGTTAGTCTCACAATGACACTGAGAGGGGGTGTGAATCAGTGTAGCTCTTTTAAAACTTAAATCTTCAACTCTTAAAGCCGAAACAATGAAAACTTAAAACCAAATAAAGCAAGTATAACAAGAGAACATCACACAACACAAGATGTACCGAGGTTCACCGATTTGGATACTCCTCAAAATTACTTGTTTGGACTCCCATCCAAATCCAGCCTTTGCAAAGCACCAACTTTACAATCAATTTACCAAAGCACCAACTGGAAGGAGCACCAACCCCCGATTTACCAGCACCAACTGGAAGGAGCACCAACCCCTTATGCCAAGCACCAACTTGGACTTCAATTTTGAAACTAGAAGATTGGCATAAAAATACCTTCACTTTTACAAGACCCTAACTGGTCTATTGCTTACCCAACATCGCCCACAATTCACACAACACACACCCTTCTCGCTCGCCTATCGCACACCTTGAAATTCTCCAAGAAACACTCTTTTTATAACCATCCATTCTCTTTGTAACTCCACATGTAACTCCTTTCATATTCTCATACACCACTTCTCAATTGTAACACCTTTCATATTATCATCTGCCAATTTTCAATTGTAACACCTTCTTTATGTAACTCCTTTTGTATATATTGAGAAGGCATTTCTTCAAACACATCACATGCAAATAATTGACACCATATTCTCCTACCATGACTGTTCGTTTTCTCGATCATAACTTTTCATTTTCTCCTTCAATGACTGTTCATTTTCTCCTTCATGACTGTTCGTTTTCTCCTTCATGACTGTTCGTTTTCTCCTTCGATGACTGTTCATTTTCTCCTTCGATGACTGTTCATTTTCTCCTTCGATGACTATTCGTTTTCTCCTTCATGACTGTTCATTTTCTCCTTCGATGACTGTTCGTTTTCTCCTTCATGATTGTTCGTTTTCTTTTCCCTTGTGCATGCATTTGTTTTGGTTTTCGAAAAGGCTTTTCATTTCTATTTTGAGGCCCTTCATTTCCTTTTTTCCTTCATGACTGTTCATTTTCTTTTCTCCACATGGGCATGCATCCGCTTCTTTCCATGTTTAACGACCATATTAAATGATTTCAAATCATTAAAGATTCCTTATAGGTCCACATCACTATGCAGTCTTCAGTTTCACCATCCTGGTGTTCATCGCTAATATCAGATGCACTGTCAACTACTCTATTTCTTTGGCAAAAATGCAACATGTCAAGATATCATGACACTTTTGTTTCTCTGCCTGCCTGCCATTTTTGAGTCACGAAAATGCGACATGTCGCGATATCGCGACACTTTTGTTTCTTTGCCTGCCTGCCCTTTTTGAGTCACGAAAATGCGACATGTCACGATATCACAACACTTTTGTTTCTCTGCCTGCCTGCCCTTTTTGAGTCACAAAAATGCGACATGTCACGATATCGCAAAAATTTTTCCTTCTTGCTCTTTCTGTTTTCTTTGGACCACAAAAATACAACATGTCACAATATCGCGACACTTTTTTCTCCTTGCTCTTTCTCTTTGCTTTGGCCCGCAAAAATATAACATGTGATATCGCAACACTTTTTCTCCTTGCTCTTTCTCTTTGCTTTGGCCCATGAAAATACAACATGTCGTGATATCGCGACACTTTTTTCTCCTTGCTTTTTCTCTTTGCTTTGGCCCACGAAAATACAACATGTCGCGATATCGCGATGCTTTTTCTCCTTGCTCTTTCTCTTTGCTTTTGCCCATGAAAATACAACATGTCGTGATATCGCGACACTTTTTCTCCTTGATCTTTCTCTTTGCTTTGGCCCGCAAAAATACATGTCGTGATATCGCGACACTTTTTCTCCTTGCTCTTTCTCTTTGCTTTGGACCGCGAAAATACATGTCGCAATATCGTGACACTTTTTCTCTTTGCTCTTTCAGCCACAAAAATGCAACATGTCGCGATATCGTGACACTTTTTTTTTCTTTGCATTTTCTCTTTGCTTTGGACCGTGAAAATGCAACATGTCGCGATATCGCGTCACTTTTTTTCTTTGCGGTGTTACTTTTTCTTTGATCTTTAGCATATGGGCCACTTCGGTCTTCTTGGAAAATATGCAAAAATGTGGGTAAGCATCCTCATAAGCATTTAACATCATTATACATACTCTGAGTAACCTATGAAATCCTATCCACTACATCAATCGATCTATCTGACTGTGTTGACAACAATGACAATATTGTCGTTGCACATTGCTCAACAATCTCCCCCTTTGGAATTGTTGGCAACACACATGCAATTTCCTGTAACTCTTCTCCCCCTTTGAAAATAATATCAAAGGGCTTCTACAAACTCCCCCTGAGTCCATGCACATCATTCTCAGGCAAAAATTATTACACTTAGCAAAAATCATAAACATGAGCAAAAAGAGAAACAAATACACAAATGCTCCCCCTGAGAATGTGGTCTCGATAGTTAGTTAATTCTTGGGAAGTGTGACCACTCCCAATTTATTGCGAAGGTACTCAAAGACTTCCTTGGGCAATGATTTTGTGAAGATATCCGCTACTTGCTCTGTTGTTGGAACAAAATCCAACTTAACCTCACCTTTCGCAACTTTCTCCTTCAAAAAGTGATATCGGATAGCAATATGTTTTGTGTGAGAATGCATAACCGGATTCTTTGAGATGTTAATGGCATTGGTGTTATCACACTTAACTGAAATTGGCTCACTGAAGTTAATACCAAGATATTTTAGGGTTTGTTTCATCCATAATACCTGTGTACAACACATTGTCACTGCAATATATTCTGCCTCTATTGTGGATAAAGAGACTGACTCTTGTTTCTTACTGTGCCACGCGACCAACCTGTCTCCAAGATAGAATGCACCTCCACTGGTGCTCTTTCTATAATATACACATCCTACCCAATATGCATCTGAATACACAATAAGGGTGAAGTCCTTACCTTTCGAATACCATAACCCATACTCCATAGTACCCTTGAGGTACCGAAGAATCCTCTTCACTGCTGTCACATGAGTCTCCTTGGGACTAGCCTAAAATTGTGCTACCATGCATACTGCCTGCAAAATATCTGGTCTGGTAGTTGTCAAGTACAGTAAGCTCCCAATCATAAATCTATACATGGTTTGATCAACATGTGGAGATTTTTCATCCTTGCTCAACTTGCAACCTGTCATCATGGGAGTGCTAATTGGCTTACAATCCTCCATTGTGAACTTTTTTAGTATCTCTTTCACATATTTAATTTGAGAAATAAATATGCCCTTCTCATTTTTATTAACTTGCAAACCGAGGAAATACAAAAGTTCACCAATCATTGACATTTCAAATTCTTTCTGCATCTTATTTGCTAAATATTTACACGACTCATCTTTGCTGCTGCCAAATATGATATCATCTATGTATACAACAAGAATAATAAGATGGCCATTTTTTGTTTTGACATACAAATTACTATCCACCATACCTTTCTTGAACCCTTGTTGAGTAAGATAGTTGTCTAGCATTGCATACCATGCTCGAGGTGCCTTTTTTAAGCCATATAATACTTTCTTCAACTTGCAAACCAAGTTGGGATCATCACCAAGTTGGAAACCTTCTGGCTGCTTAATATAAACCTATTCTTCGATTTTCCCATTCAAAAATGCTGATTTCACATCCATTTGATAAACTTTGAAATTCTTGTAAACTTCTAAAGCCAAAAACATTCTAATTGCCTCTAGTCTAGCCACAGGTGCAAAGGTTTCCTCAAAGTCAATACCTTCAACTTGTGCATAGCCTTTACATATCAATCTTGCTTTATTCCTGATTACCTATCCATCTTCATTCAATTTGTTTTGAAAGACCCATTTAGTACCGATTATATTTTTATTTTTAGGTCTTGGTACTAACTCCCAAGTTTTGTTTTTCTCGATCTGATCTAATTCTTCATTTATTGCCTTCATCCAACTTTCATCTTTGCTTGCGTCAGCAACATTTTTGGGTTCAATGCTAGATAATAGAGAGTAGTTGCTTACTACTCTTCTTCTTGTCTGAACACCAACTGTGGGGTCTCCCTGAATATTTGTACTCAATTTGTATTGATGTAACTTCCTGCTCATGTAGCCGCTTTGAATGCAATAATAAAATGTGAGCTTTTTGATTTTGCATGTGAATTAAATATTTTCACCAAAGCATCATAATAGATCTAACAATCTTCACATCAATGTGTAGTACAAATAGACACTGCTTTTATCGAAACACATATATGCAGCTAGGGCAGCATTTTTTCACTAAACCAAATTATCAGAACTGTTATAATCTATAACTTTGAACAATGGCAGTAAGAACCATAAAAAGTACAACACTGACATATAGCAATACTACAAATGGTGACAACTCTCAATTTAATCACCACCCTTCACGGTACCTCCACAAACAACTACATGAACTAAAACACACTTTGACAACTATACGAAAACTCCCCCTGACTAGTTGCATTTCATCCTCAGATAACCAAACAAATACATAGGAGCATTAAAATAAAACTTTAATATTGCTCCCCCTGAGGATGTGCTACATGGAGTTGCTTAGTGCAATAGAGGAGTAGTCTCCTTCAGTCCAAGGAGACACAATTTCCTTTCTTCTTTCTTTCTCCACTCTAGTTTGATTACATCTTTGGGCTCTTGTTTTGACTTTTCTTTTTCAGTAGCTTGTGCATGTTTTTTGGGAAATTTTCTATTTTGTCTCATTCCATTTTGTTGAAATTTTCTTCCTTGAAATTTATTTGATGCAAATGTACTTCGACAATTTCTTGCAATGTGCCCAAAATTATGACAGTTATAACATTCTACTGCATAATCCATCAAAGGTGAAAAAACATTTTTACTGGGTGGTTGTCTCTTGTGCATCCTTGATGGATGATTATTTTCCTTTCTTTAATGCACATGATTTCTTCTTGTTGGTTTGTATTTCATACACACCCTGTGAAGAATGAGCATAAAATACTAATAACACTTATACGGAATAAATCCCACTCACTTTAGGATCTTGCTGGTTATCCAAGGTGTGAGTTACAGAGTTGGGTCGAATGGCTATTCACTCTTTTTTGCTTCTAGAATAGTTTCAAGTAGACTATCTGTTACCTTACAATGGGTTTGACCTTCGTTCAATAATGTTTAGCGGTTGTTATATTTGTTGACAATCAGATTTACAATGAGTTCTTTGATATAGCTCTTTATGCTTTAGCATATTAAATAAAAGATAAATTTGAAAGAAAATAAAAATGGATCTTTTAACGATGGAAAAGAGAGAGTAGGGTAGGGCAGAAAATAGAAGCTTATCTAACTTAGATGCAAATCAAAACTACCAATTTCAGTTACACTATTTAGCTTCACAATAAAACCAATCAAAGAGGAAGGTGTCCAGCTTTCTAAGATCACCTTCTACTAAGAGCATAAGACGGAGAAAAATGACACAGATCTAAAAGAAAACCATAAATAGAAGGGAAGACGATGTCAACTGGTATCTCTCACCAGCAGCCTAGCTCATGTAGTGAGGATAGAGCAATTAGAACAGACCAAAACCTTAAATCTCTAATTTTCCCTAGCATACAACAAATGAAATGAAGCCTAGTAGCATATTCAATCTTGATAACACAAATTTACAGCTAAAATATATAAACCTTAGCGAGACGAAAACAAAAGAAGATGCAATTATCGCAATCCAAAATATATTAGGCTCCTAGCCACGCTATCGCAAAAAAATGATGTCACACGAACCTCAAGTATAGAACAAATCATTCAAACAAGATTTGTAGGAAATTGCTAAAATGTATTTTATTCTAAATTTTAGCCCCCCTTGGACTTTACATTCAAGAGAAGTATATATAGACTTAGGACAGACCCTAATATTTTCAAAATATCTTCTTCCAAATATCTAAATCTTATCATAAAAATCCCATCATCGAGGCTTTACAATAAAAGGCATTTTTATATAGAGTTTTGATAAGCCCTAATTACTCTAAAAATCTTCGCATGGATCTTGCCATAAATGGAGGAGATAAGACTTGGTTTGATCCTCATCAAATGGACATAGCGTGTAAATGTATGTTCATATTTTGATAAGCCATCAGAGCATCTCATTAATTCTTCTACAAAATTTGGATGAGTCACTGACTTCCTAGGCCTTCCTTCCTCGCACAGCCGCCTTTTTTTGGTTCGAGTTGAGATTCTCTACCCGTCATTACTTTTGCCATAAATTTTTTGAGAAAATGGATCCATCAGCAAATTCCTTAAAGTTTGTATTTGCATCCAGATTTGCAAAATCTGGATGAGTCATTGACTTGCCATAAATTTTTTGGGCAAATGGATCCATCGAAAAATTCCTTAAAGTTTGTATTTGCGGCCAGATCCGCAAAATCTGGACGGATCAGAACTTCTCGGCATCTCTTATTCCCATTCGATGGTCCTTGCTTGATTTGTGCCAAAATTTAGGTTTGTTTGTCTTTCTCGCCATTACTTCTGCCATTATGCAACTGTCGGATCACCTTCTACAAAATAAAAGCAAAGGCTAGATTTTTAATGTTTTTTATTTTAATTAATTAATTAATTAAATTAATTAATTCTTTTCATTTAAATATTTCTAGGGTTTGGACCGTGTTGAAAAGCTTCCACTTCCTTTGGATGGGTGATGTCATGAAACTAAAGCATGTCATGATATCACGACATTTCCCTCACTTCATTTCTTCCAAGCTTCCACCCTCGCAAAAATGGAACATGTCATGATATCACGACATTTACCTCACTTCCTTTCTTCCAAGCTTTCGCCCTCGCGAAAATGGAACATGTCGCGATATCATGACATTTACCTCACTTTGTTTCTTCTAAAGCTTTCACCCTTGTGAAAATGGAACATGTTGTGAAATCACGATATTTCCCTCACTTTGTTTCTTCTAAGCTTTTGCCATCGCAAAAATGGAACATGTTGCAAAATAGCGACATTTCCCTCACTTCGTTTCTTTCAAGCTTTCGCCCTCGCGAAAATAGAACATGTCGTGATATTGTGACATTTCCCTCACTTCGTTTCTTCTAAGATTTTGCCCTCGGGAAATGGAACATGTCATAAAATCATGACATTTCCCTCACTTCGTTTCTTTCAAGCTTTTGCCCTCGTGAAAATGGAACATGTCGCGAAATCACGACATTTCCCTCACTTCGTTTCTTCCAAGCTTTCGCCCTCGCAAAAATGGAACATGTCACGAAATCGTGACATTTCCCTCACTTTGTTTCTTCCAAGCTTTCGCCCTCGCAAAAATGGAACATGTCATGAAATCATGACATTTCCCTCACTTCGTTTCTTCTACCCTCACGAAAATGGAACATGTCACGAAATCGCGACATTTCCCTCACTTCATTTCTTTCAAGCTTTCGCCCTCATGAAAATGGAACATGTCGCAAAATCACGACATTTCCCTCACTTCGTTTCTTCCAAGATTTTTCCCTCATGAAAATGGAACATGTCGCGAAATCGTGACATTTCCCTCACTTCATTTCTTTCAAGCTTTTGCCCTCGCGAAAATGGAACATGTCGCAATATCGCGACATTTCCCTCACTTCATTCCTTCCAAGCTTTTACCCTCGCAAAAATGAGACAAGTCCGAAAATGGAACATGTCACGATATCGCGAAATTTTCCTCAAGCTTTTCTTCCAAGCTTTTGCCCTCGCAAAAATGAGACAAGTCCGAAAATGGAACATGTCGCGATATCGCGACATTTCCCTCAAGCTTTTCTTCCACTTTGCAAATTCTCCAAAAATTGTAGGTTGACTCTAATGACTTTGTCCATCTTTATTTTGCATTTTTACATATTGGTGAAGGATCTTCCTTACTAAGAAATGATTTTAAAATTTGAAAAATAAATTTTAAATTGCTCAAGAATGGTCAGCTTCACATGGCGTAGAAAATTGACAAAAATTCAAATTGACCAGAATTTTATGAAACTTTACAAGAATCTAAATAAACCCAATGGGTATCCCAATATACAAACGAAATTCAAACATTCATCATGGATTAAGAGAAAATGTATTTAGAAGTTTGCAGACCAGAAATAGAAAAACTATTGAAAATTAAAATTTCTGAAATGATTAATATGAATTAATACATTTAACATGCAAAATTTCAGAAATTTTAAATTGAAATCAATGCCATATGCAAGCCTACTTGGAAAATTTGATGTAGACAAAATTTGAAAAAGGATGCAAGTAAAATTTGGAATTAAAACCCGAAAAACTCAAGAGGGTCCCTGTGGAACAAATGAAATTTAAATATTTTCAAAGGATGGAATTTCATTTTTTAGTGGGGGTGTGTTGCTTCTAAACAAATGGAAATATTTGCGGGGTAAATAGTAGCGCTATTTAGAATCTAGAACTCTATTTTCAAAACAATTTAGACTATGTACCATGCTTTGCCACAAATATTTTCTAAAATGATTTAACTACTATCTGATAGTTGTTAAATTTTCCCAAGGACATACTAGGTTGAACCACTTAAGGAAGATTCTGATGTGCGACTATAAGCGTATATCCTTCCTTCAAGGATGACTAGGGCTTCAAATGCTTACTATGGATTGATCAGCTATTTAGATTGTGCAAGGGAAACCGAGTAGGGCTTTGTTTACTAGTTTAGCCTTTTATAGCCCCAACAAAGTTACTCTTTAGATTTTCAAGACCCTGATCACAACTATGAGGTGGCATTTGTAGCTTGGTGAACATTTTTTTTTTTTTACAGAAAAGAGTGCCAGTTTCATGTTGGCTTGCCCAAATTTCACCTTCTCTCACCTTTTTTTTTGAAAGATACCGATATCTGGAAAGTCTTGCTAGATTTTTTTTTTTTTATATTTCATTAATCGAGCAATTGATCGACTAACCACTTCAGCCTTGGTACCAATAGCTTCCTTGGACACTTAAAATAATTTTATGAATCGGAGTCCCCTCTCATGACCAACTTTTCTTGGATTCCCTAGGAGTTTTTCAACCAAACAGTATAGTAGTTTCTTTATAATCAAAATAATTGTGGTAAGCAAGATACAAAATCGAATTATCTTTCTACTGTTGTTCTAAATAACAAGTAGTTCCACTTTTTAGTTCTAGCAGACTATCTCTTAACAAAAATAAAACAAAATGAAAACACACTAGGCAAATTTTAAAGAGATAGGAACGATATCAAACAGGATATCGGTATAGAAACACACTAGGCCAATTTTAAATGTTGATTTGTGTTTTCTTTGTTTAGGCAAAAACTCAAAAAAAATAGGATTTAAAAACTAAAGAGGAGGTAAAAAGGCCACTAGGTAAAGACAAATTCGCACAGACCTCAAAAGATAAAACACAGAACTTCAAACTTTAAATAAAACAAAAATAAAAATAATACTAATTCAAACTTTATTTACAATATATACATATGCACAAACTCTTTGTGATTACTCAAATGATGTAGTGGATGGAACAACTGAGAAATAATGCTTTAGATATTGACCATTGACAGGAAGGTTCAAAAAATTACCTTCCAGTTCCTGTAGACGAAATGCATTATTACCTAGGATTTCGGCAATCTGGTATGGCCCTATCCATAGAGGTTGTAACTTGGTGTGTTTACCTTTATTTTCATGGGCTTTGTCCTATAAAAGCACTAGGTCTGCAAGTCTGAATTACTCTGGCTCTTTTGTCAAACCAGCGCTTGACTGTCTCTTGGTGTCGACTAAAATGCTCCAAGGCTTGAAGTTGTTCATCCTACAAATTAATTAAGTCCAATACACAAGCTTTTGCATCTGCATGATCATCAAAGTAACCTAAAGCAAATTGATAAGTGGGCAATTTTAAAGAGATAGGAACGATGGGATGGGTACCATACAACAAAGCAAATGAGAAAGTATTAAGAGCTTCTTTATGTCTTATCCTGTTAGCCCAAAGTGCATACTTCAATAGTGTGTGCCATTGTCTGGGTTTGTCTACAGCAGACTTCTTGATGGCATTCATCAATTTTTTATTTGTGGACTCATCTAGTCCATTACCTTAGGGATAATAGTTGGATGAAAATTTGATGACTATCTCCTTCTGGTATGCCCACTCTGTAAATTCAAAGGACTGAAAGGTTGGCCCGTTGTCGCACACCAAATTCAAAGGAACTCCAAACCTGGTTATGATATTTGATTCTAGAAATTCGATCACCTCATGGGTTGTACTCCTCATGGTGGCTGCTGCTTCAACCCATCTTGTACAATAATTAGTGGCTGTTAAAACATACTTGTGCCCTACTAATGAATTCAGGTTTATCACACCTACAAAATCAAGTCCCCATTGCATAAAAGGTTTTAATATTATAACAGGTTGTAATGGTAGAGCTCGATTAACCTGCTTGGATGCAAAAATCTGACACTGGTGGCAAGTTCTCACATGCTGATGTGCATCTTTAAACAATGTAGGCAAGTAATAGCCTGCTCTCAATATCTTGTGTGCCGTAGCAGAACCTGAGGAATGCCCTGCTCCTAACTTCTCATGAAAACTAGACATCACCTCATTCACTTCATTCTGATAAATACATCTTAAGAATATGCCAGCATAGTTTTATCTGTACAGGTTGCCTCCTTTGAGTAGAAAATGAGCAGATTTCAGCTTTAGTGCTCTTCTTTGAGTTCTAGTTAGGTGAGGTGGACAAATTCCAAACCTCAGCAGATGAATGCCATCTCCATACCAATCCTCCAATCCAGAATCCAGCTGATTAATTTCTCCCTCTAGGTATTTCAGCAATATTTCGGGACAAACCAAGTCCTCTGATTAATTTTATAGGCCAAATTTCTAAGTCGTACTCCTGCATTCTCATGGCCCAATTACCTCTTAGCTCACCCAATTCATCCTGGCTCAATAAATATTTGACATCTAGATCAGGAATTATGACATGGACTTTTCTCCTCAATATGTAATGTCTGAATTGTTTGATTGCTCTCACCAAGGCATAGGCTTGCTTATCCAAGTGAGAGTATTTTAGCTCAGTACCCTTTAAGTTGGTACTTTTGAAGGAAATTGGGTGCTCCCCTATTTATCTTCGTTGGGTTAAAACTGCTGCAAGTGTGTGTTCAGAAACAAAAGAGTATAGGTAAAAATCTGCACTGAAATCTGGGCTCACCAGTACTAGAGCTTGTTTGATGGCATATTTGATCTCTTGAAATGCTGATTTGGATTTCGTTGTCCAGGCAATCTTAGCAGTTTCCTTCAACATGTTATTTAGCATCTTGACTATTTCCACAAAGCCAGAGATGAATTTTCTGACAAAATTAATTTTCCCAAAAAATGATCTTAACTCTTTCTTAGAGTTGGGAAAGGGTATCCCCGATATGGCTTCGACTCTCTCAGGATCCATGGAAATTCCATCTTTGGTGATTAAGTGTCCAAAGAGTTTTTCTTTAGTTACACCAAAAACACACTTCTTTGGGTTTAAAAAAATGCCAAATTCTCTGCATTTGTCGAAGACAGATTCCAAGTGCTTCACATGGTCAAACCAGAATTTAGAAAAAAGCTATCAAGTCATCCATGTAGACAACGATGCACTTACCCATGAGACCTTTGAAGGCATGATCCATTGCACGTTGAAAGGTAGCTCTAGAATTTATCAATCCAAATGGCATTCTCTTGTAGGCGAAGGTTCCCCACTTGGTCGTGAAGGCAGTTTTCATCCTATCTTCCTTTTCAACTAGTATCTGGTTGTATCCCAAAAATCCATCTAAGAAAGACATCATTTTTGAACCATTCACAATTTGTAGCACATCGTCCATGGAAGGCAAATGATAATTATCCTTTTTAGAAGCCTTGTTCAAGTTCCTAAAATCCACGCATAAGCGGATTTCCCCATTCTTATTTCTAACGGGCACTAAATTGGCTACCCAAGTAGAATGTCTAATGGGAAAAATAATGGCAACACTCAATAATTTCTCCACCTCCTTCTTGATGAAGGGTTCCAACAAAGCATTAAAATGCCTCTATTTATGTCGAAAGGGTTTGCAGAACTCCTTTAAGGGTATTATATGGGTGTAAACTTTTGGATCAAAAACCTTTAGGTCTTTATAAGACCAGGCCATAACATCCTTGGACCTGTGGAGGAATTCAATCATATTTTTTTTAATTTTAGGATCACAAGATTTAGCTAACTTAAGGTGTCTGGGATCCTCTTTAGTCCTGACATTCAGTTTCTCAGTTTCATTGCCTGCTACACCAATAGAATTTCCTAAACTCACTCTTTGTTTAATTTGGTCAACATCAAATGGTCGCTCAAGTTCTACCATTCCCTTCAAAATTCTATTATCTTTCAACCTCATTATTCCTTTTTCATCATCAAACTTTTCCAGCATAGTATCCCTTTGACCATCATCAATTATAGCATTTTCAAATGCATTGGTATTCTGTAAAAAGTTTATAATATGATGGTCATCAGAAAAGACTTGAAAATTATCTACGTTATCTGGAACCGAAGGACAAGGGATTAATTCGATTGAAAATTTCTTCCATTTGAACTCCTCCAATGGCTTCAGATTTGCGGCTGATGAAGCTAAAATATCTGCAAGTGAATTCTCTTCTCTAGGAATATGCGTCAAATTAAAAGCATCAAAACCCTCCATGATATCCTACGCTCGGTGTTTATATCTTTTTAGGTAAGATGCCTTGCACTAAAATTTACCTCTAACCTGATTGACCACCAACTCTGAGTCTGTAAAAACTTGGATATTTTTTACACTTTTACTAAAGAAAATTTCAATCCCAGCACTAGTGCTTCATACTCTGCCAAATTATTCATGCAAGGAAACTACAAGCGATAAGACATAAAATATGTCTGATTTTTAGGTCCTTTAAGAACTGCCCCTGTACCAAAACCTTGCTTAGAATTAGCTCCATCAACATGAAGCATCCAAACTTCATTATCATGATCAAGATGAGCTTTAATAGGTTTCTCCTTTTGTGCAGTTTTCAAATTATAAACCCCAATATCTACATCAACAAGATTAACAGTTTCATTCTTGGCATTATACTCAGTGATCATGTGTTTATATCTAGGTTCCCTTTCGATTCTTAACTGATTTGCAACACCTTTCCAGGGCAACCACATATGTGAAAAATCAATCGCCAAGTACCCATTCAAAGACTTTGACCAATCTCTGCTCAGAAGCATTCCATATCCCATAGGAATATCTACCACCTGAATGTCAATTTTGTGTTGTGCTCTCGACTTAGATGCTAGCTGGATATGTATACTTTGAAGTTCACCTACCACCTTAACCTCAGTTTTATCCAATTGGATGACTCTTCTATCAGACTTCATAGGGGTTAAACCCAACTGTTGACAAATGGCTAGAGTCATGACATTGGCTGAAGCACTAGAATCCACCAGACAGTTGTGTAATTTTTTTCCAAATATACGGACAGTTAGCAGGAAAGGTATAACTTCAATATTTTATTTATACATGGCCATATTTGCATTTGTTGTCTTCTTCCCATGTTTTAGAGGTTTGGTAGCATGCTCAGAGTATGTCTTGATCAAATTATCCCTTTGTTCGGTAATTTGAGCCAACTCATGAAGAGTTATGTTAGCCTTGATATTCTTCATATCCTCCACTATATTGTATCCCTTATTGAGTGGAGCAACAAATCTATCTGGTACTCTTGGATCTCCTCCCTTGGGTGGAGGTGGGTTATTATTTGGAGATGGATCTGGAGGAACATTATGGGAGTTGTCCTGGAGGTGTAGATGTAGTATTAGGCTCCAGATTTTTGTTCTTGAGATTGTAGTTGTCCCTTATATACTATTGAAAAGCTTGCACTTCATCCATAGGCATCTCCACAACATTCTCTGACCCATCTAGAAAAGTGAATGAATCTAACACCATAGCTGCACTATGTTTGGATGAAATCGGACCATCAACATTTCTTTGATTTTTAGGAAAAACCAACTCACCAGATAGAGCTTCAAAGGTATTGCATAACTCCAAACAATCCAATTCCCCATGCTGAGATGTTCCGTGTATCCTGCACCAGTTGGGCAAAGACAAGTCACAAATATTCACTTCATGCCCCTTTCCTTTATAATCCTTTTTGGGTTCATATGGGGGTCTAGTGAATCTATTCTATTGATAAGAAAATCTATTTGAGTTTTCCCTGGTGGACACTTGCCTTTTGAAACTCAAAAATTCATTTGCCAACTTTTGGACCATCTTTGAGACTTCCTCAACTCTTGTTTTATTAGATTATTTCTCTGTATTCTATACATGTTCAGCATGTGTTACAACCAATGTATTTCCTATCAGTGGAGTTTGGCATGCTGGAAACATAATTTGATGTGGTATGGGATTCAAAATAGGGGTATTTTGTGTAACAAAGGGAATTTGAGGAGCACTCAAAGGTTGAGGTCCCAATTGTCTTTCAAGAACCAAAGCTTCTTTATAAGCCTTTGTTAGATTAGTAATATTGGCATCCCTCTTCAGGAAAATAGAGGTCACTGGATCTAGGTAATTCCTAAAAATTTCCAAAGCTAGATCTGCAGTTGGCACATAATGAACCGTCAATCTACCATAAGCATTTTGAAACCTGACATTGAAAGATCTGACAGTCTCATTGATTTCTCTCTTAATGTTACAAAATTGTTGATATAACACACTAGGGTCAATCACTTCACCAAATTGTGATACAAAAACTTTCTCTAGGTCATTCCAACTAGTAATAGAGTCATTATTAAGATTCAAAAACCAGTCGTATGCTCCCTCTCGTAGAGTGAATGGGAATAACCTACAAGCCACATCTTCATGCTACACATTCAACAACTTTAGAGCATTTTTAAATGCCACTAGGTGCTCTTCTGCTATTTTGATTCCATCATGATTTTAGGTAGGAAGATACTTCTCAAGATTTTTGGGTAAATCATGCACTGCACCAGGGATATTCAAAGCAGTGGAACCCAACCATTTTGCCATCACTACCTGATTAACGATGATATTTTGAGTTGTAGTTGGAGGAACTACAAGTGGTGATAAAACTATGCTGGACAAAGACTTGGCCCTTCTGAGGTTGCTTCTCCTTGGGGTTTCCAACTTAGGCACAAGGAGCTCTCAAGATCTAGAGTGGGACCTGGTTACTCTGTAGGTAGAATCTAGCTCTACACAAGCAACTTATAATCCTTAACAAATACTGAATGGAGTTCGATCAGGCACTCCTAGCGCCAATTTTAAATGTTGGTTCGTATTTCATACACACCCCATGAAGAATGAGCATAAAATACCAATAACACTTATACGGGATAAATCCCACTCACTTTAGGATCTTGCTGGTTATCCAAGGTGTGAGTTACAAAGTTGGATCGAATGGCTATTCACTCTTTTTCGCTTTCGAAATAGTTTCAAGTAGACTATATGTTACCTTACAATGGGTTTGAACTTCGTTCAATAATGTTTAGCGGTTGTTATCTTTGTTGACAATCGGATTTACATTGAGTTCTTTGATATAGCTCTTTATGCTTTAGAAAATTAAATAAAAGACAAATTTAAAAGAAAATAAAAATAGATCTTTTAACGATGGAACAGAGAGAGTGGGGGGGGCGAAAACTTAGAATAAAAGACATTTTAGCAATTTCTTGCAAATCTTGTTTGAATGCTTTGTTCTGTACCTGAGGTTGGTATGACATCATTTTTTTGTGATAGCATGGCCAGGAGCCTAATCTCTTTTAGTTTGCGATAAGTGCATCTTCTTTTGTTTTCGTCTCGCTAATGTTTATTTATTTTAGCTATAAATTTGTGTTATCAAGATTGAATATGCTACTAGGCTTCATTTCGTTTGTTGTATGCTATGGAAAATTAGAGATTTAAGGTTCTGGTCTGTTCTAATTGCTCTATCCTCACTGCGCAAGCTAGGCTGATGGTGAGAGATACCAGTTGACATCGACTTCCATTCTATTTATGGTTTTTTTAGATCTGTCATTTTTCTCTGTCTTATGCTCTTAGTAGAAGGTGATCTTAGAAATCTGGACACCTTCCTCTTTGATTGGTTTTATTGTGAAGCTAAATAGTGTAACTGAAATTGGTAGTTTTGATTTGCATCTAAGTTAGATAAGCTTCTCTTTTTTGCCCTACCCTACTCTCTCTATTCCACCGTTAAAAGATCCATTTTTATTTTCTTTAAAATTTGTCTTTTATTTAATCTGCTAAAGCATAAAGAGCTATATCAAATAACTCATTGTAAATCCGATTGTCAACAAATATAACAACCGCTAAACATTATTGAACGAAGGTCGAACCCGTTGTAAGGTAACAGATAGTCTACTTGAAACTATTCCAGAAGCGAAAAAAAGTGAATAGCCATTCGACCCAACTCTGTAACTCACACCTTGGATAACCAGCAATATCCTAAAGTGAGTGGGATTTATCCCGTATAAGTGTTATTTGTATTTTATGCTCATTCTTCATGGGGTGTGTATGAAAGATGAACCAACACTTCCCTGTCCGTGTTGCATTCTGTGTCTGATGAAATCTACTATCTTGCCTTAGATTAGATACAAAAGTTCTTGGAAAAAACCTTGCTATGTGCCCATGACCATTACATTTAAGACATTGCACATGGTGTTCAATTAGAAAAATAGATGTATTTCTACAATTATAACTCTTTGATCTATTATTCAATCCATAATAAATTGCCTTGTGACCATAATGGTTGCATCTAAAACAATAGCCATTAAAAGCATTATTATGAATAAAGTGAGAGTGATAGAACCTCTTTTGTTATGGTTGCTTTGCTGTAGATATCCTTTGAGATTTTATTCCTTTTGAAGATTCAGCTTCAAGTTTTTCTTGCTTTGATCCTTTAGTAGTGGACTTCTTCTTCTTTGCAGATTTAGAAGATGAAGGTTGTTCAACTTCACATCCAAGACCAAGCTTACCCATGGAGATTCTTTGTTGCCTTATCATTTTATCTAGCAACTCTATGCTCTTCTCAAATTTGATATTTGTATTGGCCTCTTCTAGTGATATTCTCACAATGAAACTGAGAGGGGGGGGGTGAATCAGTGTAACTATTTAAAAACTTGAATCTATAGCTCTTAAAACTTAAAAATACAAGCTTAAAAATAGATAAAGCAAGTATAACACAAGAGCATCACACAACACAAGATTTAACGAGGTTCACCGATGTGGCTACTCCTCAAATAATGACTGTTTGGACTACAATCCAAATCCAGTCTTTGCAAGGATTCAATCTTTACAAATAGTTTACTAGCACCCATTGGAAGGAGCACCAACCCCTGATTTTTCTGCAGCAACAGATAGGAGCACCGACCCCTTATACCAAGCACCAACTTGGATTTCTATTTTGAAAGATAATTTGACATTAAAAATTCCTTTCTTTTTACAATACCCTCACTGGTATATTGCTCATGCAAATCAATCTCATAGAAGAATAAAAAGGATTGTCAGAAACTCAATATCTTCTATCACAGTCTAAAACCTCTTTGTTAATTTTCAAGAAAAATCCACAGGTTTTAGTTCCTTTTTGCTGTTCTTCATGCAACACTCTAACTCAAACTTTTCTTTTTATTTTTCACAAATAACCTCGGTTGCAGTAACCTCTCTTACTGTGCCTGTTCGAGTCTTTATACTCGATTTTCTCCAATGGCTCAATTCGAAAAGGCTCAAATTTTCCCTTCGATTTTTCATGCATTCTCGGCTATGATCAATCTGTCAAACCCTCTCTGACGTGTTCTGCCTTTTAGCCACTTTATTTCTGACTTATTTTGACATTCTTCTCTGCACATTCTGACAGCCTTTTTCTGTGTATCCTGACACCTTTTTCTGCGTATCCTGACAGCATTTTTGCGTATCTCGGTGCTCTGATTTTCTTCTTTCTTCTCTTTTGAATTCTGTGCTACCACTTTCTTCTGTGTGCGACTGTCATTTCTTGATATACGCAACCAGTTAATGAATTTCTTAGTAATTGTGATTCTTGAAATCCACCCCTATAACAGTCGTTCTGACTTTAATTGATCGTTCTTGTAACTGCCACCTTTGCCAGCCATGCTACATCATGGCCCTGCAACAGCTGTTCTTTTCTTAAATGCGCAGTTTTGACACCTGTCACTGTGCATGCTTCTTTGGATTTTTCCTGCCAAGCAGCTACCTGTCGCGATATCGCGACATCTCTATTCAGTTGACTTATTCTGGACTGTTGACTGTGAAAACCTGACTAGTCGCGACATCGCGACGTTTTCTACCTCCTAGACCTTCTCTCTGCATGCAACCGTGAAAACATTACATGTCATGATATCACAACATTTTTTGCCTCCTTGTTCTCTACTTGGCATGCAACAGTGAAAACCTTACATGTCGCGAAATCGCGACGATTTCCACCTCCTTGTTCTCTACTCGACATGCAATAGCGAAAACCTTACATGTCACGAAATCGTGATGATTTTTACCTCCTTGTTCTCTACTCGGCATGCAATAGCGAAAACCTTACATGTCATGAAATCATGATGATTTTTGCCTCCTTGTTCTCTACTCAGCATGCAACTGCGAAAACCTTACATGTCACGAAATCGCGACGATTTTTGCCTCCTGCACTTTCCTTCGCTTGCCTTCGCAAAAATGGAACATGTTGTGAAATCACGAAACTTTGGACTTCCGTACGCTTTCCTCTGCAAGCCTCAGCGAAATCGAAACATGTCGCGAAATCGTGACACTTTGGACTTCCATAGGCTTTCCTCTGCAAGCCTCAGCGAAATCGGAACATGTCGCAAAATCATGACACTTTGGGCTTCCGTACACTTTCCTCCGCAAGCCTCAATGAAATTGGAACATGTCGCAAAATCATGACACTTTGGGCTTCCGTACACTTTCCTCCGCAAGCCTCAGCAAAATCGGAACATGTCACGAAATCGTGACACTTTGGGCTTCTGTACACTTTCCTCCGCAAGCCTCAGCGAAATCGGAACATGTCGCAAAATCATGACACTTTGGGCTTCCGTACACTTTCCTCCGCAAGCCTCAGCGAAATTGAACATGTCACAAAATCATGACGCTTTTCTGCCTTAGCACTGTTCTTTTCTTTTTTCCCGTGAAAATGCAACATGTCGCGAAATCGCGACATCTTTAGCGTCCATACATTTTTCCCTTCATGCACCAGCGAAATCAAGACATGTAGCGAAATCGCTACAAATTTGTGCCTTACGCTTCCAAATTTGCTTCGACTCGCAAAACTTTAGACTTGTAGCGAAATCGCTACACCTTTGTGTCTTGTGTTTCGAACTTGTAGTGAAATCGCTACACTTTTGCGTCTTGCGTTTCGAACTTGTAGCGAAATCGCTACACCTTTGCACCTTGCATTTCGAACTTGTAGCAAAATCGCTACACCTTTGCTCTTTGGCATCTAAACTCTCCCTCAGCACACGAAAGTCTGACATGTAGCGAAATCGCTACACCTTTGCCTTCATGCATTCTCTCTCTTCTTCGGGTCGCGAAAACCCGACGTGTCGCGATATTGCGACACTTTTCGTTCTTAGTGCTTCTCTTCCGAAACTGTCGTGATATCACGACACTTTCTTATGCACTTTCTCTCTCCTCTATTTTGTCACGAAATTGCGACAGTTTTGGCTGCGCCTTCTCTCTCCTCAGTTTTGTCACGAAATCGTGACATTTTCAGCTGCACTTTCTCTCTCCTCCTTTTTGTCATGAAATCGTGACATTTTTAGCTACACTTTCTCTCTCCTCCTTTTTGTCATGAAATCACGACATTTTCAGCTGCACTTTCTCTCTCCTCATTTTTGTCACGAAATCGTGACATTTTCAGCTGCACTTTCTCTCTCCTCATTTTTGTCACGAAATCGTGACAAAAAACATGTCGCGATATCGCGATAGTTTTCTTACTTGTCTTTTTCTGCAAATTTTTGAATCTGGGTCACTTCTGTTTTCCTTGAAAATCACTGTACTTGATCTGATTGACCTCTAAACTTCATCAACTGCATCAAACTGTCTGTGTTGACAACAATGACAATACTTTTGCAATGCTTTTGCTACACCTTGCTCAACAATCTCCCCCTTTGGAATTGTTGGCAACACACTGCAACCTTGCTCAATTTCTTCTCCCCCTTTGCCAATAATACCAAAGGGCTATTGCAGACTCCCCCTAAGTCTATGCACAACATTCTCAGGCATAAATAATTTTAATGCTCCCCCTGAGAATGTGTTCCCCATAGCTAGTCAGTGCTTGGGTAGTGTGACTACTCCCAAATTCTTCCGAAGGTACTCAAAAACTTCCTTGGGCAATGGTTTGGTGAATATGTCTGCTACTTGCTCTGTGCTTGGAACAAACTCCAATTTGACCGCTCCTTCTGCAACTTTGTCTTTCAAAAAATGATATCGGATTGCAATATGCTTGGTGTGGGAATGCATTACCGGATTCTTTGAAATGTTGATTGCACTAGTGTTATCACATTTGACTGAAATGGGCTCATTGAAGTGAATACCAAGATCTTTCAATGTTTGTCTCATCCATAATATTTGTGTACAGCATGTTGTTGCTGCAATGTATTCTACCTCTGTAGTGGATAGAGAAACTGATTCTTGTTTCTTGTTGTGCCATGCTACCAATTTATCTCCAAGATAAAATGCTCCTCCACTTGTACTTTTTTTGTCATCAATACATCTTGCCCAATCTGCATCAGAATAGGCAAAAAGAGTGAAGTCTTTTCCTTTTGTATACCATAGCCCATGCTCCATAGTACCCTTGAGGTACCTAAAAATCCTTTTCACAGCTGTCACATGAGTCTCTTTTGGACTAGCTCTGAAATCTTGCAACCATGCAAACAACTTGTAAGATATCCGGTCCGGTGGTCATCAAATACGACGAGGATCCCAATCATTGATCCGTACATTGTTTGATCAACATCTAGAGATTTATCATCCTTGCTCAACTTGCAGCCTGTTGTCATGGGGGTGCTAACAGGCTTACTATCCTCCATAGTGAACTTTTTCAGCATTTATTTCACATATTTAACTTGAGAAATAAAAATGCCCTTTTCAGTTTGATTAACTTGCAGTCCTAGGAAATATGAGAGTTCATCGATCATAGACATTTCAAATTATTTCTGCATTTTTTTTGCTATGTCTTTGCATGATTCATCATTGCTTCTCCCAAATATTATATCATCTACATAAACAACAAGGACAATGAAATTGCCATTTTCAGTTTTGATATATAAATTGCTATCCACCATACCTTTCTTGAATCCTTGCTTAGTGAGATAGCTATCCAATATTGCATACCAAGCTCTAGGTGCTTGTTTCAAGCCATACAATGCTTTCTTCAGCTTGCAAACAAAGTTAGGATTGTCATAGAGTTGAAAGCCATCAGGCTGTTCAATATAAACTTCTTCTTCAAGATTTCCATTTAGAAATGTTGATTTCACATCCATCTGATAAACTTTGAAATCCCTATGTACTGCTAGAGCCAAAAATAGTCTTATTGCTTCAAGTCTGGCCACTGGTGCAAAAGTCTCTTCAAAATCAATCCCCTCAACTTGAGCATATTCTTTGCAGACCAATCTTGCTTTATTCCTTACAACTTGTCCATCTTCATTCAGTTTGTTTCGAAATATCCATTTAGTACCGATTATGTTTTTATTTTTAGGCCTTGGTACTAATTCTTAGGTTTTGTTTTTCTCAATTTGATCTAGTTCTTCATTTATCGCCTCCATCCAGCTTTCATCTGTGCTTGCTTCAATAATTTTTTTGGGCTCAATGTTGGATAACAGAGAATAGTTATTTACTACTCTTCTTCTTGTTTGAATGCCAACTGTAGGGTCCCCAATAATCTGCTCTTTGGGATGATTTTTCTGCCAGCTGCCTATTTTGAATTTCCTGTTTTCTTCTATTTCTAAATCATCTGATTCTGATTTCTGTCTCTCTTCTTTTTCTTGATCTTCATCTTCTTCAATAAATTCTTCATAAGTCGGGTAGTTTTCATTATGGCTAATTTTTTGTTTCCTACCTTCATCGACCTTCACATTCGCACTCTCCACAATTTTCTTAAGTCTTTTGTTGTAGCATGTGTAGGCTTTGCTTTTAGTTGAGTAACCAAGAAATATAACTTCATCAGCTCTATCTTCGAATTTGCCAAGATTGTCTTCAGTCCATTTAATGTAACACTTGCTGCCGAATAATTTGAAGTATTTTGTTGTAGCCTTTTTGCCAAAGCATAGTTCATAAGGTGTTTTGCTTTCATGCGGCCTCAACATACATCTATTCTGAATGTAGACTGCAGTATGAACTGCCTCTTTCCAGAACCTGTCAACAATTTTGCTCTCTGTTAACATGGTCCTTGCCATTTCCTGCACAGTTTTGTTCTTTCTTTCAACTACTCCATTCTACTGAGGTGTTTTTGCTGTCGAAAACTATCTTTTGATCCCATGGTTTTCACAGTATTCAGCAAACTCATCTGAAATAAACTCTTCTCCTCTATCTGATCTTAAACATTTAATTCTTTTTCCTGATTGATTCTCAACAAGATTTTTGAAAGTTTTAAAAATCTCAAAGGCTTCTGATTTAAATTTCAAAAATAGTACCCATGTCATTCTTGAATAGTCATCTATACATAGCATAAAATATTTGTGTCCATTTATGCTTTCCGTTCTCATGGGTCCACATAAATCAGTGTGAATTAGTTCTAAAGGCTTGCTCGTGAAGTATTCTTTTGCTTTGAAAGTGGCTCTGGTTTGTTTTCCCTTTTGGCATGACTCACAAATCATTGTTTGAAGGTTTACCAATAGTTGGTATGTCTCTTACTACCATTTTTGAGCTGATTTTTACCGGATTATCAAAGCTTATGTGACCGAGTCTCTTATGCCACAGCCAATTTTCTTCTTCCTGACTAACCAAGCAAGTTCCTTCTGAAGTCTCTGAGAGTGTATACAGATTTCCAGAAGTTCTCAGTCCAGTAGCTATTAACTTTCTATTTTTTTTCTTTCTTACTTCACAGCCCTCCTTCTTGAAAATCACTTCATGACCTCTGTCACAAATTTGACTTACACTTAGTAAGTTATTCTTCAAACCCATCACAAAAAGGACTTCTTTAGAATTGATTTTATCGTCACTTAACTTAATTGATCCTTTTCCTATTATCTTGGCTCCATCATTATTTCTGAATTTGACAGAACCACCTTCGTATGTGTGTAGCTTATCAAACTTTTGTTTGTCTCCTGTCATATGACTGGAGCATCCATTGTCCAGAATCCAAAGTGCAGATTTATTCTAGGCTTTGAGAGCTGTTTGAACGATTAGGGATTCCTTGTATTTATTTGGTTGTTCCTTTTCTTTCCACTGAGATTTGATAGCAAATCTGGTCACTTGGTTTACCTTCTCTCTTTCATTGGCTTGTGATAGTTTTTCGGGAAATTTTTTGTTTTGTTTTAATCCAGTTGATTGATACTTTCTTCCCTGGTATTTATTTCCTGCAAAAGAGCTACGACAATTTCTTGCAATATGTTCGAAGTTATGATAGTTATAACATTCTACAGCATAATCTATCAAAGGTGAAAAAATATTTCTACTAGTAAAATTTCTTTGTTCTACATTATATCTACAACTTGAGATTTTATGACCATATGCATTGCATTTAAAAAAATAACCAGAAAAGGAACGAGTGTACATGGGTAATGGTTGTTGCCATGTTGTAGTAGGAGCCATGGGTCTTCTTCTTCTTTGATGTGTGACTTTGGTGAATCCATCATTTGCAGTACTCCTTTCAAGCTTGGCCTTATTGTTTTCTTTTGCATGATACGGTTTTTCTTGATCAAATATGATCTTGTCTTTATTCTTTATTGGTTCTATAGTAACATCCTTTGAGTCCTTTGAGGATTCTCCTTCATCAAAGCCCAAACCAAATTTGATCCCTGTAGGCCTTTTATTATTTAACATTTTATTTAGCTTTGCAGAACTGTCTTCAAATTTATGATGACAGCTCAATTTCCGATTCATCTCTTCTAGCTGCATCCTTAATCTAACTACGTCTTCTTCTAGCTTATTACACTCATCTATTTTCATGGTTAGCTGTGCTTCAAAATCTTCAAACTTTTTCTTAAATTCTTTAGTTTGTACTTTCAAACTGATTATTAATCCGCTAGCATCCTCAAATTTTCTTGAAATATTTTTATTCTTTTTCCTTTCTGCACTTAACTCTTCAAGAGCAGCAACCAACTCACCTTCCAGATCTACCTTAGCCTCATCCTCTAATTTTTCTTCACACTCCTGGGTTTCCTTTGTTCTTTGTTCTTCAAAAGCCATGAACAATGCTTCACCAGTTTCTTCTTCGAGTCCTCACTGGAACTGTCTTCGGAAGAGTCAATATTTTTGGAAATGAAACTTTTCTTCTTGAAGTTCCTTTTTTTGAAATGTGGTTTCTTCTTCCAGACATTTCTTTCTTGGTGTGTCCCTTCATCACTTTTGTTTTTCTCATTCATTGGGCATTTTGCTGCAAAGTGCCCGATGCCTCCATAGTTAAAGCACTTGAACGGTAGCTTACCTCTGTACTTTCCTTTTCCCTTTACTAATTTCCTAACAAAGTTTGCTTTAGTTTCATCTGTAGATTCTTCTTCCTCAGATTCTTGTTAAGATTTTATATTTTTCTGTGCTTGAAAATCCACTTCTTTGTCTGAGGGCTTAGTTTGTCCAATTCTCATTTCATATGCTGTTAAGGAACCATGCATTTCATCCATACTAAAAAAATTTAAATCTTTGGCTTCTTCTATGGCAGAAAATTTTGCATCAAATATTTTATGGAGAGTTCTTAGTACCTTCTTCACTACAACTGCATCTTCCATCTCCTCGTCGAGTCCTCTTATTGCATTAATGATTCCATTTACTCTCAGCATATAGGCTTCTATGTTCTCATCATCAGTCATCTTTAATGCTTCGAACTGAGCACGATGTGTTTGCAACTTAGCTTCCTTGATCTTGTTGTCTCCTTCATGAATGCTCTATAGTTTGTAGTTCATGATGCGTATCAACTCATTGTCTACTAATCCACACATAATAGCATTCTTGGCTTTCGAGTTATTTTCAAACTTTTTCTTCTCAACCGCATCTGTTGGAGGAACCGAGGGTATTGTGTATCCATTTTCAACGGATTCCCAGATGTCATAACCTAGTGCACATAGATATGTCTGCATCCTGAGTCTCCAGAAAGAGTAATTTATTCCATCGAACAAAGGAGCTTTGTTGGAAGAAAATCCTTCACCGTCGGCCATTGTGGATCTTCCAAGATCACCTTAGCTGATTAAGCTTGTTCGAGTACACGGATCCGATACCAATTGATATTCTCACAATGACACTGAGAGGGGGGGTGAATCAGTGTAACTATTTAAAAACTTGAATCTGTAACTCTTAAAACTTAAAAATACAAGCTTAAAAATAGATAAAGCAAGTATAACACAAGAGCATCACACAACACAAGATTTAACAAGGTTCACCGATGTGGCTACTCCTCAAATAATGACTGTTTGGACTACAATCCAAATCTCGTATTTGCAAGGATTCAATATTTACAAATAGTTTACCAACACCCACAGGAAGGAGCACCAACCCCTGATTTTTCTGTAGCAACAGATAGGAGCACCAACCCCTTATACCAAGCACCAACTTGGATTTCTATTTTGAAAGATAAGTTGACATTAAAAATGCCTTTCTTTTTACAAGACCCTCACTGGTCTATTGCTCATGCAAATCAATCTCATAGAAGAATAAAGAGGATTGTCAGAAACTCAATATCTTCTATCACAGTCTAAAACCTCTTTGTTAATTTTCAAGAAAAATCCACAGGTTTTAGTTCCTTTTTGCTGTTCTTCATGCAGCACTCTAACTCAACCTTTTATTTTTATTTTTCACAAATAACCTCGGTTGCAGTAACCTCTCTTACTGTGCCTGTTCGAGTCTTTATACTCGATTTTCTCGAACGGCTCAATTCGAAAAGGCTCAAATTTTCCCTTTGATTTTTCATGC
This sequence comes from Wollemia nobilis, assembly GCA_028583015.1. Classification (NCBI taxonomy): domain Eukaryota; kingdom Viridiplantae; phylum Streptophyta; class Pinopsida; order Araucariales; family Araucariaceae; genus Wollemia; species Wollemia nobilis. The sequence continues at coordinate 4,545,559 of JAQPPZ010017067.1, forward strand.
ATTCTCGGCTATGATCAATCTATCAAACCCTCTCTGACGCGTTCTACCTTTTAGCCGCTTTCTTTCTGAATTATTCTGACATTCTTCTCTGCACATTCTGATAGCCTTTTTTTGCGTATCCTGACACCTTTTTCTGCGTATCTTGACAGCATTTCTACATATCTCGGTGCTCTGATATTCTTCTTTCTTCTCTTTTGAATTCTGTGCTACCACTTTCTTCTATGTGTGACTATCATTTCTTGATATACGCAACCTATTAATGAATTTCTCAGTAATCAAGATTCTCAGAATCCACCCCTGTAGCAGCCGTTCTGAGTTTAATTGACCGTTCTTGTAACTGCCACCTTTGCCAGCCATGCTGCATCACGGCCCTGCAATAGCCGTTCTTTTCTTAAATGCGTAGTTTTGACACCTGTCACTGTGCATGCTTCTTTGGCTTTTTCCCTCCAAGCAGCTACCTGTCGCGATATCGTGACATCTCTACTCAGTTGACTTATTCTAGACTGTTGACTGTGAAAACCTGACTAGTTGCGACATCGCGATGTTTTTTGCCTCCTAGACCTTCTCTCTGCATGCAACCGCAAAAACATTACATGTCGCGATATCGCGACTTTTTTTGCCTCCTTGTTCTCTACTCGGCATGCAACAACGAAAACCTTACATGTCGTGAAATCACGATGATTTTTGCCTCCTTGTTCTCTACTCGGCATGCAACAGCGAAAACCTTACATGTCATGAAATCGCGACGATTTTTGCCTCCTTGTTCTCTACTCGACATGCAACAGCTAAAACCTTACATGTCACAAAATCATGATGATTTTTGCCTCCTTGTTCTCTACTCGGCATGCAATAGCGAAAACCTTACTTGTCGTGAAATCGCGACAATTTTTGCCTCCTGCACTTTCCTTCGCTTGCCTCTACGAAAATGGAACATGTCATGAAATCGTGACACTTTGGACTTTTGTAAGCTTTCCTTCGCAAGCCTCAGTGAAATCGAAACATGTCATGAAATCATGACACTTTGGACTTCCGTACGCTTTCCTCCACAAGCCTCAGCAAAATTGGAACATGTCACGAAATCGTGACACTTTGGGCTTCCGTACACTTTCCTCCGCAAGCCTCAGCAAAATTGGAACATGTCACGAAATCGTGACACTTTGGGCTTTTGTACACTTTCCTCCGCAAGCCTCAACGAAATCGGAACATGTCGCGAAATTGTGACACTTTGGGCTTCCGTACACTTTCCTCCGCAAGCCTCAGCGAAATCGAAACATGTCGCAAAATCGTGACACTTTGGGCTTCCGTACACTTTCCTCTGCAAGCCTCAGCAAAATCGAAACATGTCACAAAATCATGACGCTTTTCTACCTTAGCGTTGTTCTTTGCTTTTCGCCCATGAAAATGCAACGTGTCATGAAATCATGACATCTTTAGCGTCTATACATTTTTCCCTTCATGCACCAGTGAAATCAAGGCATGTAACGAAATCGCTACAACTTTGTGCCTTGCGCTTCCAACTTTGCTTCGACTCACGAAACTTTAGACTTGTAGCGAAATTGCTACACCTTTGTGTCTTGTGTTTCGAACTTGTAGCGAAATCGCTACACTTTTGCATCTTGCGTTTTGACCTTGTAGCGAAATCGCTACACCTTTGCGCCTTGCATTTCGAACTTGTAGCAAAATCGCTACACCTTTGCTCTTTGGCATCTGAACTCTGCTTCGGCCCATGAAATTTTGACATGTAGTGAAATCGCTACACCTTTGCCTTCGTGCATTCTCTCTCTTCTTCAGGTCGCGAAAACCCGACGTGTCGCGATATCGCGACACTTTTCATTCTTAGTGCTTTTCTTTCGAAAGTGTCGCGATATCGCAACACTTTCTCATGCACTTTCTATCTCCTCTGTTTTGTCACGAAATCATGACAGTTTTGGCCGTGCCTTCTCTCTCCTCAGTTTTGTCACGAAATCACAACATTTTCAGCTACACTTTCTCTCTCCTCAGTTTTGTCACGAAATCGTGACATTTTCAGCTGCACTTTCTCTCTCCTCCTTTTTGTCGCGAAATCGTGACATTTTCAGCTGCACTTTCTCTCTCCTCCTTTTTGTCGCGAAATCACGACATTTTCAGCTGCACTTTCTCTCTCCTCATTTTTGTCGCGAAATCGTGACAGAAAACATGTCGCGATATCGCGACAATTTTCTTGTCTTTTTTTGCAAATTTTTGAATCTGGGTCACTTCTGTTTTCCTTGAAAATCACTGTACTTGATCTGACTGACCTATGAACTGCATCAACTGCATCAAACTGTCTGTTTTGACAACAATGACAATACTTTTGCAATGCTTTTGCTACACCTTGCTCAACATCTAGTTGTTTCCTCAATAAAATAATCTCCTCTTCTTGTTTACAGCACACAATCTCTTTTTCATTGATCTATGACTTGAGAGTTTATTCAATCCTTTTGGACTCTTCTACTTGTAGCTTTAGATCACTAATAATTTTGTTAGATTCCTCTTCATGTTTGCTACATACATCACCTTTATCATCCAGGTGTGACTTCAAAGCTTCTTCTATTTTCTTGGCTTTATGAATTTGTAAGAAGAGATCTTCAATATTATCCCCATATTCTTCCAACTTCTTAGACAGTATTTTGTTATTTTTCCTTTCTATATCCAACTCTTCAAGTGCAGCGATCAACTCACCTTCTAGATCTACTTCAACCTCAAGGTTTTCATCACATACTTTAGAATTCACTCCTATATTTTCTAGTTCAATTTTCTCTTCCACAAGAATTGAAACTAACTAAGATGCCTTATTGGAGGAGGATCTATTCTTCTTATCCATTGCGTACCAATCCAAGATCAACCCTAATTGATTTAGCCTGAAAAGGGAAACTGGCTCTAATACCAATTGTTAGTCTCACAATGACACTGAGAGGGGGGTGAATCAGTGTAGCTCTTTTAAAACTTAAATATTCAACTCTTAAATCCGAAACAATGAAAACTTAAAACCAAATAAAGCAAGTATAACAAGAGAACATCACACAACACAAGATGTATCGAGGTTCACCGATTTGGCTACTCCTCAAAATGACTGTTTGGACTCCCATCCAAATCCAGCCTTTACAAAGCACCAACTTTACAATCAATTTACCAGCACCCACTAGAAGGAGCACCAACCCCTGATTTACCAGCACCAACTGGAAGGAGCACCAACCCCTGATGCCAAGCACCAAATTGGACTTCAATTTTGAAACTAGAATATTGACATAAAAATGCCTTCACATTTACAAGACCCTGACTGGTCTATTGCTTACCCAACATCGCCCACAATTCACACAACACACACCCTTCTCGCTTGCCTATCGCACCCCTTGAAATTCTCCAAGCAACACTCCTTTTATAACCATCCTTTCTCTTTGTAACTCCACTTGTAACTCCTTTCATATTCTCATATGCCACTTGTCAATTGTAACACCTTCTTTCATATTCTCATCTGCCACTTGTCAATTGTAACACCTTCTTTATGTAACTCCTTTTGTATATATTGATAAGGCATTTCGTCAAAAACGTCACATGCAAATAATTGACACTATATTCTCCTACCATGACTAATCGTTTTCTTGGTCATGACTGTTCATTTTATCCTTCAATGACTGTTCATTTTCTCCTTCATGACTGTTCGTTTTCTACTTCATGACTATTCATTTCCTTCGATGACTGTTCATTTTCTCCTTAGATGACTATTCATTTTCTCCTTCGATGACTGTTCATTTTCTCCTTCATGATTGTTTGTTTTCTCCTTCAATGACTGTTCATTTTCTCCTTCATGACTGTTCATTTTATTTTCCCTTATGCATGCATTTGTTTTGGTTTTTGAAAAGGCTTTTCATTTCTATTTTGAGGACCTTCGTTTCCTTTTCTCCTTCATGACTGTTCATTCTCTTTTCTCCACATGGGCATGCATCCCCTTCTTTCCATGTGTAACGACCATCTTAAATGATTTCAAATCATTAAAGATTCCTTATGGGTCCACGTCACTATGCAGTCTTCAGTTTCACCATCCTGGTGTTCATCACTAATATCAGACACACTGTCAACTACTCTATTCCTTTGGTGAAAATACAACATGTCACGATATCATGACACTTTTTTTTCTCTGCCTGCCTGCCCTTTTTGAGTCGTGAGAATGCGACATGTCGTGATATCACGACACTTTTATTTCTCTGCTTGCCTGCCCTTTTTGAGTCACGAAAATGCGACATGTCACGATATCGCGATGCTTTTGTTTCTCTGCCTGCCTGCCCTTTTTGAGTCGTAAAAATGCAACATGTCATGATATTGTGACACTTTTTCCTTCTTGCTCTTTCTCTTTGCTTTGGACCACAAAAATACATGTCGTGATATCGCGATACTTTTTTATCCTTGCTCTTTCTCTTTGCTTTGGCCCACGAAAATACATGTCGTGATATCGTGACACTTTTTCTCCTTGCTCTTTCTCTTTGCTTTGGCCCACAAAAATACATGTCGCGATATCGCGACACTTTTTTCTCCTTGCTCTTTCTCTTTGCTTTGGCCCGTGAAAATACAACATGTCGTGATATCGCGACACTTTTTCTCCTTGCTCTTTCTCTTTGCTTTGGCCCGCGAAAATACATGTCACGATATCGCGACACTTTTTCTCCTTGCTCTTTCTCTTTGCTTTGGCCTGTGAAAATACAACATGTCGTGATATCGTGAAACTTTTTCTCCTTGCTCTTTCTCTTTGCTTTGGCCCGCGAAAATACAACATGTTGCGATATTGCAACACTTTTTCTCTTTGCTATTTCGGCCGTGAAAATGCAACATGTCGCGATATCGCAACACTTTTTTTTTTCTTTGCATTTTCTATTTGCTTTGGACCGCGAAAATGCAACATGTCGCAATATCCTGGCACTTTTTTTTCTTTGCGGTGTTTTGCTTTTTCTTTGATCTTTAGCATATGGGCCACTTCGGTCTTCTTGGAAAATATGCAAAAAGGCATAAGCATTTAACATCACTGTACATACTCTGAGTAACCTCTGAACTCCTATCCACTACATCAACCAATCTATCTGACTGTGTTGAAAACAATGACAATATTGTCGTTGCACCTTGCTCAACATATAGAAGCTGTAGATTTCAGATATCTAAGAAGAAGATCTCAACACCAACACTTTCTTAGTAGAAAGTTGAAGGAAAGGTATCATTTGGAAGACCATAAGTACTACAATATTGAAGACCTTGGTGAGGTCTCAAGGAGAAATAAGGAGGAGGTGAACCTTATTAAAGAAGTTCAGAGGAAGGGAGGAGGAACTACTGATAAAGCAAAACTTGGGACAATTATCACCATGCGATAACAAGCCCAAAAGGAGAAGAATTTGGCAAGGAGTGTCAAATATCGAAGGAGAATACTGAAGACCCCAAGACATTTATATTATTAATAAGAAGACCAGGATCGAAGTTAGAATTCGATAAGGAGGAGAATACAAATAGAAGAAGCTCACCAAATCCAAGAGTTTTGGAGATTGAATTTCATAGTTAAGAAGCCACATTTCAGAAGGATAGATCGACTGGATAAGGGCAACAATAAAGATAATATTACAAGCTGCAAGACTCTAGGAGTTCCATAGTTCATCTTGAAGTTTAATAAGAATCACCTACTACAAATCAAAGTAAAACAAGATAGAGGAGTTACTAAGCTATAAATTGGTGAGTTAAGGAGTTGTTTGGGACAACCAAATATAGTTGCACATTTATTCAGTTTCAAATGTAGAAATAAGGTGAATTGAATCATCTTGTAATCCTTCATCTAAAAATCAGTAAGGTAAGCAACTTGGGTGCAAATAGGTTTATTAGTTGAACTATAATCTGGGTTATTATTCAGTTTCATTAAAATCACCTTATTAAGGATTCAAAAGTTGCAAAGATAAGGTTGCATTTTATAGTCTTCAAGGAGTGTAGAAGGAAGTTACTTTTAATGTTAGTACCTACACAATTAAATAGGAGTTGTATATATTTAAACAAAAAAATATATCATGTACCTATTGTCTATCTAATAATCAGGAAGACTATATACTACAACTTTGATTGTAATGAATATTACATATTACTTTCAAGAGTTTTTTATTACTACTAAAAGAATTGCAGAAATTATTAGTACATGTGAGAGTTCTTTAAGAGTTTCTATTAGTGCTTCAAAGGAGCAATAAGGTGAGTTTACTGTTGCACTATTCTAGATTTATTAACTTATTTACTCAGATATTATTATATGCATTGGTTTATTGAGTTAATATAATAAACCAAAGAGCACAAAATCTGCAATTATCAAAGTTTCTAAAGACACTAGTCAGTACTCATTATCTAAAAATAATTGGGGTCTATAGAATCCACCAAGAAGATCAAAATTCCTCCAAGAAGTGTATAATAAGAAGGTAACCATAAAATCAAATAAATAATCTACAAGAATAGACTTGAAATATTTTATATTTAAGGTGCAAATTAAGGTATTTACAGAGTTGTATGATAGCACCTGATTTATCTCTATCAAAGAGAGGCAAACATACAAGAATATTAAAGACACCCAATGTAGCATATTACTATAAAAATGGCCATATTATTGACATCAAAGATCTAGTCAAAATAATCTCAACATTGGCATGCACTATCAAGAGTGCTTGAAGTGGAACCACACGAAAAGGATTAAACGTCTACCATCCGCAAGGAGCAAGTACCAGGTAGAGAGAACATAGAATATGAGCCAAAAAAAGGGTTCAAGAGAGCTATACAAAAGATCCATTCTAGAGCTCAACATCCAATGTGTAGTTTGGTGTTCTAACATCCACAAAATCAACATCTACAACAACGAACATCTACAAGCATCGAACCCAGGAGAGGATAAAATATTAGTGTAGTCAATACAACATGATACAACAAGAAGAAAAGGATTTAAATATAACAATAAAGGTGCATTACTATGGAAGAAAAACCAACTAAATAAAGTACCATATAACTGTTTTTATCGAACCAAATCCAACACAATGAAGGGAAGCACATTTCTTCATCCTAAAGAAAGCATTGAGAGTAAGGAAAAAAATAGGGTAATCACTATAAAAGCAGGTTTTATAAATATTGATAGATGTTGGTGGAGACCATACATGTAATTCAAAAATTTACCACTTGTCACATACAAAAAAGCATTCGATAACACTCACAAAGGGAAACACTCAAGAAAACATCTATATTTTGAATGTTGAAAGGCATCAATCTAAGTATAATTATCATCACCAGTTGGTTAAATAAGGAAGGGGCATTAATCAAAGACAAAAGTGTTACTATAATGCCTCACAGGCTTGGAGTAACACGTGGGTGCAAGTCTAAGGAGGATAAAAGCTACATAAGCACCCAAGTCCAAGAAATTAAGGTAAAGTCCAAGCAAGTGTAAGTGATTGTATGCAAATTTTGAGGAGAGGATATCAAATTCAGTCATAGATACATTGAACGTCCAAATACAAAGATTCAAAGGACATCCATTAAGAGCTTATCATCAATTAGTGGTTCCAGTGCTCATCAATTTTTAAATGCTTGAGTAGAAAGAATACTACCAGAATATAGTGTAAGCTTACATCGCCACGTAAAAGGAAAGCCAAAATGCCTACATTACCATAGTCAAGGGAGAGAAAAACCACCTACATCACAACCATTGGAGGAGAGAAAAATTGGTTACATCACAACCATCAAGGGTGAGAAAAACTGCCTACATCATAGCTATCAGAAGAGAGCAAAATTGGTTACATTACCATTGTCCAGTGAGAGCATCCTAACTTAGAATACTCACTGCCAGCCAAGCTATCTACGTTGAAAAAATATAAGTATATTATTCAATTATTCTACTTTTTAAAATTGGAGTTATAAGGTGTTAATTATAAGGTTGATTACTATTATCAAAATAACAACCTTAGAAAGCAAGGAAGGCATTCTAACAAGGTGGAAGAAATTATAGATATTTGCAAATCACCAAGTAGGAGATATAAGGTTGTCAACCTTAGTAAACCAAAAATATTAAGTTTGCAAATACTATTATTATTAAATTCTAATATTCCAAAGTAGGGAGTTATAAGGTATACTACATCAAATTAATTTATTAGAATATTAAATTATTGACATTAAGGGACATAAAAGGAAGTTCTTCATTTATTTAAGGAATTTGAAATTAAATACCTACACTTGTCTCATATTCATACTAAAGAGAAAAGAAATCCAACCATAAAGAACTTAAAATTAAGTGCATAGTTCATTAGGAGAGATAAGGTGAAATAAAATTTTATTATTGTTATTTACAAAACATACAAAATCAACTCAAAAGTGAACTATTACTTACTAAAGTACTTTATTAAGCTTATAGCTTACTAGGGAGACATAAGGAGTCCTACAAAATCTAAAGCCTTGAAATATTTTAACAAATAGGATCATATACTCAATTTACTTGAGAAAGATATAGTATTCTAAGGAAACAAAAGAATACTACATTTTCTAGCCTAATTTACTAGGGAGTCATAAGGTAAACTACTACAAAGAATATAAGAGCTAGAAAAAATATATTAGTTGATCTCAAGATTATGGATAAAATAACTAGGGACACATTTCATCATAATACACACCACAAAAGGACTCAAGAATAGAATCCATCCAATATACCATATCATATATGCAAAATCACTTCAAATGATTTCATAGGTCAAAATGAAAAGGACATTTGGTATATTGATTCAGGGGTAAGTCACCACATGATAGGAAATCTACATTGGTTTGATTGTCTTGAAGTCACTAATAGCTTCAAGTTGAAAATTGTAGATGGAAATAACTATCATATACATGGATATGGGTGTGTATCACCTAGCAAATTATTTCCAATTTTTTTGCTACATAATGTAATGTATGTTCTCGGATTAACATCTAATCTCATTTCAGTATCCAAGTTAGTAGAAAATAAAAGGATGGTTGACTTTAGATACATAAATGGAGTTAATATGTGTCTTATTACACATAAAAATGAGATTGAAGCTACTGGATCAATCCATAGAAATATATATGCATTGGATTCTATCAAAACTTCATAAGATATTGTTATGTTTCAAAATGATACTAATGCAATTTTTTAGAAAAAAATTGAAGAGAATGAAGAATATACATATCATAAAACTAGAAGAAGAAATGGAAGGTTCAAAATTAAAAGGATAAGGGGACAACTAGAATATCTAGAAGAACCTGAACAGGATGAAGACAACCACTCAAATTTAGAAAAAGAAGACAATGAAGGAACTTGGAGAAAAGATCTCAAATTTCTAGATTATATGGAAGATTCATATTTAAGACTAAAGTCTTCAATACCCAAATAATGTAATACAGGGGGTTTTATAGTATAGTATATTATTTAGATCATGTAAATATACCACCTTTGGCACATATCTAGAATAGAAGTTTACTTTAGAGTAACGTTATGTAGTTACTTTAAGTAATATAATAAATGCACAAGTGTCAATGTGCAAGTTGTAAATGTGCATGTAGTTCATATGTACATGAGTCCTACGTAGAGTAAATGTCAAGCAATTTATATTTCTATATAAAGGTCTCATAGGAGTAGTAGAGAGAGACATGGAGAGTGATATTGTAAGTATACAGTGCATGGTAGATAGATTCTGGTACAATGTAGTTTTTTCATATACTTCATGGAGTGTTCATGTCCTCCATTATGTAACATTGTATTTCACCATTCTTATTAATGGCATATTTTTGAGTTATTTGTAGATGTTAATTTCTTTATTTTATTGCATATTATTGTGCCATTAGATTTATAGTTATCTCAGATTAGTTATCCTACATCTTGAGGTTGTACTGCCTCCCATCAACAACTAGCATTATATTTGTTTTAAGGCTTCAAAAGCCAATAGTTGTATCATAGCCACAACAAGATTGCTTGCATAGGATTTGAAAGTTGCAAAAGGCTAGTCTTTATAAATTCTTACAACCTCATAAATACAAAGCATAATGTGGATTTCATAGAGTGTATTCACAAATTATCATGGCCAAAACATGATTACAATGAGGGTCCTAGGCCCTTATTTATAGCAAAATTTTACCCTTGAGTTACTTAGGGTGAAAAATAATTACTCTTAGTAAAAATAAATATTTGGGGTAATTTTAGCAAAATTTTACACCTCCAAATATTACATGCCTCTAATTATACCTCTAACAACTTAAAAGATTCCCAAATTTCTTAATGCACCACAAAACACCAAAAAATCCACTTTTCAAAATATTTTCCTTGTGATCTATATCGATTTTCACATTTACACATGTTTGAGTAGTTTGCTTGCATCTACAAGTGATTCAATCACATTTTGAAAGTAAATAAGCACTCTTTTTTGAGTGAATTGACACATTTTTTTGAGCAAATTAACAGTTTTTTGTTGAGAGATTCAACATTTTTTTCTAAGTGAATAAGCATCCTTTTACTAATTGAATCACTCCATTTTTAAATTGAATCGCTCCCTTGAGTCAATCAGTCCATTTTGTGAGTGAACCACTTATTTGAGCCTATCAGTATATTTTACAAGCCAATCAATCCATTTTATGTGTTAATCCCTCCTTTGAGCCAATCGCTCAATTTGTGAGACCCAAATTTTTTCAAATTCAAAATTTTTGCTATTTTGCAATGTTGTTCTTGGGTTTGTAAAATTCATTTTCTTTGGTTAATTCCTCAAGTTAGAAGGTAGTAGCTGAGATAGTACAAAATCCTAGTTGTAATTATTTAATGGGTATTTACAAGTGATTTCATATTAGAGTTATACTTCATAATGTTATAATTAAATTAATATTTATGTTTTAGATTTTTCTTATTTGTTTTTGTAGACATGGAAAATTGGCCCACCCAAGTTTGTCATTTTACCTAGAACCTTAGAGAGGCCCTCCAACTTGTCCAAGTGCAAGTTTGGGTCTCTCTTCTCCCCTCTCCCCTCTTTTCTTCCTAGTATTTCCAAAATCACGGTCGGCCCTTATGGGGCATGATTTCAGCAAGTTAGGATTTTCTCTTAGAAAATCCAACTTTCGAGTCGAATTATTTAAGGTTGGTCCTCCCTTAGGGTTTTTCCACCCATTTTTATTTCAAATAACTTATAAATATAGGGTTTTATATATTATTTAATATACAATAGATAATAATAAGAGATCCAATATTTTGCAAGCAATAACAAGCATTCTATCTAACAAGTTAAGGGAAAATCACAAGCTCTTTTGGCAAGTTTATTTTGGTGTTATTATATTGCATTGTTGATTTTCTGCCCTTGGTGGAAAAATGTTGGAGCCTTAAGGAGGATTCAACTATATTGTGGAGGTATTCATCCTTTTGTCTACCTCATTTTCTACCACTAGGTTGTTTCGTGCATTTTATCATTCCTAAATTATTAATTGCATTCTTGTTTTCACTTATTTCACATAGATCTGTTGTTTTCTTTGACCTGTCACAAAATCATGCTTTGTATTTATAGGATGTAATTTAGGTTGCATAAAGTATGGATATAATACTATTGTTTACAATTTATATTTATAATTTATATTTAGGATATAGTACTATTGTTTACATTTTGTTTTTTGCACTATTCAATCTCATTGCATTTTGGTTTTTCTATTTCCAAAAAGGTCAAAATTCACTATTGATTTCTAAAGGTCAACTAAAAATATATAGGGGTCTTAACTGCTACACTCCCAAGCTCTACTACACAATGGCCTAAGAAGACCCCCTAATATTAATCATATTTTCTAGGGTTTTGTAAAGTTATTTTTACAGGTTGAAGTTGTGGGATATTTTTGGACACAAGATAAAGCTTGGATCAAACATTGGTTCAAGTAAGTGCCCTAGTAGATCTCTAGGTTGTTTTTTGATTGATTTTATTCATTTCTATTCAAACTTAGGATATAAATAAAATAAAAAGTATTTTATTATATCCCTTTTAGGCATTTGAAATAATAAGAGCATATAATGTGCATCTAGGGTTTAGTCTTGTTCATGAATTTATCTTGTGTCCTAGCTCAAATAAATTATTTTATTTCTTACAAATTAGGGTTATATATCATTGAATCAAATAATCATACTATGGTTATATATTGTCTTCCTACATCTTGTGTATCTTGCATCGCTCTTTTACTTGCATAGTTTAGTTTATAGAGGCCAGACATAGGTGATTTTTTAATTGAACACATTAAAAATTTCCACCCCAGACTTGGAGTGAGTCTTAAAACCATTCTTGATGAACCCTTTCCTTGTCCATAAATTGTGGAAAATATAACAACCACTGTGGTCACCTCATATCCTAGTGGATCTAGCTGATAATCGTACATAGTGTGCAATTTCCCCCCTCTACATATTTGGTGAATCCAACGTGAAAATACATCTTAGTGGCCAAGATAAGAAACCTCTTCCTTTTTTTTTCTCTTTAAACTTTAAATAATACCACTAATTTTATTTTTTTTATAATAGAAAATATTTAAAAATATCTCAAGAATATTCTTGTGTATCTTTCTTTAGTTTTCTCCTCTATGCTTTCCATTCTAATGGATCCATTCCTTAGGAGTTAGTGAAGGCATTTGGAATCTAATAAAATTACTCAAGAAGATGATCAAGTTGATAGAGATAATCCTAACCTTGATACAAAAGAGAAATACCATGTTGAAAATGATACAATATATTATCCCCTTGAGGGACCTAATGGTGGCTTCACTTTTACATCATTTAATAATGTTTGGGGTTTCATAAAATTCCATAGGATGGTTTTACTAAAATATATGGAGCAAGAAGGTCAGCTTAAAAGGGGTGATACTCCTCCTCCAACCATTTCTCCTATAAATATTCATGATATCCCTTTGTTTGAATCTTTACATCTTGTTAATCATTACATCAACCGACATATACCACTATTATGACCACCAACATTGGAAGGGTTCTACAAGTCCCTCCAACTAGTAGTTCATATCAAGATCATGTTCAATTTCCTCTTCATTCTACTTATCTCAAAATTTATGCTTTTATTTCATAAATTGTTAGTTATCCTCCACAACAAGATACCACATGTCACAACCCATACCATAATAGTGTCAATACCTCTAACATAGATCAAGTTCCCTTTCAACAACCTACCTATACCCCTCCACTAGGGAACCTAGGGGTATTGCACAAAAATAATACTAAAATGCAAAGTTTAACTAATATGGTGAAAAAATTGGTTTCCAAAGTAGATATAATTCAATCTCCTAGTTTCACCTATAACTATAGATAAATATGCAATCAACGCTTAGACCCTATTATTACCACTAGGCCCTACCCCAAATATTTTACAATGCTGATTTTACCTATCCATAAGGGAACAAAATATCCAATTGAGCATTTAAGGATGTTCAAGACAACAAATAATGATATCATATATGATGACATGTTGTTACTAAAGATGTTCCCTAAGATTATTGGTGGCATGCTGTTAGAATGGTATTATCAAATACCTAATAATTCTTTGAGAAATTTTGAAGAGATTTCTAAATTGTTTGTTCAATAGTTTGGAGCTTATGTTGAAAGATATGTGACTATGAAAGATATCTATATGTTAAAACATGGCAAAGATGAAAGTTTTTCAAAAAAATTATCCCATTGGAGGAGTCTAGTTGGACGCTTGAGATATATCTTACCTCATCGAGATATGCCTGAGTTATTTATTGGGAATTTACATGAACACATATCTTATGCATTGGAGATGACAAGTATCACATATTTTGATCAAGCAATAGATCTAGCAAGAAGGGTAGAGCAAGCCCTTATTAGAATAGGTTAGCTTAAATTAAAAGAGAATAGGATGACTAAAACATAGTATAAAGATAAGCATGTGGTTGGTTATGGGGTAATAGATAGTAGGCCTATTAATATTGTTGTTAACACCCTACAAAATATGGTCCTTAGCCAAATCTAAAAATCTCCGCAAAGGAATTTTAGAAGACTCAACATACCCATGATAGTGGTCCTAAAACAACTTCTAGAAGCTAACATGATTGAGTTACCACCTATAAGGTAACCTAATACCATAACTAATTGGTATAAATTTGGTCAACATTGTGAGTACCATAGGGTAGAGGAGCACTTGATAAAATCTTGTAAGAGGTTGAAACATGTGGTTCAAGACTTAATTGATTAATATTGCCTTGTTATAGAAGGTTCTCAATACAATCCTCTAATAAAAAATCAACCTCCTACTCAATAAGCACCCACAACAAATAAAGACATGGGAATCTTCCAAGATACCTACCTAAGCATGGGAAATAGGTATCTATTCAAGTGTCATATCATAATGTGCCCCCTCCCTATGATAACATGGTTGGTATGATAACAACAATCACAAGGAAAAATGCATAGATTCAACCAACTCAATGATCTCAACAAGAGATGAGTTGTTCATCCAATCCACCTTCAAAACTCCCTTAGTTTTGAAGAGTACACAAATAAGGAACACAAGGGTAGAAAAACCACCTTTAGTGTTGAAACCAAAATATAAAATATCCTTTGATATTCAATAGTAACTAGCTAGTACCCTTACTAATATCTCCCTCTTAGAGAATTTACAAACTTATCCTATTCATAGGGGAGCCTTATTGGAGCTCCTAAGACAACAATATGTTACTTTAGACATTCCTCCTAGTGTTGTGGTTAATGTTGTAGATTCCCTGGGGATACATTACATTACATTTTTGAACGATGACATGTCTTCCTAAAAATTATGAGGGGACTCCTCCCCCTACATCACAAAATTCATTGGGGAAACATTTGTCAAGAGAATATTTATTGAAAATGATTTTTTCCTTAATTTATGCACCTATAAAATTTTCTAAAATTTTGGATTAAAATAGGAAGACTTAACCAAATCCAATATCATCATCAAATATTTCAAAAATGAGTCCCAAGAGGCTTGCAGTGTTGTATCTCCCCCCTTAGGGTTAGACCTAAGATCTTAGATACTACGTTCTATATGGTGTCTTACCCTACATCTTTTAATCTTCTTCTTGGACGCACTTGGGTTCTTGTGATGAGGGTTATCCCTTTTGATCTTCATCAATGTCTAAAATTCAATATTTAAGTATAAACTTATCACTATTTCAGATGACACTCATTCATTATAATATTGTTCGATGGTTATACAAGCTCAATCCAATCTCAACTTATGCCCATAAATTTCCTCATCTCACATAACTAAACAACTTTACAATATTAAAGTGAGTTAGGAACTAGTAATCAATGTTTCATCATGGGATCAAGTTAATCCATTTCTTCAATATCCTCTTTTAGATATTTCCAAGATACCACCTTCACCAAGGATTACGAGTTTACCTCATAAGAAGGATGAAGTTGTAAAAATTTGTATGTGTACCTTTATCTCACATGTACAACCTTCAAAGAAAATATCTATGGTAGAAACGTCTATCCCTGTTGGTCATGAATTTGCCTAAGTGTAAAAATATGCACCCTAGACCCAACCAACATTGAAAGGCCGAAGGAAAGATATGTCCTTCAGGCCAATCTCCAGAGAGGGCTAGTTACCTTACTAATCTAAAATTAGTATAAAGCTTAGGGAGAGAAATTAAAAAAAAGAGATGGAAAATATGGCTGTAAGCTAGAAAAACAAAGTGGGAAATGAACTAACATCTAAATCATCAATTCAATTTCTATCCAACATTCATCAGAAATGACCATACAAAAACCAATCACAAATCGCAATTATGATTTCTAGTTAACATTTCAACATTCATTTCTTCATTAGAAATTAAATTCAAATGCAAAATTTTAACTTATCTAACAAAGGCAATGAATATAGTAGAAATAATAGGTAGAAAACAATCACATACATGACTAATCCAGGAACTAGAGTCCAAAGTATTTCAATTGAGGCAGAAGTTAAAACTTAAAGAGTTTTTTAGCAAAATGTTCCTCCTCTTTTACATCAAACTTCTTAGTTTTTATAGAGGATATCACCTCCAAAATTTAGTAAGCATTAAATAAAATATCGCCCAGTCAAATATTGATCAACAGTAATATTTCTTTTGGGAACAACAACAAACAAATCAATGAACACTTTGGGAAGAAGCGATCCTTCTTCAGTAGAGAGCGTCTTGGAAACCAACAAGAAGGTATGATGGAAATTCATTTTGGAAGTCAATGCATCAAAAATGAGTGTCCACTTTAGTGGACAACACCTTAAAAATTAATAGAATCATACCATAATCAAAGGTAAAGTGAATCACCATTTAATATTGACAATTATTCAACAATAATTCTAGAAATATCAACTTCTTTACCCCAAGAATTAGATTTACCTATCCTTGCACTTTTCCAAAAATGATCTACACTGAAAGCATGGAGGAAACATTTTTTGCTTTCAAAATGGACTTTCACTCAATCTTGTGCCCGAAATGAGCTTTCACTCGAGTTATGCCCGAAATGTTTCTGCCAAGGCATTTCACCCAAAAAATTCTTTCGTTGAGGAATTGGGCGAAAATAGAATTTCATTATAAAAAGGGGTAAAAATGAATTTCTCTCCAACTTGGGGCAAAAATGTAATTTCACTGTGTATGGGATAAAAATGGCATTTCACTAGCGAAATTTCTTGGAAGTAATTTTGCTAGTGAAAATGCTAGAAAATGAGTTCGTTGGCAAAAATGCCTAGAAGATGTTTTTGCTGACGGTTTTGCTAGCAAAATTGCCAGAAGAGGATTTCACTGTGCCTGGGGGTGAAAATTATTGGAATATGATTTCACTACGAAATTCATTCCATACCTATGCAAAATCTAAAAAAAAATTAACTGTGACAAAAAATATCGACTCAACCATCGTTTTCGCTAAAAACCAAGTGACAATGGTATATTGTTGAAGAAAAGGATGAAATTGACTTTGACCATTGAAAAATGCATAAATATCGGCAAAAAAATCTTTATTTATTTTTCTAGAAAAACCATTGAGCCAAAATAAATTAGCGAAAATATCAAAAGTTAAAGAGGCCAACATCAATGGAAAATTTATGCTTAAAATGGGAAGTTTTTACAAAAAAGTTTTAGTGTGGCAAAATTTCTAGCACTTCTAATGGCTCTCGGGGTATTCAAATTGTATGGATGTAATAAAACGTAGGCCTTTATCCATTGGGCTCAAATCTCACTTTCGCTTGTTGCATTATATGGTTCATTTTATTCAGTAGCTTCCTCTTGCTCTCTTTTCGCCTGTGCCCATTCCTCCTGCTCCTTGATATGTGCACTGGTTGTCTTATATACTGCAATCACCTCAGTCCAAGAATATGAATCAAGCATCGAAGGATAATAGAGTGAATCAATAATGAAGCATAGTGTCTGCATTTGATCCAAGCTAATGTGATTTATTCTTTGGTTTAGCTTTAACAAGGATGACTCAATGCGTGTGAGCTTCTTCATGAACAACAACACCTGCTCTTATGTAATTGGTTCTACCTAGCTATCAATATCTGAGGTATCCTCTATGAAATCTATCTAGGTTGCCTCCAAATATTACTTTGGTAAAATATCCCCATAGTCATCAGTGAAACTCAAGAATATAGCATTAGCTGCAACCTCAAAATAAACGAGCGAAATACAATGCTCCTCATACATATCGAGCAACTTACGACCTTCTCTAGCCAGATTCAATCTAGAAAAAAACTATACAATGTTATTCGAGCTTTAGATAAAGCTCAGTCCATCCCACTCATGGGTTTACATTGGAGGTTAGAATGAGCTAACGACTGAATCTTCAGTACCATCTCCAATTTTGGTTCTACCTGCTCTTCACCATATTTTAATGATTTCTCACCATGTATAATTATTGTTCAAGCCTCTTGAAGATACAATAGAACCAAGAGTGTTTTTTTTTCCCATTTTGTGTAGTCTTCAATCAAAATATGATGATACTCCTTGATTTTCTCCTTGGAGAAACCCACTAATTGTATTGCCTTTTCAACCAACTGATTTTGTAAAGTTTTGAGTTGAGAAGATAATGCTTGCACTTGCTATTCCACTCCTTCCCAGGGTTTCTAGTGTTCCTTGTCTGCTTGCCTATATTTTGTAATTTCTTTCTCCTATCCATTTTACTTCTGCTATCAATGCTCTACCTTTGATTTCACTATTTTTAGCTGGTCATTATGTTCGGCCAAAGCATCTTCCAACTTAGCAATATTTTCTTCAACCTCAAAAACGTTCTTCATGAAATGCTCATCATGCAAATAGATTGAGCTCATCTCCACTTGAATATTCCCTATTTTTTTTTGCAGTGTCAATATGTGTAAGGTCCTTTGTAATGACTTCTTAAGCATAGTTGCTTGGAGCCTGCTCTCCTTGGGGCTTTTGGACCTATGGAATCATTTTCACTATGTGGGACTCCATAGCTTTAGGTTCAAAAGAGACCTTCTTCAATGTTTTTGTTGGAGCTTGAGCGTACTTCCATTTATGATTTTTTTATCCACCTTGATGAACTCTATCGAGCTCGATTGATATTTTATGCAATAGGGTGCTCCAGTACAACCTCCATATATGAATATGGTAGCGCTTGCAAATCAAGAAATGGGAAAAAGGGAAAAAGAGCCTACTAAGGGTTTGGCTCATGAAGGGAAATGGAAATGGGAGCAATTGATGAAATGGAAACATAGAATTTGGTTATAGTTACACTTACTCAAGAAGGGGCTGGTGTACTTATAGCCATGAAAGAACTAATCAAAGTGAATGATGAAGGGAGTGAAAATGGACACAAAAAAGAGTTGTGACGTAAAAGAACTAAAATAAAGGGAAATAGAAGGAAATGGAATAGAAGAAGGAGCATTGGTGATCAGTGACTAAGAAATAGGGAGTGAAACTAAAGTGGAAGGTATGCTATATGGGAGTAAAATAGAAGTGAAAACTGCTAAATAGGACTCGATGGTCACCAAATGGTCATGATCAAGGGAAGAATATAGAGAAAACATACCTTCGATCTTTGATACCATTTGAGCTAATGATGAAGGCAGTTATGATACTATTTCTTTCTTGGCCCAATATTAATTTGCCTCCTCCTCAATATTAATGACCTTAACCTTTTGGCCAAGTTGACCTTCCTAGACCAAAGGAACAATCTTTGAAATGTCAACATGTGTGACTGAAACTATAGGAGGAGGGTTTGTACCAGATGAAGAGATTGCACCAGTTGTTGAATTCTTAGAGATGATTGGAAAATTAAGTTCCTCACCCACACTCATTTTCTTGCATTGAAGCTACTATTTTTATTCTTCCACAAGTGGTGCTTCTTCAGCTGCTAGTTGCTCTTTTCTAGCCACTATCTCTTCGTTGTCAGATCTTTGAAATATTTGAGGTAAAATATCAATGAAATAAATAGGATAGTACTTTTCACAATGCTCATCATATATATCTAAAAACACCTCATCCATCACCAAGCCATAGGCTGACCCGGTCTTTCCTCAATGGTCCCTCATAATCCACCAATTGGTGATTTTCTCCTCAGACCAATCAGACAACTGATTCTTTATTTTACTAAATAGGTTCGGAGGAGTAATATGGTGCTTATGGACTCCGAGATTATATTTGACTTCCATATCGTAGAATTCATGCCATGGAGGGAACGACATCATCTTCTCAAAGTGCCACTCAAGATCATGCCCTTATAGATTATTCCTTTACTGCATAATATCTTCCCTAGGGCAGCAATGAAAATTCTTTGCTTTAATAAACTTCACAAAATGACCCAAAGGGTCATATTTCCACCACTGGGGCAATTGAACCAATACAAGATCATAGAGGGTTTCAACAATTAGCTCATTTTGTCCCACTTGGTTTACTTAAATATTGCCAAATTTAAATGGCATGTCACATGTAGCCCGCTTTCCACTACCTAACCCATATGTGTCATTGGTGAAGTCACTCTGCCAGGAAAACTCCAACGCAAAAATGTATTTCAAAGTGAAGTATGGAAGGAGGAATGGTTTTCTAGTATAGCCAAAAATTTGTAACATGATGCCTTGCATTAGCAGGAAGATATCACATTTCTCATTCGTGACGATCTCTTTTTTCATTGCCCTCGAAACTCTCTCACATGTGCCAAAAATAAGCTCGAAGGTGGGGCTCAAGAATACGTGGTTGAGATTATAATATGAATCTCTTCTCGTCAACCTTTGAGTCCATAAATAAATAGCTAATTTCTATCTTCTTCATCAATCTGCTTCACGATGATAAATGAAAAATGTTGGTGCATGTGAATAAAGAAATACCACACCAAGAATGAAAAGTGTTTGAAAACCATATCTTCTCTACTTTGCACCTTCTCTAATTATGTGTGTATTATTTGAGGTATGTAATCCACCCAATCAAAGAAAACTAGATTAGTGCTCACTTTCATTGCCATCGGGACATAAAAATCCACCTATGAAATACACTGCACAAGCGACACTTTTTATTTATGCACCATGGAATATGAGGGAAGCCCAAAAATCCATGCCAACATCAAATACATTTTTGGGATATTGAAATCTATCAGAGGCTTTGGAAAATCCAACAACTATCCAAAATATGGAGTCTTTATCAACTAACTCTCCATAAACTAGAGCAACGACACAATTGAATGGTATCTATCCTCTTGCTCCCTGAGATTAAGCTTTCTAAAAATTACATTCGAAGGAGGTCTGTCCCCACAAGTAAATGCTTATCTGACTACATTGGCTGAAATGCTAAACAACTTATCTCCATTCATATTTCGAATGGCTCTGGTAGTAGGATTGTAGAATTTCAAAATTGCCAAAATAAGTTTTGGGTAGGCATGAACTAGAGTACATAGGAACCAAAAAATATGTGCATGGTACACTATGTTTCATGAGCTCTCAGGTGTTAGTCCTTGATTCACTACAAACTCCACATATTGACACAATTCCTCCATGCCCTTGTTCAAAATGGCACAATCATCAATTTTTTCCAACACATCGTAATATGGTTCTAACTCATATTCGTTCCTCCTTGATTTCTTGGATTTTTTCTACGTCTTCTTCAATTCTATAACTTTCTTACCCATTTTCACCCTTCTGTGACTCCTCTACAATATTCTAATAGTTTTGCAATTAAGCAGCAATTCAACAACAATTCTACAATAATTTTGCAACACCCCTGAGAGAATACTCTGATTTTTCTTTGTTTACAAGCTTCCCAGGTTCACCCTTTTTATAATGCTCATCCAAACCTATCTGATTTAATGCATGCGGTGCACTCACTAAATTTGGGTGAACGTGCTCCTTGGTTCCCTCACCTGACATACTTTTTCATAATTTTTAACAACTCATAACGACTTGCACTACAAATCTTCTTTGAATGTTTTGCCTAGCCACTTTTTAATTTTAAGGGGTGCAATCTGGTTGTCAACAATTGACCTAGGGAATGTGATTCGCTACTTTTTCACCTTGAACTATGTAACTAGAGTGCTTTTTGGGTGAACTCATCGTTTTTGCTTATTTTAGGCACCAAAAACATCTTTGGGTAGTTTGGTTGGTGAAATTACTTTTAACTTGTGTTCATAGCTGGATTTTCACTACCGAAATAAAATCATGTAGATGTAAAATCATTTTTGGGTGAACTTGTGTTTTCACTTTTCTTTAAAACATCACTTGGATGAAAAGACATGTGAAATATTTTTTCCCATTTTGAAAATATTTTTTAATCCAATTGGGATTCTTGTCACTGAAAAATCAGATCATGTAGATGCCTTTACTGAACTAAAGCGCTAAAAGCACCCTCTTATGATTTTACTGGTGAAAAAGCAGCATCTAGGAGTTTGTTGGAAAAGCAAGGTGAAAAGCAATTTCACCACTTTCACTTCGAAAATAGCTTTTACTAACTTGAATGCCTAAACAGCATGCCAACTTGGTCAAATGCCTAAAAATACTCCTTGATGGGTAAAAAAGCTTAAAAATTGGTTCACTTAACTCCATTCACCGAAAAAGAAAAATAGTTTTAAAACCTGCATGTTTTTCATTGATTTAAAGCACTAAAAATGCCATTTAATATTTTCACTGCCGAAAAAACAAGGCATGTAAACAAGAAAAGTGCTTTTCTCCTTTTGGGTGAATTTTCCAATTTGAGTGCCAAAAATTAGGGAAAGTTCTTGTTTTTGCTCCGAAAGAGAAGGAAGGGGTGAAAAAGGAGTTTCCCTAGTGAAAATTATTTTATGTAGAGAAACTTCCTTCACCCAATGAAAATGACTTTTGCTCCCTGAAGACTTGCATATTTTTTGAACCACTACTTGGCCATTTCCAAATAGAAATGATATTAAAAAAATATGTACATATTAACATTCTTGATTCTGAATTTTTTAGTGGTAGTAGACCTTCAAATGAAGACCATTCACTAGAATCGACAACGCACGACCATCCATATCCTATAGATAATATGAATTAACTGGATTAACACTAGAAATATGAACTGGGCCTTCCCATATTACCTCAAACTTGTGATGTTTACCTGGTTTTACCTTGTTCTCATTCCATTTTAACACAAGATCACCAACCTTAAATGCCTTCTCTGAAGTCTTCTTGCTAAACCAATTTTTTATCATCTGGGCATGCTCCATGAAAGAATTATATGCTTTCTCCCTTTCTTCTTCCAACCGTAATAGCTGAGTCAATATTATGCTCATGGGATAAAATTCATCATCTTTCTCATAAAACAATTACAAATATTAAAGAGCAAATAACTCAATGTGAATGAGCAAGACTGCTTCCTTACCATATACCAAAGAATAGGGGGACATCTTGATAGAATTTTTAATTCATATGTGATCAGCCCATAAAGATTGATTTAAGAGCAAATGCCAACTTCACTTATTGTTACTAAGAGTTCTCTTCAAAATACTAAGCAGGTTCTTGTTTGTAGATTCAGTCAAATCATTCCCTTGGTAATAGTAGTTTGATAAAGTTTTCAAATAAATATCATACTTACCCACAAACTCACTGATTTTGGCACCAATGAATGGAGTTTCGTTGTCTTTTACAATTGCATTTGGTATGCCAAAAAAAGTGATCAATCCTTCAAGAAAAGTGATGACTACCTCCTGGTCTACCTTCTTAGTTGGGAATGCTTCGGCCCATCGAGTGAAATAATCATTTGCAATTAGAATGTATTTATGTTTGACAGATGAATTAGGATTAACTCCCTAATAAAATATACACCCCATCATTGAAATGATTATTCTACTTGGATCAGGTGAAGAGGCAAAGCTGCATTTATGCTCCTATCGACATACCTTTGGCAGTTGTCACAAATTTGACTGACATTAAATGCATTTGAAAATAGGGTGGGCGAAAAATAACCTGCTTTGATAAAATTTAATACCATGGGTCTTCCTGCATAGTGGCCTCCTAATAATCCAGAATGAAATTCTTCCAGGATCCTCTACTTTTCTTACTCTTTGACACACTTAAGAAGCACTCCATCAATATTTCTATGGAACAACCCACTAGGCAACATAACATACCTGAGGGCTTGTAGTCAAAACCTTCTTCTTTGTGAAGCATTGAGATGTGAAGGACACTTTCCTGAACTGAAATATTCGACAAGGTCTTCTGTCCAATCCCTATCAACTAAGGAATGATTAGCAAGATTAATTTCACTTATTAAATCTTCATAATGGCAAACCATTAATTCAGAGGCAGCGCTCTTCATAAGCTCTTGACATAACGCTTGACCATGAACTAGTTTGGTTGGTTGGATTTCAATATCATATTCTTGGATTTTAGAAACCCAACCAACTCTCTTATCTCCAAGCTCATCCTGGTAATGAAACTTTCAACATTTGGATGAGCAACAAAAACAATCATTTTACTTTGTGAAAAAAATGCCAAAACTTCTTGAGGGACTTCATTATCACAGACACTTGCTTATCAATGAAATTGTAATTTTCCTCATGCAGTTGAATAACTTAGATTAAAAATGTGATTGGCTGCTCATTTCCATCGTATGTGTTATTTATGAGTACAACTACATAACTATCTTGTTCATCAACAATAAAAAGGATAAAATTCTTCGAATAGTCAGGGTTTACCAAATAGGACCTTGAATGATTTTTTTCTTGATTTCCTAAAATGCTTGCTTCCTTTGCTCAATCCATTTGAACTTAGCATATTTCTTCAAGAGTTTAGTCATTGGTTTCACAACTTGGGTAAAATCTGCAATAAAATTTCGGATAAAATTAATCTGAACAAAAAATGACTACAAATATTTCTTGTTAGTTGGCAATGGAATCTTCAAAATAGCCTCATCTCTAGATAGATCAACAACTAATCCTTTTTCTGAGATTACATGGCCTAGGAGTTTTCCCTCCTTTACCACAAAGATAGAATTCTTTGGGTTGATGGATATTCCAAACTCTCAACATTTTTTAAACACTTATCTTAAATGCAAGTTGTGCTCCTCACTGTTATGATAGAAGATAATCATATCATCCAAATAAATAACAATGACTCAATTTAGTGACTCATCGAAAGCCACATCCATCACTATTTGAAAGGTTTCTCCAACATTCGAGAGACCAAAAGGTATTCATTGATAAGAAAATGTACCCCATTTTGTGGTGAATGTCATTTTATATTGATCTTCATCCTTCTACCATATCTAATTGTAGCCATAGAATCCATCTAACAGAGAAAATCTTTGAGCTCCTACAACTATGTGAAGAATATAACCAATATGGGGCAAAGGATAATGATCCTTTAAATAATATTGATTTAAATTTTAGAAATAAACACATAGATGAATATCTCTATTTTTTTCTCATAAGGACCAATTTAGCTACCCAGGTAGAATGCTTGATTGGGTAAATAATTCTAGCTTCCAGTAATTTCAATAGTTCAGCTTTCATCAAAACTTCAATTTTGGGATTGACTGATCTCTATTTCTACCTGAAGGGTTTCACTCCTTCTTGCAGTTCAATAGAATGCTGAAATGGACTTCATTATTTCATCAATAGCCTCATACTTCCTTCGATATTGTTGCGTGGCTTCCACCCTCTGATGCTTGGTTAAAGATAGATATTTAAGGTATTCTTTTACCTGTTCTTTCATCTTAGCTTGTGCTTGTGAAGTGGATGCTTTCGCTTGAGAGATTATTTATTTTGGTTGTGTGGGAAAGAAATATTTTAAAAGAATAGGTTTTAAATTAGAAGTTGAACTAGGCACCTTCGCTTGTTCTTGTTTCTTTTCATTTTGTACCTTCAGCTTAGTAGGCACCTTCAGCAGCTCCATATCAACTAGATCTACTATGACTGGCTTTTTCCCAACTCTCGTGAGAAATGAAACTTGTTCTATGAAAGGGACCATAAAATTATGATCAACTTCTCTAATCATTTTGATTTGACCATCGAAAGAATTGTCTACCAATGTTTGAACATAGTTTATATGAACCATACAAGTTTCTTCACCATGTGGATCATTGCAGGTAGAACACCAGTACATTTTATCTAATGAGCTAGCTTCTTTATTTGTCAACATGATTGGATTCCTTTTAGGCATCTTGTTGTTCAAAGTTTCTTTCTCTCTAGTGATTTACGGAGGTTGAAATATCCTAGGATAGAAATATATTTTAGCATACCTTTTTTTAATAGTTGTTATCTCATTGCTCATTGCTCTCATTGCTGAGTTCATTGATTGCATCTCTAGCAACAACTTCTCTTGAGGATCAGGATTTGAGGGTGTTGGAGGAGCTGGTAATGGTAGTGGTATAGGTAGAGATGGTAGTTCTAGGAATGGAACTAGAGTGGGTAGCTATGGAATGAATGGAGCAGGCAAATGAGAAATGGAAGGAGCAAGCAGTTGCAGGATAGAAACTATTGGGGTTTGATATGAACTCGAATTCCATGAAGGAACCAGATACATGGGGGACATTGGTAAAGATTGAGAAGATGCATTAGAATATAAATATTATGGGATATCAGGGAAGATAGGCATTGTCATATTTGGTGGGAGTTTACCAATAGTAATTAAATCAGCTTCAACCTTCTATGTAGTGGAGTACAAGGCCAAAAATGTATCAACATTATAATGATGGATGACCATGCTAATGTCAAAATTGAAGGCTTGAAGGTAATAAAATGTAGTGTATTTGAGAGTCGATCAAAGACCATCAAGGACTCTCTTCCAAGATTGAGAAAACCTAACATTGAAGTCAACACTTTCCTCTTTTGGATGCCTCTGAATATTAGTAAATTGATGCAACAAGGAAAAAGGATCTGCTTGCTCATTGAAACCTTTTATCATTAACTTAGCCAACTGGTCCCATGTGGTGATAGTGGTAGGTGGTAAGGACCAGTACCAATAACACAACTTCCCTCTAAGAGAGAGCATGAGCAATCTGACCATGACATCTTTGTCTGTGATGCTATGAATAGTTACCAAAGAATCCATATCTTGAACATACTCATAAGCTATTTTTCTTGTACCATCATAAGTAGGCAAAGGCTTCAATGCTGCTGGCAGAATCAGGTTCTGAGCTTACAGATTCAAAGCTTTAGAATGGTCCCATTTTGGAAATTGTCTTGGTGGCAGTGGATTTTGGTCCAGTTGGATTGGATTGTTTGCTTTGGGAGGAAATCTAGTGGTAGTGCTAGAGAGACTTGAAGGAACATAAAACACACCAGCTACCTGTGAAGATGTTACAATTGATGGGATAGTTGGAGTAACTAATATAGGATAATCTCCTAAAACTTGGGTGTCAAGCTCAAATAACTCAATAGGAATTTCTAAATTTTTGGCCTTATATCTTGTGATCATGAAGTAAAGCTTTCACCAACTTCATATTCAAATGCTTCTATGTAAAACCAAGTTTCAAGATTTTCTAATAAAATAGTAAAAGATGAACATCAAACATTATTACTGCTTAAGGTGGAACTTTCAAGGTTCCACTGGGTGTGCCAAAAACTGTTGGTCACAAATATGCCTAAGCATAAAAATATGCACTCTAGACCCAACCAACATTGAAAGGACAAAGTAAAGAGATGTCCTTCAGGCCAATATCCAGAGAGGGTTGGTTCCATTACTAATATAAAATTGGTATAAATCTTAGGGAGATATATTGACAAAAAAATATGGGAAATATGGCTAAAGCTAGAAAAATAGAGTGGGGAATGAACTAATAGCTAAATCATCAAATCAAGTTATAACCAACATTCATCAGAAAGGATCATACAGAAACCAATCAAAAATCAAAAATATGATTTCTAGTTAACATTTCAACATTCATTTCTTCATTAGAAATTAAATTCAAATGTAGAATTCTAACTTATCTAACAAAGGCAATGAATATAGGTAGAAAAAATCACATACACGACTGATACAGGAACAAGAGACCAAAGTATTTCAATAGAGGTAGAAGTTAAAACTTAAAGAGTTTTTTCGTAGAATGTTCCTCCTATTTCACATCAAACTTCTTAGTTTTTATAGAGGATCTCACCTCCAAAATTTAATAAGCATTAAATAAAATATAACCTAGTAAAATATTGATAAGCAACAATATTTCTTTTGGGAACAACAGTGAACATATCAATGAAAACTTTAGGAAGTAGCGATCCTTCTTTAGCAAAGAGCATCTTGGAAACCAATAAGAAGGAACAATGGAAATTTATTTTGGAAATTGGTGTATCGAAAATGAGTGCCCACCATAGTGGACGATGCCTTGAAAATGAGCAGAATCATACCAGAGTCAAAGGCAAAGTGAATCAACATTTAATCTTGATAATTATTTAGCAATAATTTTGGAAATATCAACTTCTTTGCCCCAAGAATTAAATTTACCCATCCTTGCACTTTTCCAAAAATGATCTACACTAAAAGCACAGAGGAAATTATTTTCACTTTCAAAATGGACTTTCACTCAATATTGCACTCGAAATGAGCTTTTGCTTAAGTTATGCCCAAAATGTTTTCGCCAAGACATTTCGCCCAAAAAATTCTTTCACCGAGGAATTGGGTGAAAATAGAATTTAAATGTAAAAAGGGGTGAAAATGAATTTCGCTCCAACTTGGGGCAAAAATGGAATTTCACTGTGCATGGGGTGAAAATGGTATTTTTCTAGCGAAACTGCTTGGAAGTGATTTCGCTGACGAAAATGCCAGAAAATGAGTTCGCTGATGAAAATACTTGGAAGATATTTTTGCTATGCCTGGGGGTTTCGCTAGTGAAACTGCCAAAAGGGGATTTCACTATGCCTAGGGATGAAAATGCCCGAAAGATGATTTTGTTGTGAAATTCATTGCATACTTAGGTAAAATCTGATAAAATTTAACTGTGATGAAAAACATCGACCCGACCATACTTTTTACTAAAAACCAAGCAACAATGGTATATTTCTCAAGAAAAGGATGAAATTGAATTTGACCATTGAAAAATGCATAAATATTAGTGAAAACATATTTATTTATTTTTTCTAGCAAAAGCATTGAGCCAAAATAAATTAGCGAAAATATCAAAAGTTAAAGAGACCAACATCAATGCAAAATTTATGTTTATACTTGGAAGTTTTTACAAAGAAGTTTTAGTGTGGCAAAATTGCCAACAATCCTGTAGAGCATTCATTTCCCATTGTTACTTTTCCAATGATTTCCAACTCTCCAAAAAAATCCTATCTAGTATGGGATATATATGTAAATATTTGGGGCCCCAACATAAAGGCATTCAAGAGCCTTTGGATGTCAATATTTGGCTTGGGTGATGTGGCATAGGGTACATACCCAGTAAAAACAAACTTTTACCATTTGATGATGATCACCTTATTACTTATTCTAAATATTTGGATCACAAAAAATTGGAGTGGAATGATGAGGATGAGGGTCCTCCTTATCCCTCAGATATATTATTTTAAAATATGGTAACTTTGGTGAATCTTGATCTTGATGTGACCCCAAAGGAGTATGCTAAAGGGGATACCCCTTGTGATTTGAATCAGAGAGATATCTTCTATATCAGCTCCTCATTTGATAGGTCTATCCCTTGTGTTTTGTATGGAATTTTTTCTTGTTCTCAAGAGGATCCTATTCCTCTATCTCATAAAGACCTTACAAAATTGGAAATCTCTCCCCCTTTCATAAAAAAGGATGACACAGTCTGAGTTTCACATGACTTTTATGCAGTGACTCTCAAAGAACATGTTGTGTATTCTCCTCTTTGTGATGAGAATCATGAAATTATCCTACATCATAGCCATTTCTTTGATGGATTAGTTCCTTGCATTGCCATCATTTTTGTTAAAATCAGCAGCATAATCAGAACTTGTGTTGACTTCAAAGACTTAAAACATTAATTAATTAAAAAATAAAAATAAATAAATAATACTATACATGAATTTGTTTTTTCATCTAGTTTAGTATGCATATTGCATCTGATTTTCTTGATTTGTACTGCATGATTGTATATCATATCTTGCATGTTTTTCTTGGCATTTTGTTCCACTTACTTTTTTCTTGTTATACAATACTTGTTCATACTTGCATGACTACTTGATCATATATATTCTTGGGGATTTTATGATAATGGCAAGTGATGAAACGTAGTTAGATCATAGCTCATATGCATTGCACTCATACTAGGACTATGATGCCTAGAAAATCCTCAACCTATGTTCCATTCCCGTACATATTCATCATTGCATTCACCCATATTTTCTTCTTTCTTCTTCTCATATATCCTTTGATCTTGAATTTTTTCATTGTCTCTATCTCTCCAAGTAAAGGAACATAGTTCTTCTTTTATATATCCTTATCCTTTTCATGTTTTCCTTTATTTTGTTAAGACAAGTATATATGTTCTTCTATCGAACCTTTCTTCACTTCCACACTTTTTCTTTCTTGATTTTTTGATGGACACTGAATATCTTATGCACAATACTTACCCATTGAAAATTTAAGGTAGACATACACACTTACCTCTTTATTTTCTCCATTTTATTTATCCATACATCTTCTTGAACACACCACACCCCTATTGAGTAGTACTCACTTTGATACATCATTCACATATATCACACCCCTTATAGAATAGCTTCATGACCACATGTGAGGGACAACCTCCATATTAGTCATTTGTAAGCATACATCCTAGTGGGTGTCTCTTTCTCTCTGGCCATATTAGCGAGAACTACACCCATAGTGGGTATCGCTCCACACTTGACCATCTCTTATGAGCATAACACTCTTACAAGATCGCTTCATGGCCACATGCAAGGGGTAGCCTCCATCTAAATCATTTGAAAACATACATCCTTGTAGGGTTCCACTCCATTTTTTAATTTTTGCTTGATCTATGTTGTTTGGTCACACTGATATAGGTACAGTCTATGATAACTCAAACACCATATTTCAAGCCCCCTTTTTGACCTTTTATATCTTCCCTTCTTCTTCTTCTTTGTTATTTCTTCTTCTTAATTATTTTCTTCTTCCTCTTTCATTTTTTTGAAATTGCACCTCATTCATATGAGTCACGATTTTGCTCTATGTTGATATCATGGTCCATATTTAATTGGATGTGATTTCAAATAGAGAAGTGTTTTCCCTTGTTTTTCTTTTATTCTTCCCTATTTTTATTCTTTATCTTCTTCCATCCATCCATTTCATGCCTCATATCCACTTCATTAAATTCATATGTTTGCATCTTAGGTTAGTTCACGCCATAGTTAGATTATATTGTGCTCATTCACACATAATTAAAAAGACATAAAAAAATATAAAAACATAATAACATATAAAAACATAAATACATAAGCACACACATTTCATAAAATCAACATGATATTACTCAAGGTCAAAGCACTGAGGTACATAGGTTTTACCAATCAGTGTGCCACAGTCCAAACCCAACACATTCGACCATCCCTAGGGATGCATGCCACACTTAAAATTGGCATGTCAACCCAATTATATCCCTAGATATAGGAGTCTATATCCTCTACTTAACCTATTATAGGTGGTACTAGTGGGGGTATATTCACAAACCATGAAACCATTTATGATATGGATTGAGACTGACTTAATATCTAAAGGGATTACGGTGATGGCACTCATTTCTCCATTATAACTTCTTAGAAATACATCATCTAGTAGAAGGTTACTCTCTACATATAAACCTATAGCATCTCTCCTACCCTCTCCAAGTCTACCTATAGTAGGTATATCGCCTCATCCTATTAGATACTAGTCACAACAACCATTCCTTCCACCCTAGCTTGCTATTGCTTCTACTCTAGATGGCTCACCTCTCCCTTGAGGTGATTTTCCTCTACCTATACCATGTTTTTCTCCATGTCTGCTATACCCAAGTCACTTTGTAGACCCTCAATCCTCTTGTCCCTATCCTCTTGGAGTATGTCCATATCCCTCTACAAGGTTGCTATTTGAGCTTATAGTTCCTCTATCCCTCTCCTTGAGTCTTGTTGATTTGTGGTCTTGCTCAGGTTAAATATTGCTAATGTAGAGGTCTCTTTGACCACTCTTCTTGGACATAATCTAGACATCGTGGGGGTAACTATCGATGCTATCACCTCCCCAATCCCAATAGTGATATTGATAGCTACTACTATCTCTACTTGGATCCATGCTTGTCTCTATTGTGGCCCCCCTGAACCTATCACTACTACTCTTTGGATTATCAAGTGGCCTCTTGTAGTACCCACTACATCCATCAACCCATAATTTGGTACCTCTACATCTACACTAGTGGGGATATACTTGGGGATATGACACCCCTATACCATATTCAGTACCCAAGAGCCACCCTGACATC
The DNA here is from genome assembly GCA_028583015.1 of Wollemia nobilis. Taxonomy (NCBI): domain Eukaryota; kingdom Viridiplantae; phylum Streptophyta; class Pinopsida; order Araucariales; family Araucariaceae; genus Wollemia; species Wollemia nobilis. Next base: position 4,577,449 of record JAQPPZ010017067.1, read on the forward strand.
TTCCACATAGGTATCCTTATAGGGATATGACACCCCTATACCATATTCAGTACCCAAGAGCCACCCTGACATCTTCCACCTAGGGATCCATATAGGGTGGGTCATCTAGGTCCTCCTCCACCCATATTCCTAGATTGAGATACTCTTTGATTCCTTATGGGTCCCTCCATACTTGCCTATACTAGTAGTATCCTAATTTTAGGATCTCCTAGAAGATACCAAACTATCATCAGACCCAATTGAATTGGAAGAGATTTAGCTCCCCTTTCCTCATAGAGACCCACCTGATCAAATTCACCCTAGCTATCTCCTCTACATGCTATATCCACCCAAGGTGTAGATATCCATGGTCATCATATGATATTGTACTCTCATAGGTCATCTATCATCCAATTCCCTAGTGGTAATATACTAGCATATATCCTCTAGACTTGATCGTAGCTCTTGGATCATTTATATGCTATTAACTACTCTGGGTTAGGCAACGACCCTAGAAGTGCATACAGTCTTTGCACTACTATGTGCTCCTAGCACCACACATAGAGCAAGGTTGTATATACCATCCATGTATACCATTTGTACATGAAATTGTACAATGTCCTATAGAAATAGGTCAACACATATGGACCCCATGTGAATAACACTCACTAGTCTTGCATGTTTTCCACCATTTCCACCAATGCCCATGATAGGTATCATAAACTCATGTGGCATACCATAAATCCTACCACTATTCCATAGAGCATGGTCATCAAATCATTAGCTCCATAGCATCATACTAGATCATCGACTAGGATCATGCTCTCTCACACCTAGTGGACCCAACCTTCAAACAATATCTATAACATGGCTCATATTCATGCTCTGTAAACTACTCTCCCTCTGATGGGGATGCCCAAGATGCACCACACATCCTCCAATGTTACTGTTATCTCCCTTATAAATAACCAAAAGGTTGATTATTTTGGATACCATCTCTCCACTAGTGTGGTAAGTAGCACCTGGCCTGCCTCAACCTGGGGCATTTCCACTAGGTGATGTAACCCCACTACCTCTGGGGTATCCTACTCTACTTGCGAGAGAATATCTAGCTTCAACTCCAAGGAGCTTGATAGAAACTCATGACTCTTTAATACATCATGCTGCATCCAAAAAATAAAATAAAAATTTAAATTAGTTCAACATACATAGCAATAATTAGATAAACTTGCAAATTTAAATCTTTGCTTTCTAGTCTAGCTGTATTCCTCTCTTCTCTATATTTTTTTTATTAATTTTTCTTCTTGGTTTATTTATATTATTTTTTAAATCATGCCCCTATGGTTTTGGTCTTCAAAATTATGTCCTTTGCTCACAAGGCATAATTTTGTAAAATTGTGCCCCAAAGTCCTAGGGTGCGATTTTGATCATCACGGGGAACCAACCAAAATCATTTTTGGACCTTGAAATTACTCAAAAAGGACCTAAAATATAACCTAACCTATATATAGAGGGGGTATTTTAACCCTTAACCATGCTCACTCCTTTGCTGCACCAGCCTCACCCCTCGTAATGGCTGGATGGTGTACAGGTAGCACTATTTCTCCTTTCTCTCTAGAGTCATTTTTCCTCTTCTTTGTGTAGTGAAAATGAATTAGAATTTTCACCCCTTTTGCCTTTTTGTTCTTTTTTTCTATCTCTTTCTCACTCTTTTCTTTTTTATTATTTTTGCTCCTTCTACGTCTACCATTTCAAGTTTCATTAGGAATTTTACATTCCTTTTGAGACTCGAAGGGGCACCCTGGTCTAAGAGGTATTAATATCCCTAATGCCTTGATTTATATGTAAAAATACTAAAGTATTTGGAATGATACCATTTTGCACCATCCCTTTCTTCTAAATTGACCACCCCTTTTTTGTTTTTTTTCTTCACCCGTAGGTGTCTACATCTTTCTTTGATGCATTTATTTGGTGATAAATGCATCAAAGAGGGGGTAAAATGTAGACATAGAAAATTGACCCACCCAAGTGTGTTATTTTTTACAAAACCTTAGAGATACCCTCAAAATTTCCCAAGTGCATGTTTTGGACCTCTCTTCTCCTTTCTCCCCTCTTTTCTTCCTAGTTTTTCCAAAATCATGATCGATTCTTATGGGGCAAGATTTTGGTAAGTTAGGTTTTATCTTAGAAACCCAACTCTAAATTTGACTTCTTTAGGGGTAAAATTTCAAATAAAGGAGAAGAAGTATGAAATCATGACCAAAAGAAGATAAATAAACCAAGAAGAAAAATCAAGAAAAAAAAAGAAGAGAGGAATCCAGCTGGACATAGAAAATTGACCCACCTGAGTTTATCATTTTTTCTAGAACCTTAGAGAGAGCCTCCACCTTGCCCAAGTGCAATTTTGGGCCTCTATTATCCCCTCTCCCCTCTTTTCTTCCTAGTATTTCCAAAATAACGGTCGGCCCTTACAGTGCACGATTTCAACAAGTTAGGGTTTTCTCTTAGAAAACCCAACTTTCGAGTCAACTTCTTTAAGGTTGGTCCTCCCTTAGAATTTTCCCATCCATTTGTCTTTCAAATATATTATAAATAGAGGGTTTTGGATATTATTTTCATATATAATAGATAATAATAAGAGATCAAACATTTTGTAAGCAATAACAAGCATTCTATCTAGCAAGTTAAGGGAAAATCACAGGTTTTTTTTGAAAGTTTTTTTTGGTGTTATTTTATTGCATTTTTTATTTGCTACCCTTGGTGGACAAGTGTTGGAGCCTTGATGATGAGTCAACCATCTTATGGATTTATTCATCCTTTTGTCTACCTCTTTCACTACCACTAGGTTATTTTGTGCATTTTATCATTCCTAGATTATTAACTGCATTCTTGTTTTCACTTATTTTGCATTTATCGGCTATGTTATTTGACCTATCATGAAATCATACCTCATATTTATAGGGCCTAATTTTGGTAGAGCCAAAATCATAGAATCCTCACATGATTTTGGCTACATCAAGTTTGGAGGTAATATTTGCTATTAAACCCTAGGTCTATGTTTGTATGTTGCATTTAAGATATAATACTCCTGTTTACATTATATTTTTCACACTATTTTGTCTCATTGCATTTTGTTTGTCTATTTAAAAAAAATATCAACATATACTCTTGATTTCTAAATTTCAACTAAAAGGACCTAGGGGGCTTGACTGTTATGCTCCCAAGCTTTGCTACACAATGTCCTAAGCAGGCCCCCTAAAACTGGTAATATTTTTTAGGGTTTTGTAAAGCTACCATTGTAGGTTGAAGCTATGGGATATTTTTAGACACAAGATAAATCTTGTATAGAACATTGGTTCAAGTAAGTACCCTAGTAGATCTCTAGGTTGTTTGTTAATTGCTTTTGTTTATCTCTATTCAAACTTACCCACAAACTCACTGATTTTGGCACCAATGAATGGAGTTTCGTTGTCTTTTACAATTGCATTTGGTATGCCAAAACAAGTGATCAATCCTTCAAGAAAATTTATGACTACCTCCTGGTCTACCTTCTTAGTTGGGAATGCTTCGGCCCATTGAGTGAAATAATCATTTGCAGTTAGAATGTATTTATGTTTGATAGATGAATTAGGATTAACTCCCTAATAAAATCTACACCCCATTATTGAAATGATGCTTCTACTTGGATTAGGTGAAGAGGCAAAGCTGCATTTATGCTCCTATCGACATACCTTTGGCAGTTGTCACAAATTTGATTGACCTTAAATGCATTTGAAAATAGGGTGGGCGAAAAATAACCTGCTTTGATAAAATTTAATACCATGGGTCTTCCTACATAGTGGCCTTCTAATATTCCAGAATGAAATTCTTCCAGGATTATCTACTTTTCTTACTCTTTGACACACTTAAGAAGCACTCCATCAATATTTTTATGGAACAACCCACTAGGAAACATAACATACCTAAGGACCTGTAGTCTAAACCTTCTTCTTTGTGAAGCATTGAGATGTGAAGGACACTTTCCTAAACTAAAATATTAGACAAGGTCCTCTGTCCAATCCCTGTCAACTAAGGAATGATTAGCAAGATTAATTTCACTTATTAAATCTTCATAATGGCAAACCATTAATTCAGAGGTAGCGCTCTTCATAAGCTCTTAACATAACGCTTGACCATGAACTAGTTTGGTTGGTTGGATTTCAATATCATATTCTTGGATTTTAGAAACCCAACCAACTCTCTTATCTCCAAGCTCATCCTGGTAATGAAACTTTGAACATTTGGATGAGCAACATAAACAATCATTTTACTTTATGAAAAAAAATGCCAAAACTTCTTGAGGGACTTCAGTATCATGGACACTTGCTTATCAATGAAATTGTAATTTTCCTCATGCAGTTGAATAACTTAGATTAAAAATGTGATTGGCTGCTCATTTCCATCATATGTCTTATTTATGAGTACAACTACATAACTATCTTGTTCATCAACAATAAAAAGGATAAAATTCTTCGAATAGTCAGGGTTTACCAAATAGGACCTTGAACAATTCTTTTCTTGATTTCCTAAAATGCTTGCTTCCTTTGCTCAGTCCATTTGAACTTAGCATATTTCTTCAAGAGTTTAGTCATTGGTTTCACAACTTGGGTAAAATATGCAATAAGCTTTCGGATAAAATTAATCTGAACAAAAAATGACTACAAATATTTCTTGTTAGTTGGCAATGGAATCTTCAAAATAGCCTCATCTCTAGATAGATCAACAACTAATCCTTTTTCTGAGATTACATGGCCTAGGAGTTTTCCCTCCTTTACCACAAAGATAGAATTCTTTGGGTTGATGGATATTCCAAAATCTCAACATTTTTTAAACACTTATCTTAAATGCAAGTTGTGCTCCTCCTTGTTATGAGAGAAGATAATCATATCATCCAAATAAATAACAATGACTCGGTTTAGTAACTCATCGAAAGCCACATCCATCACTATTTGAAAGGTTTCTCCAACATTCGAGAGACCAAAAGGTATTCATTGATAAGCAAATATACCCCATTTTGTGGTGAATGTCATTTTATATTGATCTTCATCCTTGAACCATATTTGATTGTAGCCATAGAATTCATCTAACAGAGAAAATCTTTGAGCTCCTACAACTATGTGAAGAATCTAACCAATATGGGGCAAAGGATAATGATCCTTTAAATAATATTGATTTAAATTTTAGAAATAAACACATAGATGAATATCTCTATTTTTTTCTCATAAGGACCAATTTAGCTACCCAGGTAGAATGCTTGATTGGGTAAATAATTCTAGTTATAAACTTAGAAATAAACACACAGATGAATATTTCTATTTTTTTCTCATCAAATCAAGTTATAACCAACATTCATCAGAAAGGACCATACAGAAACCAATCACAAATCGTAAATATGATTTCTAGTTAACATTTCAACATTCATTTCTTCATCAGAAATTAAATTCAAATGTAGAATTCTAACTTATCTAACAAAGGCAATGAATATAGGTAGAAAAAAATCACATACACGACTGATACAGGAACAAGATACCAAAGTCTTTCAATAGAGGTAGAAGTTAAAACTTAAAGAGTTTTTTAGTAGAGTGTTCCTCCTATTTCACATCAAACTTCTTAGTTTTTATAGAGGATCTCACCTCCAAAATTTAATAAGCATTAAATAAAATATCACATAGTAAAATATTGATAAGAAACAATATTTATTTTGGGAACAACAGTGAACATATCAGTGAAAACTTTAGGAAGTAGTGATCCTTCTTTAGCAAAGAGCATCTTGGAAACCAATAAGAAGGAACAATGGAAATTTATTTTGGAAATTGGTGCATCAAAAATGAGTGGCCACCATAGTGGACGATGCCTTGAAAATGAGCAGAATCATACCAGAGTCAAAGGCAAAGTGAATCAACATTTAATCTCCATAATTATATAGTAATAATTATGGAAATATCAACTTCTTTGCCCCAAGAATTAAATTTACCCATACTTGCACTTTTCCAAAAATGATCTACACTAAAAGCACGAAGGAAATTATTTTCACTTTCAAAATGGACTTTCACTCAATATTGCACTCGAAATGAGCTTTTGCTTAAGTTATGCTCAAAATGTTTTCTCCAAGACATTTTGCCCAAAAAATTCTTTCACCGAGGAATTGGGTGAAAATAGAATTTAAATGTAAAAAGGGGTGAAAATGGATTTCGCTCCAACTTGGGGCAAAAATGGAATTTCACTGTGCATGGGGTGAAAATGGTATTTTTCTAGCGAAACTGCTTGGAAGTGATTTCGCTAGCGAAAATGCCAGAAAATGATTTCATTGATGAAAATACTTGGAAGATATTTTTGCTATGCCCGGGGGTTTCGCTAGTGAAATTGCCAAAAGAGGATTTCACTGCCCCTAGGGATGAAAATGCCCGGAAGATGATTTTTTTGTGAAATTCATTCCATACTTAAGTAAAATCTGATAAAATTTAACTGTGATGAAAAATATCGACCCGACCATAATTTTTACTAAAAACCAAGCAACAGTGGTATATTTCTCAAGAAAATGGTGAAATTGACTTTGACCATTGAAAAATGCATAAATATTGGTGAAAACATCTTTATTTATTTTTTCTAGCAAAAGCATTGAGCCAAAACAAATCAACGAAAACATCAAAAGTTAAAGAGGCCAACATCAATGCAAAATTTATGTTTATACTTGGAAGTTTTTACAAAAAAGTTTTAGTGTGGCAAAATTGCCAACAATCCTGTAGAGCATTCATTTCCCATTGTTACTTTTCCAATGATTACCAACTCTCCAAAAAAATCCTATCTAGTATGGGATCTATATGTAAATATTTGGGGCCCCAACATAAAGGCATTCAAGAGCCTTTGGATGTCAATATTTGGCTTGGGTGATGTGGCATAGGGTACATACCCAGTAAAAACTAATTTTTACCATTTGATGATGATGATCACCTTATTACTTATTCTAAATATTTGGATCATAAAAAATTGGAGTGGAATGATGAGGATGAGGGTCCTCCTTATCCCTCAGATATCTTATTTTAAAATATGGTAACTTTGGTGAATATTGATCTTGATGTGACCCCAAAGGAGTATGCTAAAGGGGATACCCCTTGTGATTTGAATCATAGATATATCCTCTATATCAGATCCTCATTTGATAGGTCTATCCCTTGTGTTTTGTATGGAATTTTTTCTTGTTCTTAAGAGGATCCTATTCCTCTATCTCATAAAGACCTTACAAAATTGGAAATCTCTCCCCCTTTCATAAAAAAGGATGACACAGTCTGAGTTTCACATGACTTTTATGCAGTGACTCTCAAAGAACATGTTGTGTATTCTCCTCTTTGTAATGAGAATCATGAAATTATCCTACATCATAGCCCTTTCTTTGATGGATTAATTCCTTGCATTGCCATCATTTTTGTTAAAATCAGCAGCACAATCAGAACTTGTGTTGACTTCAAAGACTTAAAACATTAATTAATTAAAAAATAAAAATAAATAAATAATACTATACATGAATTTGTTTTTTCATCTAGTTTAGTTTGCATATTGCATCTGATTTTCTTGATTTGTACTGCATGATTGTATATCATATCTTGCATGTTTTTCTTGGCATTTTGTTCCACTTACTTTTTTCTTGTTATACAATACTTGTTCATACTTGCATGACTACTTGATCATATAGATTCTTGGGGATTTTATGATAATGGCAAGTGATGAAACGTAGTTAGATCATAGCTCATATGCATTACACTCATACTAGGACTATGATGCCTAGAAAATCCTCAACCTATGTTCCATTCCCGTACATATTCATCATTGCATTCACCCATATTCTCTTATTTCTTCTTCTCATATATCCTTTGATCTTGAATTTTTTCATTGTCTCTATCTCTCCAAGTAAAGGAACATAGTTCTTCTTTTATATATCCTTATATTTTTCATGTTTTCATTTCTTTTGTTAAGAAAAGTATATACGTTCTTCTATCGACCCTTTCTTCACTTCCACACTTTTTCTTTCTTGATTTTTTGATGGACACTGAATATCTTATGCACACTACTTACCCATTGAAAATTCAAGGTAGACATACACACTTACCTCTTTATTTTCTTCATTTTATTTATCCATACATCTTCTTGCACACACCACACCCCTATTGAGTAGTATTCACTTTGATACATCATTCACATATATCACACCCCTTATAGGATAGCTTCATGACCACATGTGAGGGACAACCTCCATATTAGTCATTTGTAAGCATACATCCTAGTGGGTATCTCTTTCTCTCTGGCCATCTTAGCGAGCACTACACCCATAGTGGGTATCGCTCCACACTTGACCATCTCTTATGAGCATAACACTCTTACAGGATCGCTTCATGGCCACATGCGAGGGGTAGCCTCCATCTAAATCATTTGAAAACATACATCCCTGTAGGGTTCCACTCCATTTTTTTCTTTTTGCTTGATCTATGTTGTTTGGTTAAACTGATATAGGTACAGTCTATGATAACTCAAACACCATATTTCAAGCCCCCTTTTTGACCTTTTATATCTTCCCTTCTTCTTCTTCTTTGTTATTTCTTCTTCTTAATTATTTTCTTTTTCCTCTTTCATTTTTTTGAAATTGCACCTCATTCATATGAGTCATGATTTTTCTCTATGTTGATATCATGGTCCATATTTAATTGGATGTGATTTCAAATAGAGAAGTGTTTTTCCTTGTTTTTCTTTTATTCTTCCCTATTTTTATTCTTTATCTTCTTCCATCCATCCATTTCATGCCTCACATCCACTTCATTAAATTCATATGTTTGCATCTTAGGTTAGTTCATGCCATAGTTATATTATATTGTGCTCATTCACACATAATTAAAAATACATAAAAACATATAAAAACATAAATACATAAGCACACACATTTCATAAAATCAACATGATATTACTCAAGGTCAAAGCACTGAGGTACATAGGTTTTACCAATCAGTGTGCCACAGTCCAAACCCAACACATTCGACCATCCCTAGGGATTCATGCCATACTTAAAATTGGCATGTCAACCCAATTATATCCCTATATATAGGATTCTATCTCCTCTACTTAACCTATTATAGGTTGTACTAGTGGGGGTATATTCACAAATCATGAAACCATTTATGATATGGATTGAGACTGACTTAATATCTAAAGGGATTAAGGTGATGGCACTCATTTCTCCATTAGAACTTCTTAGAAATACATCATCTAGTAGAAGGTTACCCTCTACATAGAAACCTGTAGCATCTCTCCTACCCTCTCCAAGTCTACCTATAGTAGGTATATCACCTCATCCTATTAGATACTAGTCACAACAACCATTCCTTCCACCCTAGCTTGCTATTGCTCCTACTCTAGATGGCTCACCTCTCCCTTGAGGTGATTTTCCTCTACCTATACCATGTTTTTCTCCATGTCTGCTATACCCAAGTCACTTTGTAGACCCTCAATCCTCTTGTCCCTATCCTATTGGAGTATGTCCATATCCCTCTACAAGGTTGCTATTTGAGCTTATAGTTCCTCTATCCCTCTCCTTGAGTCTTGTTGATTTGTGGTCTTGCTCATGTTAAATATTTCTAATGTAGAGGTCTCTTTGACCACTCTTCTTGGACCTACTCTAGACATCGTGGGGGTAAATATTGATGCTCTCACCTCCCCAATCCAAATAGTGATATTGATAGCTACTACTATCTCTACTTGGATCCATGCTTGTCTCTATTGTGGCCCCCATGAACCTATCACTACTACTCTTTGGATTATCAAGTGGCCTCTTGTAGTACCCACTACATCCATCAACCCATAATTTGGTACCTCTACATCTACACTAGTGGGGATATACTTAGGGATATGACACCCCTATACCATATTTAGTACCCAAGAGCCACCCTGACATCTTCCACCTAGGGATCCATATAGAGTGGGTCAGCTAGGTCCTCCTCCACCCATATTCCTAGATTGAGATCCTCTTTGATTCCTTATGGGTCCCTCCATACTTACCTATACTAGTAGTATCCTAATTTTAGGATCTCCTAGAAGATACCAAACTATCATCAGACCCAATTGAATTGGAAGAGATTTAGCTCCCCTTTCCTCATAGAGACCCACCTAATCAAATTCACCCTAACTATCTCCTCTACATGCTCTATCCACACAAGGTGTAGATATCCATGGTCATCATATGATCTTGTACTCACATAGGTCATCTATCATCCAATTCCCTAGTGGTAATATACTAGCATATATCCTCTAGACTTGCTCGTAGCTCTTGGATCATTTATATGCTATTAACTACTCTGGGTTAGGCAACGACCCTAGAAGTGCATACAGTCTTTGCACTACTATGTGCTCCTAGCACCACACATAGAGCAAGGTTGTATATACCATCCATGTATACCATTTGTACATGAAATTGTACAATATCCTATAGAAATAGGTCAACACATATGGACCCCATGTGAATAACACTCACTAGTCTTGCATGTTTTCCACCATTTCCACCAATTCCCATGATAGGTATCATAAAATCATGTGGCATACCAGAAACCCTACCACTATTCCATAGAGCATGGTCATCAAATCATTAGCTCCATAGCATCATACTAGATCATCGACTAGGATCATGCTCTCTCACACCTAGTGGACCCAACCTTCAAACAATATCTATAACATGGCTCATATTCATGCTCTGTAAACTACTCTCCCTCTAATGGGGATGCCCAAGATGCACCACACATCCTCCAGTGTTATTGTTATCTCCCTTATAAATAACCAAAAGGTTGATTATTTTGGATACCATCTCTCCACTAGTGTGGTAAGTAGCACCTGGCCTGCCTCAACTTGGGGCATTTCCACCAGGTGATGTAACCCCACTACCTTTGGGGTATCCTACTCTACTTGCGAGAGAATATCTAGCTCCAACTCCAAGGAGCTTGATAGAAACTCATGACTCTTTAATACATCATGCTACATCCAAAAAATAAAATAAAAATTTAAATTAGTTCAACATACATAGCAATAATTAGACAAACTTGCAAATTTAAATCTTTGCTTTCTAGTCTAGCTGTATTCCTCTCTTCTCTATATTTTTATTATTAATTTTTCTTCTTGGTTTATTTATATTCTTTTTGAAATCATGCCCCTATGGTTTTGGTCTTCATAATTATGTCCCTTGCTCACAAGGCATAATTTTGTAAAATTGTCAACCAAAGTCCTAGGGTGCGATTTTGATCATCACGGGGAACCAACCAAAATCATTTTTGGACCTTGAAATTACTCAAAAAGGACCTAAAATATAACCTAACCTATATATAGAGGGGGTATTTTAACCCTTACCCGTGCTCACTCCTTTGCTGTACCAGCCTCACCCCTTGCAATGGTTGGATGGTGTATAGGTAGCACTATTTTCTCCTTTCTCTCTAGAGTCATTTTTCCTCTTCTTTGTGTAGTGAAAATGAATTAGGATTTTCACCCCTTTTGCCTTTTTGTTCTTTTTTTCTATCTCTTTCTCTCTCTTTTATTTTTTATTATTTTTGCTTCTTCTTCTACGTCTACCATTTCAAGTTTCATTAGGAATTTTACATTCCTTTTGAGACTCGAAGGGGCACCCTGGTCTAAGAGGTATTAATATCCCTAATGCCTTGATTTATATGTAAAAATACTGAAGTATTTGGAATGATACCATTTTGCACCATCCCTTTCTTCTAAATTGACCACCCCTTTTTTGTTTTTTTTCTTCACCCGTAGGTGTCTACATCTTTCTTTGATGCATTTATCAAAGAGGGGGTAAAATGTAGACATAGAAAATTCACCCACCCAAGTGTGTTATTTTTTACAAAACCTTAGAGATACCCTCAAAATTTCCCAAGTGCATGTTTTGGACCTCTCTTCTCCTCTCTCCCCTCTTTTCTTCCTAGTTTTTCCAAAATCATGATTGATTCTTATGGGGTAAGATTTTGGTAAGTTAGGTTTTATCTTAGAAACCCAACTCTAAATTTGACTTCTTTAGGGGTAAAATTTCAAATAAAGGAGAAGAAGTATGAAATAATGACCAAAAGAAGATAAATAAACCAAGAAGAAAAATCAAGAAAAAAAAAAAGAGAAGAGAGGAATCCAGCTAGACAGAAAATTGACCCACTCGAGTTTATCATTTTTCCTAGAACCTTAGAGAGAGCCTCCACCTTGCCCACGTGAAATTTTGGGCCTCTATTATCCCCTCTCCCCTCTTTTCTTTCTAGTATTTCCAAAATCACGGTCGGCCCTTACAGGGCATGATTTCAACAAGTTAGGGTTTTCTCTTAGAAAACCCAAATTTCGAGTCAACTTCTTTAAGGTTGGTCCTCCCTTAGAATTTTCCCATCCATTTGTCTTTCAAATATCTTATAAATAGAGGGTTTTGGATATTATTTTCATATATAATAGATAATAATAAGAGATCAAACATTTTGTCAGCAATAACAAGCATTCTATCTAGCAAGTTAAGGGAAAATCATAGGTTTTTTTTGAAAGTTTCTTCTGGTGTTATTTTATTGCATTTTTTATTTTCTACCCTTGGTGGACAAGTTTTGGAGCCTTGAGGATGAGTCAACCATCTTATGGATTTCTTCATCCTTTTGTCTACCTCTTTCACTACCACTAGGTTATTTTTTGCATTTTATCATTCCTAGATTATTAACTGCATTCTTGTTTTCACTTATTTTGCATTGATCGGCTATGTTATTTGACCTATCATGTAATCATACCTCATATTTATAGGGCCTAATTTTGGTAGAGCCAAGATCACAGAATCCTCACATGATTTTGGCTACATCATTTTTGGAGGTAATATTTGCTATTAAACCCTAGGTCTATGTTTGTATGTTGCATTTAAGATATAATACTCCTGTTTACATTATATTTTTCACACTATTTTGTCTCATTGCATTTTGTTTGTCTATTTAAAAAAAATATCAACATATACTCTTGATTTCTAAATTTCAACTAAAAGGACCTAGGGGGCTTGACTGCTATGCTCCCAAGCTTTGCTACACAGTGTCCTAAGCAGGCTCCCTAAAACTGGTCATATTTTCTAGGGTTTTGTAAAGCTACCTTTGTAGGTTGAAGCTATGGGATATTTTTAGACACAAGATAAATATTGTATAGAACATTGGTTCAAGTAAGTACCCTAGTAGATCTCTAGGTTTTTTTTTAATTGCTTTTGTTTATCTCTATTCAAACTTAGAATATAAGTACAAGGAAAAAAATTTGATCATATCCCTTTTAGGCATTTGAGAGAATAAGAGCATATAGTGTGCATCTAGGGTTTAGTCTTGTTCATGTATTTCACTTGTACCCTTGCTCAAATAAAGGGTTTTATTTCTTGCAACTTAGGGTTAGCGATCATTGAATCAAAGAATCACACTAGGGTTAGATATTGTCTTCCTACATCTTGTGTATCTTGCATCGCTCTTTTATTTGCATAGTTTAGTTTATAGAGGCTAGACATAGGTGATTGCTTAATTGAACACATTAAAAATTTCCACCTCAGACTTGGAGCGAGTCCTAAAACCATTCTTGGTGAGCCTTTCCCTTGTCCAATGAGTGTATAGAATATAATAGCCACTGTATTCACCTGAACTCCCAATGAATCCAATCGATAATCGTACGTGGTGTGCAATTTCCCCCCTTTATAGTTTTGAAAAAACCCTATTTTGAAATGAATTTTATATGTAGGCTTTTGGGTATAATGACCCTATTTTATTACTTAATTTATTATAAATGGATTTTGGAATCATTTTTATTCCTTGCATTTGAGGGAAAGGTCATTTACCTATATGAATAAGTGCCATAGGAAATGCTCGATAATTTAGCTTTCAAATATTTAAGAAATGTTTGACAGTCTAGTTGCCAAGTGCTAAAAAGGAAAAAAAATATTTCATTGTCTAGTTACCAAGTGTTAAAAAAAGAAAAATTATTTAGTAGTTGGGTTGCAAAGTTACAAAAAAAGAAAAATATATTTTTGATATTCTAGATGCAAAGTGCCAAAAAATTAAAAATATTTTTGACAATCTAGCATCTGGATGCCCAAAAAATAAAAATATGTTTGACAATATAAAATCCAAGTGCCAAAAAAGAAAAAGAAATATTAGATAGTTTAACTATCATGTTATGAAAAAGAATAAAATTTTTGGCATTATGAGTTCCAAGTACCATAAAAAGGAAAAAAAAAAATAGTCTACTTACCAATTACCAAGAAAATGTTTGGTAGTTTGTCTACCAAATGGCAGAGAAAGTGTTTAATAATTTAGTTTCCAAGTGATGGAGGAAAATATTTAGGACTTTTACTAGCAAGTGTTGCATAAAATGAATTTAGTAGTTTCTATGTCAAGCATTTGACAATGTATATTTGATAGTTTTCAAGCCAAGTTTTCAATAAAGTATCTCTAGTGATTTTCTTGCTGTGTTTGACAAAATCTCTTCAATGATTTTTCTTCAAAGGTTTTGACAAATGACTCTACTATAAATGTGGATTTTGAGAAAAAAATATTATAGGATACTATAGTTAGGATAGATTATGAGGGAAATGGAGCCTTGGTATGCTAAAATTATATTAGTTTAAAAATTAATTTCTAAAAATTAAACAATCATAACCTATTTTAGAATAAAGAAATAAAGTTGGAGTTAATTAATTTCAAATAATTAGACCAAATTTATGATTGTTTGCATGAATGGCTATGTTGAAACTAGTTAGACATGAAGTGGTTTAATATCTTGTTTAAATGGTTAGCATTTACTTTGATCGAAGGGGATATCATATATCCTACTATTTTGGATACCTCTTGGTGTTAAGATTGAATATGTTGAGGCACCTATTTTTGGATGAATTAAACATGTAATTAGTGGATGAATGAATACACCATGATTGTTGTTTTTTCAAACTTGCTTATTATTTGTAACATCAATATTTTCTATAACCAAAACCTACTCATATGCATGGTGCTATATTTTACAACAATTTTCTAGAAATGAATAGAATTAAATATTATACACTATTACTTTAACAAAATGAATATACAAAATGAAAAGAATGTAAAATATAATGGGGTTTCCATAGACACCAATATTCTCATTAGAATATAAAATGGAATTACATTTTAGTTTATAATGAAAATATCACTATGAAGGGGTAATTATACCCAAATATATGATACCTTTAGGTCAAGGTTGTGAGATCAACCCTTAAGAATAACACATTACAAAAAATTACAAAAGCATATTTTCAAAAGTTTACATGGGCTAAAGGGAAACTATGATCAATACAAGTATAAAAGTTGGTGATGTATTGAAGAGAATATTGACCACCATATATTCCAACATCTCCCATTAAGCTAAACAAGGGACATGAATAGATACCCTTATTATATATCCTTAAGTGACACTCTCCAAATCCAACAAGCTCCTACATGTACACAAACACATGAAGGAAGAAAAACTAGATCTAACATCCCATGAGCATGAAGCCATCTCATAAAGTGCATGCATACCTCTATATACTTTGTCCACTAATGGAACACTAGATTATGGGCAAGCTAGATAGTGCTTTGGTTGTCACATTAAAGGGTGACTAGAGAAATATGAGGAATGTCAATATCCTTAAAATAATTAGCATCCATTTGAGATACTCGTCTATCTTATTGGTAGAACAATATTCAATTTTCATAGAGGACTTATAAAATGATGGATTGGCATCTAGAAAACCATAAAATTAGCCATATCCTAAGTAGAACACAAATCCTATGGTGGATTTGTATGTCCAAAAGGCTACATAGAAAAATATTGTAAAATTTTAAAAAATTTAGCTGTGTTGAAAGGTGCCTCAGACCATGATCACTCTCTAGCAATAATGTGTTCTATGCCACAATAAAAATTGTCAAATAGGCCTTCCACACAATTTAAATTATGGACCAGAGCAAAGTAAGATTCCCCAGCCTAGGACATGGTTCTACATCGCACAAGCATAGAATGTGTTCCACATTGTGGTCAATGCAATCAAAGTTGTTAGCTTGGTAATTTAGCCCATGAAATGGTTCTATGTCATACAGTTCAGTGCATCTCTCTATGCTACAATCAAAATGGGTCAAATTGCATGTAAAGTAATCCTAAGCCTGGTTCAAAACAAGGTTCTTATCCATGTGGCTCAGAATAAGGTTTTATCCCACATGGCCCATAGCAAATTTTCATACCACAACCCTAGATTAGCACACTCTTGTTCTACGCCATAGTCAAAATGATCAAATGACTATAATTTAGGATCCAAAGGCTAAACTAGAGCATGTTCTATGCCACAAGAGATAAAAAGAGCTAAAGGCAACTTCATGAAATGGTTCCATCCCAAAAAATTTTGTAGTCCAGACTGTGATTACTAAAAGCATACCAAGCGTTTAAAAGCTCTAATCTTATCTGTACAAAATCATTTCAATGATCCACATTGAATCTGTCTAAAATCATGTTTAAATACAAGATTCACCACGTCACAAAAGCAACATTTTTTGTCTAGACTAGTTCTGAGCATAAGTAGTTGAGTTGATAAGGTAAAGCATATAAATTAAAGATCCATGAATAAATTTAGCTCTAGATATATGGTAAAGCAACAAAGGCAAGAACAAAGGGTAACCTTAATATTTTCTTGGAGATTTTATAGCTAGAAGCAACAAAACATTAAACAACTTGCAAAGGCCAAGTTGTAGGGGATCAATTGAGTAAATGATTTATTCTTTATTGGATTAAATATGAGATTGCCACATTAGAATCTTACTAATATGACACTCCAAATTTCTTGTAATATTCCTAATTCTTTCAAATATTTCAAATTCACTATAAAACTATAAATAGAGGTAAAACCCTCATTTTAAAGGGTTGGCTCTAAAGTGTTTTCTTGTGCTACTATTGTACACTCTACAAATTAATAGAAGGAGCATTACTTGGATGTTTGCCTAAGACTTGTCTTTTCCTTTCTTTGGATTACAAACCCTTGAAGTCATTTTTGCCACTACTGTTATGGTTACTGAATTATGTTAATTTGGATTGCTAGTTTAGAGCAAATTGGAATGATTCATGTATGAATGTATGCTTGGAAAGAATTATTTTTTTGTTAATTAGTATTAATCTTATTCTGCTAATTTATATTATTGATACCCTAGATGTTTGAAATAATTCTTTAAGCATACCATTGTTCTCAATGATGAAGATAACTGGTTTTGAATGTTGTTAGGCCTAAGTATTTTTTGTTGAAAGTTAATTTTTTAGAGGTTATTTATATATGCCTATGTTGTTAGATTTATCCATACACCATTGATTTATTTCTTTCTTAACCCTTTCCATTTCTATCCCTATTCTTATACATTTAGCTAAGCTTAAATGAGTCAACATTCAATAAGTTGACAAGGTATACCAACCTACTATGGAGGTTGGGTTGAAGAATTTTAACCCTTTTAATGTGTGGTTTGGGATATGACTATAATGTTATTGAATTATCAAAATATTATAGATGATAGTCAGTTTGAGTTTATATTAATGTCAATCTAAGCCCCAACAGATTTTGGCACACCCTATGGGACACTATTCACAAAATATTTATATTCCCATAAGATATTTTTTATCATTTTTCCAAAGGAATTAAGGTTCAGTGAATTGTATAAACCTCACTAAGTGGTGAAAGCAAAATTCAATCGATGACTCCCTAAATATAAGAACCTATAAAGCCTTTTAGTAGCTCATTTTTTCATGTTTACTAGGTCATCTACCAAGAATAGTAAAAAAATAGTATGATTCTTTTAGTTACCACTTAGGAGATCAAGGCATACAAGAATTCTATCTCTAGATTTATCTTTTGAATAGGTCCCAATACCGTTAAATCATTGGGTTCCCCTAGAACCAATTTTATTAAAAACTCTAGTAACTTTGACTCATCAGCAAAATCAAAATCAGAATCAACCTCCACAAATTTACCTTGATTGGGATACCTTTGGTCCCTTATGACTCCCTCATATGAATTATAGCCCTTAGGATACATAAAAATCCATACCTACATATTATGGTTTAGGTAAAACTACTTATGAGCACTTCATGATATACTAAATTTAGCAGCTATTCACAATATCAAAAGTGGAGATATTATTGTCAGGATTTTAGCCCTATCTTTTAGAAGTAAAATTATTCACTAGTTTAGAACCCTAGAGAGCAACAACATACATTCATGGTTTGTATTAGTTGGTACTTTTTTGGAAGATTTTAATGAATCATATGATCCTTTCTCACTCCTAAATAAATTCATCGCTATGAAAAACACCCACAAGAGTTAGTCTCTAACTTCAATTTGAGGTTTAGTAGGATGTGGAAAATAATTCCCCCCAAAGCTAGACTAGTTGCTCCCCTTTCATATATGTATTACATTAGACCTCTTGGGTCTGACCTGGGGTTACAAATATAGTAGCTAGGTATAAATACCATTCCACAAGTTTACCATGCAACTATGCATATAGATAATGTTTTGATTGTTGTAGGAAGGCTCCTACCAAAAATGGTCATGCCTTATTGCTCTGAAATCCCTCAGTTTACACCTTACTCTAGGACATAAACACCCTCATATTATTAGAGATAGAGTATATTACATCATTTGGATCATGTAAATGTACCTTCCTAGGTACATACTTAGGACATTATATTACTTTAGGGGGAAGTTATCTAGTTACTTCATGCAATGTAATAAATGCACAAGTGTCAATATGCAAGTTGCATATGTGCAAGGTGTCCCTTGTAAATCTAGGTAGAGTGTTGGCCAAGGAACCTATCTTCCTATATGAAAAGGGCCTCATTGTAACAATCATATAATAAGCTCATGACATATTTGTAGGTAGTAGCATAATGCTATGTAGATCACAATATATTGGTGATGGGTGCAATGTAGTCCAACAACTTTATTCATGGAGTGCCCATTTACTCCATAACTACATTGTATTAATTTATATCATTTCTATTTATAGCATATTTCAGTCATCTCGTAGATTTACATTCTTTCATATTTTTCTACATCTTGTGATTGCTATCTCCCATTGCATACTACGTCAAAACATAATAGTGGTATCAAATCCATTGTAGATCTAGCTATAGTAGATCGATAGGAAAACCACCATTATCATTAAGCCTAAGTTTTTTGTCCACCTAATGCACGTTTGGACTAGTCATTGTAAAAAAATGTTAGAAGAGTCTAGGTGGTAGAATTAGGGAGAGCCATAAGTGAGGATTGAAATAAATATTAGTTCCATAAATATTGAGATTACATTTGGCTAGAGTCTTACCATAGAGTTGCAGGAAAAGCTCATGAATACTAGGACTCAAAATTCAATCCACTAGATTGACAAATTAACTAGTGAAGATCATTCAAGATATATCGAATTTGTTAACTATTTTCCAAAGTTTCTTTTGTTGTAGAAAATTAATTCTTAGATGATTGGGACACCTCCTACAAGAGAAATCTAGGATATTTCAACTTTGTGACCCAAATGTTGGCATACCTTCATAGTGCAGATATTAGTTCCTTGTACAAGAAGATAATACTGTGGAGTAAGACTCCTCAAGAAGAATCATGGTGAAGTTAGGAGACTGGAGATCTCTATTGCTAGATTAAGAACTTCATAGAAGAAGAAAAGGCCATAAAATCCTTGATCCAAAATAAAAGGCCACAGAAGCCTTGTTCTAGAAGAAAATTCCATAGAAGCCTTGATCCATAATAAAAGTCCATAGAAGCCTTGATCCAGAACAAAAGACCACAAAAGCGTTAATCCTAATGAAGATTCTAGATAAGAGTTCCTAAACCAGAAAAAAGACTCTAGAGAAGATTTCATAAAATAGGAGATTGGTTATCTCCTTTCAAAGAATTCAAAGAGATCAGGAGGATATATCATTGAATAACTTCTAATATTGGAAGGACTAATCGAATCCTAATCGAATCCAAAAGTAGCAAAACCAGAAATCCAGAAGAAATATCTCACCACCAACACTTCCAAAGTAGAATGTTGAAGAAAATGTCTCAAGGAAGACCATAAGAAGCTGTAATATCAAAAGACCTTGGATAAGTCTCAACGAGCATTCTATAAAAGACTTAGAGAGCCTTACTAAAGAAAACATCAAAGGATTTCCAAGGAGAACTCATTGGAGAAATTTATTATAGAAGATAGTGAAATATTTGGGACAATTTTCACCATTTGACAACAAGCCCAAAATAATAAGAAGAATTTGGCAAAGAGTGCCAAATATTAAAAGAATATTCAAAAGACCTCAAGACATTTAGAATCTTGAGAGGAAGATCCTACTTGAAGTTATAATTCGACAAGAATACATGAAGACAGGAGAAGCCTATAAAATATTAGATATTTGAAGATTACCTCTCACAGCAAGAAGGCACTGTTTTAGATACAAAGAGTTCTCCAAATATATAGCAAAAGGAGAAGATTTTTTGAAGGATCAAATCATCAAAACCTAGGCTCATAAAAGAAATTTTGAGATCACTTTTTGGTAAAGAGGAAACTAAGTAATGAGATCCTAATCAAAGTAGTAACTTGGTGATCTTAGACACCAAGATCTAAATCCTCTATAGAAGCTGCAATAGATCTACAAAAGATTTCAAAAAAGATAAGAAACTATTGGTGCAAGTAGATTCATTAATTGGATTGCTTATCAAATTTGTTAAAACACCTTATATTGGATTAGAGTTGCAAAAGAGGAAACATTGAATTACAGTTTTCAAAAGTGAAAAAAGGGAAAAGTTCCTCTCAAGGTTCATTTGCACATTATATTTCGAGTTTATTATATTACAAAATTACTACTATCTATCAACTACCAAATATCTACTTTGGAAAGAAAAAGAAGACTAGTTCCTACAACTTTATTTGTAGTTAAGTTGTAGAATAATTCTTGAATATTGATTTTAGATTATTCTTGATTAGTTGTAGTAAATTGATTAAGTGCACTTATAAGTTATTTTGAGAGTTTATTGCTGTGATAAGGTGAGATTGTTAATTAAAAATGAAATATTAGTGGGTTCATTTGCACTATTATATTACTCTTAAAAATCTTAGTTTTTGTGTTCTTAAGAAGGGCACAAAATCATATTAGCACCAAATGTCTAAATATACCGTGATTGCACCAAAATATGAAAATTTTAGTGGCCAAAGAAAGCCACCAAAATCAGATCAATCCTCCAATTTTTGGAGAAGAAAATAGCCACAGAAAATCAGCAAGGATTGCCTCAAATCAAGACTTGGTGGGTCTCAAACTCAAAGCACTATAAGTGTTATATTACATCTAAAAAAGTGGTTATAAGTTGGGTTCATAAAACCAACAAAAATGAGAGTTGCATATTAAGAATAACATCTCCAAATTTTTTCCATAAAATCATAAAATCAGAAGTAGCAAAAGGAGTGCAAAAAGGTGCAAAAGGGGTGTTTTTATATCCCAAAATTATTACATATTGTTGCACCATTCTAAGCTATTTTATGCAGGTGATAAGACAGAGTTTGAGGTGCCACAAAGGCACATTATACAAGGTTAAAATATTTGGACACTAGCACACTCTGAGCGTAGCAAAGGACCCTCTCAAAAGGCTCACATATTCTCCATATTGGATAGTTGAACCTATAACCCTTTAAGGGACAACACAAGGAAATAATAGTGTCATATTTGAGAGAAATATTATCTACAAAGAAGAAAATACATAAAAAGTTCAAAAAGGAAGAAAATAAGGCATCAAAACCAACATGGAAAGGAGGACAAAATCAACACATTGAAGGTATAAAGAATATGTGCTAAATACAATGTTTTAAGCTTGGAGAAAAAACATCCACCAATAGGAGCACCAAGATCAGCTATAGAACCACCATTAGAAGCTCCATAGAATCAAATGACATCACAAATAGCATCATCCAATGTCCTCATCGAAGCACCTATAAAGGAAAGAAGTTGTTTTCTCTTCAAGACACGTAGGAAGCAAAATAATAAGCATACGAAATGGAATAGGAGGCATATCATTAATCTTGGAGTGTTATAACAAAGAGTTACATGTAAAGTGCCACTTGGCACAAACCTCCTAAGGTACCATCTTCATTCATAATATCCAAGAAACAAAGGATTACTTCCTGCACTCAGCAAAGGGAAGTTACAAATAATAAATAAGAGGTTACATTCATATGAGCACCACTTGTCCAAAGTTGGAAGACTCTAGGAGTGCGCATCTTGGAAGAGGAAGTCAAGCACTCACCAAGAAGATTGTAATATCTCATACATTATATACAAGAGCAATACAAGTTCTTAGTAACTCTCATCTACTCCTCAACCACCTATGAAGTGTAAGTGCCACTTGTCATATTTGCAAATATTCTTGCTCCATTTAAAGGGTTCAATGACCAAGGGAGTTTGAAGTATGCATATCCATTGAAAGCACTTCACATAGGGCCAAATTACAACATGGATGAAAGTGAAAGAGCATTTAAAGCTCTAGTCAAAAAGAGCCAAAAAGTCATAGAATTTGGGCACCATTCTTCAAGCTCCAAAACCAAGAGAAATATAAGGCTATCCATTGGTTTAAGAATCCAAGGAAAAATATGTTGGTATTACTATCATTCATGCTTGAATACTGCACCAAAAATTATGGACATCAATGTTGCAAGGTAAGGAATAATTCCCATTATAGTTTGATTTCATTCTTGGGAGATATAAGGATTATATACAAAGGTTGAAACTTAGAGAAATCAAACGTATTGAAAGCAAAAATTAAAAGGGAATTAAGATATCAAATTAATTAAATATTCACAATATTAAATATTGGATTAATAAGGGTTTCTACTAGAAAAACCAAATTAATAATTTTTGCAAATATTAGTGTGTTCTAATTTTCTATATTTGGGAGATATAAGGGTTACAACACCAAATTAGGTTATTGAAAATTAGAAACACAAAAATAAAATCCTAAGGGATATTAAAAAAAGTTATTAAGTTTTTTTCTAAGGTTGGAAATTTATAATATTCTTGTCTCAAAGTTTCACAAAAGGGACAAAAAAAATCCAACATTAAACCTATTAAAAATTTGGAAAAGTGGTTAGTTCAATAGGAGTAATAAGGTGTTAGAAACATTGATTTTGATATTTACAAAACTTTACAAAATCAACCCAAAATTGAACTAAATTCTACAAAAGCACTATATCATATTCCAAAATCACTAGGGAGTCATAAGGAATTCTACAAAACTTGAAATTAATAGTATCTACCAAATATTATCAAGTTCTAAATCCATTGGAAAAATATAAGATTTCTACAAAACCTAAAATTCCATTAGGTATATATACTCTCATTACTAGGGAGACATAAGGAAGTCTACAAAGCCTAAGAATTAATAAAGGTTTCATAAAATCAATCTTATATACTTCAATTATGGATCATATATCCTAATATAGGGAGTTATAAGGTAGACTACTAAGATTATATCAAATTCAATTCTAAGGAACAGCAAGAATCACTATTTCAAAGATCTATCATGGATGAAATTTTGAGAAAAGCTTTCAGTAATGAAGAACTATTCCATGAAGTAGAATTCTACTCTCAAAACTTAATAGATAATCTAGAAGGATACAAATATCTATCCACTAGCGATGAATAGAAATTCTCCTTGTTTCTTAAAGAAGCCAAAGAAGGTAACTTTACAACATTTATTAGTTATATTCATGAAATTTTCTTCACATGGTGGAACTCACAAAGATTGGTTATATTCTCACTAGAAGAGTGTTTGATGGTTTATCTATCATTAATTGTGTTTGTACTTACTCAACACAAGAAATGAGCTAGTAATAAAGAACAATATTATTGTAATGATAGACTAACTTGTCATGAAGCAAAAATTCTACCAGTATTAATGTAGAATCATAGGAGAAGGAGGAAAAAAAATAAAATATATGATAGAAAGAAATATGGCATCATGAATACTAAACTAGTTGACTACATGGAAAAGGTAGAAGAACCTTTAGCTACAACTTATTTTGCATCATATGAAGACTTAGATTACCTGTTGAACCTGATCACAGTAAGCAATGAAGGATAATACAAATTCCACTATCCAATGAAAGAAGATCCACATTGAAGACTAAAGTATTAATACCCAAATAATGTAATATATGGGGGTGTTAGAGATAGAGTATATTACATCATTTGGGTCATGTAAATGTACCTTCCTAGGTACATACTTAGGACATTAGATTACTTTAGGGGGAAGTTATCTAGGTACTTCATACAATGTAATAAATGCACAAGTGTCAATGTGCAAGTTGCATATTTGTAAGGTGTCCCTTGCACAACTAGGTAGAGTGTTGGCCAAGGAACCTATCTTCCTATATAAAAAGGGCCTCATTGTAACAAGGTTAATATAGAAGCTTAGAGCATATTCATACGTAGTAGCACAATATCGTGTATATCACTACATATTGGTGATGGGTGCAATGTAGTCCAATAGCTTTGTTCATGGAGTGTCCATTTCCTCCATAGCTACATTGTATTCATTTTTTTCATTTCTATTTATAGCATATTTTCATCATCTCATAGATTTACTTTCTTTCATATTATTCCACATCTTGTGATTGATATATCCCATTGCATAATACATCAAAAACTAACACATATGTGGATCCTCCACCCTTTTAATCACCACTTATCCAAATGACTCCAATTACTCCTTCCAAAATATCATCTGCTTCAATTCCTTTTTTTCCTCTCTCAACTCAGAATTCCTAATAATCAACTTTGTTGCTTGATATCCAAAATTCCTTGAAGATAGATAATAACAAGGTGAACACCATGGAAAAGAGATAAATGGAAAGGTATCAAAAAATAATATTACCATATGTTAATAGAGATCAAAATCCTAGTACTAGTAGTAATATAGGGCCCAAGGTTAATGCAAATCATGGATTAGTCCCTCAAACCAGTTTAGTAAATGTTTGGTGTCTATTTTGCAATGACCCTCATAAAATTTGGTACTTGGGTAATGTACCGATATTATGTGCAACAAGCCATGTAGAAGGTTGAGAGAACTTAAAAGGGAAGAGTCAATATGTTATGGTAGAATGAACAAGTTAGTGTTAGACCAGACTCCTTTGAAGAAAAATTAGTTTCTATACTGACCAGATATGGAAATATACCATTGTAGGTGGATCCAAGAAAATTGGTCAATTCCAAGTTCCCTCTTAAAATAAAAGTGAACAACCCATGCTAAACCATAATAAATTCCTAGTTCCATAGGTAGCTAAAAAGAGAGATCCAATTTCTAGGGAAAAAGAAAAGGAAAACAATAAAGAACAGTTAGGTTCTAAAGATGAAGTAAAGGAGAGATTAAAATCTTCTTCTATCACCAAGAGAGATAATTGAAGCTACTCAGCAGTATAAGAGAAAATTTATTAAAAATTGTGAATGCAAAAATGGAACACCAATGCAATATATAAAAGTAACAAAAGCACAAGTAAATGACACAAACTTGCACAAAACATACATTATTTTATTGAATGGGTAAATATCCAAATTGTACAAATAATTTTCCCTAATATGGGGTCTTTACAATACCCTTGATATAGTTGTTACAATATTAGGGTTTTTAAGGCCCTAATCCAATGAACAATGGTGTCTTCTTGCTTGTTTTTAATCCCAATAGAGTGGTGAGTGGGCTTTGGTATCCAATGGATGGCCACTCAAGCTTCAATATCTACTAATGAATGTGATCCTTGGACCTACACGCAGAAAACAAACAAGGATTAATAATATTTAGAGGGCTCCACTTTGTGAGACCCTCAAAAAAGAAATCACTAAACCCTAGTTGCATAAATAAAGTTGTAAAATAGATCTAAGAATAATAAAAATGCTTTCAAATAAAATTTTATCTTGTCTTCAATGACTTACCATTTTTTTCTTCATTGTTGTTGCATAGGATGGTTATGCAAATGTGCCCTAGCGGCACCCAAGGATCATAGGACTATAGAAATAGGATGGGAAATGCCCGTGAGTGCTTGGTGCTGATAAAATATACCTAGAGGTTCCTGGTAGGCTATGGTGGGTGCTCTGCAGACTTCAACAGGCACTTGGGAAGCTTCAGGGGGCATTCGATGGCTAAGGGGAAGGTTGTAAAACTAGATCTGCTTCACGAGGTGGATGACGATGGATGTGAAGGATGTGGGAGGGAGCGATGGAAGATAAAAGTGGTGAGGATGATTGAGAATGCTTAGGACCTAAAGAACTTAGAGGACTTAGGGAATTCAAAAGCTTAGGGAACTTAGGGGTTGAGTCATAAAAATCACTCCTTTATAACCTTCCCTTAGGCATGTTAGGATTTCAACAACACAATTTTTTTGTCCAATATTAAAACATGGTGAAGGGTGGAGATATAATCTAGGAAAATGGAATAGATTATGGTGGATGGATGGCTAGGATTAAAACCTAATGGATGATTGGATTAATTCATACATATATACATATATTTTATATATATATAAATATAATATATAAAATATTAATATTTAAATATATATTAAACAAATATATATAAATAATGGATAATTGTGGTAGGAATTTATAGATGGATGACAAGTGGCTAGATTTTGGTGTCTACATATACCCCTTTTTGTACCACATTTCATGAAACACAATGTGGTGCAAAAATACGAGACACCTGGTTTGGCCTAATGCAGATGCAACTATCTTTTATTGGGATGCAAAGATGATTGTGAAGATGAAATAATTTGGAGTGTGTAGCTTACCCCCTAAATTGGTGAATGAGTGAAGAATGATTCTCATGAGACAATTGACAGATTTTGTGCAAATAATTGTGCAAATGAATGATGTGATTGTGAATGATATGAATGATGTAAATGTGATGTCATTTTTGCCCTAATGGTGGAAGGGGGTTGTAAAATGCAAGTGATTGATTCTATTTTTCCTAATAGAGAAAAGGGATTTTTGCTAAGTGTAGATGCCATGATCATTTAAGATGTATCCTATTGTGGAAAATCACAATCAATTTTTTGTTTCCCCAAGCTTGGGGAATTCCATGTTGTTGAAGAAATTATCGTATGGCATCATTGAAATGAAAAGTGATGAAGAATGTAAAATATTAGGAATTAATCACCCTCAGATAAAATTATTGCTAGGAGGTTTCTCCTAGATGACTCTACACAATTCCTTATTGTTGAGGAGAATTATGTAGTGTAATTTATCCATGTTTCAAGCCCCACGAACAAGGCCATCAATGATAGTTGTTGAGCAAATTGGTCTTGACATAGTCTCACTTAAAAATATGAGGGACCAAAAGATAATTTTTCTTTTGAACAATGAGATATGTGATTATGAGGATGATAAAATTTCCTTATGGTGATTTATTCATCTTACCAAATTGCATGGATGCAAATCGTTGCAATCACCAAGGAGATAGAATAGACCACTAGATATGAGGTCCCTTGAAATTATTTATCAACTTGAAAATATGAAAATGCAATGATTGAGGGATGAAAGTGATGTTGTAATGAATTTGTGATGATGATATATGCATTTATGATTGAATTGAGTGATTTTGTGAAATGTTGTATTGATTTGGAGCATTTTCAAATAATTTTGGGTAATTTTACACCTTTTGGGTGAAAATAAAATTTACCCATTCAAATAAATTTATATTATCATGAAATTGAGTGCAATCATAGAATGGATAATGAGACTAATGAAAATGATCATTTTGTGAAAAATTGGACCATTTTGAAGCATTTTGTAACTTGTAATGTGATTTTACGAATTTTGATCACAAGTAGAAATTATGAATCCAAATTGATTTTGGTTTTCACAAAACATGATATGATGATGTAAGTGTTGTATGTATGCAATTTGAAATGATTTTGTGGAGGTAATATGCCTTTTTGGATTATTTTTGGTCTTTTATTGATGTTGACACCAAACACCAGCAAGCACTTATAGAATGTGCAAACGCTTGCCAGATTTTGGCACTTTCTAAACATAGGTAGGTATTTCAATGCACCTAGTAGTGCCCATGGGTGTTTTAGTGTGCTTGAAATATATATAAAATAATTGTAGAGGGGAAAATAAGATTCATTTATGCATTCAAAAATTCTAGAAGTTGCATTTGAGGGAGTGGAGTGAAGTGGAGTGAGTGGGTGAAGTGTTGTGGAAGTATGGCAATGAAAGGTGTGGATATAGTGATAGGAGCAGAAGTGCACTTTGCAAAGGTAAAGGCATTTGAATATCTTTGTTTTGTGCAAAAAAAAATGTTACTTATTTTTTTTTATATTAATGTTTTACCTTTATGTATTATGTTTCAGTTGAGGATTTTGAAGGCTTGGCATTGGTTCTCGCATCTCAACCATGGGATGAGTAAGGTAGTGTAGGAGGACTAGTGGGAAAGGATGGAGGCTATGGGGTTGGCTGGGGTAGCCCAAATAGTTGTAGTGAGGATGGATGATTGATATATCTTTGCCTTGGTAGAGAGATAGGATCTATATAGGGGGACATTTTTACTCCCTACTAGAGATATGATCATGACACTTGAGGATGTATATCACATCCTCAAGTTGCTAAGTGGAGGGCTTACATATCAATGTTTGACATGATAAGAGACATGAGTTGAGCTACTTGTTTGGAGATTATTGAGATGATGTGGAGGTGAAGGGTGAAGGTATTACATACTTGTCCATGTATGTGGACAAGAAATTAGATGTCCTTCCCACTTTGGTGATGTTTGTGTTGGCCAACATAGTGGCCCTAAATAGTACTAGCTATCGGTTCCCATGGAACCTTATCAGGTTGTGTGATATGATAAAAAAACCTCAGGTATATGCATGGTCTCCTACATTATTGGTATAGTTATACCAATAGTTGTATGAGGTGAGGAGGCAGAAGCAGAAGGGGTTGGGTTGCAGTTTACTGCTACAATGTTGGGGCTTAGAGCACTTTAGTGTGGCTTGGCTTATGGGATTACCTACTATGGCATGGGATAGAGAGTAGCCCTATGCTATGAGGTGGCTAGTGGTAGAATAGGTGCATTCGAGTCATCCTATTTGAACGAGTTTGTGGTATAGGGATCTATGGACTGGATTGACAACAACATAGGTGATATGGAGACCATGTGATGGGGAGCACCTACAATGGGTGTGGTAGTCTAGGTGGATGTTTGGGAGGCACATGAGTGAGGTGGATCTGATCCAGTTATCATGAGTGTTGAGGCAATTTGGACTGAGATAGGGAGTTCTTGATGCACATGTGCTCTACAGGTATCATCAAGATGATATGGGTCTACCTTGTGCTAAGGCATAGAGGATGGTCTATTAGGATGACAAGGAGATGGATATACTTGATGTGGATTATGTGGGGACTACTAGGAGTATGATGCATGGCTCGTTGTACAATCGCCATGGCTACCAATTCTAATAGTAGTTGGGGGGAATGGGGATGGGGATGAGGTAGAGGTTGAGGATGCTGATGAGGCTCCTAAAAAGATCTAGGAGTCAAAGGAGATGGACTAGGGGTACAACAGATTAGGATATAGATTTTTGGGATGATGGATATTGTATGGAGGATAGGGAGGAGATTCTGTATGGGCCTCCTAGTTGAAGTGAGGAGGATTGGGTAAGGTTGGATAAACTAGTTGCAGATTGGGATGATATGGTAGTGGCTCAAGATATAGAGATAGCTTAGTTGTGGGATGGAGAGATAGCTTGATTTGTAAATATATCTTATTTGTGGGTGAAGCTAGAGGTACGATCGATTGTAGGTGGATATGAGGATAAGATCATGAGGCTCCATGCAAATTTGCTAGATAAGAGTCACTGAAATATACATGATGTATACTTCCTTTATGCTCGATATGGATACATTCAATTTTTGGACGGTCGATTGATGGATCACGACATTGAGCTTCCAAATCCACCCTCCTCATCCATATCAAGGTCTATTAGGTCTAGTGATACTAGAAATAGCTCTAGGTCTAGGGATCCTTTAGGGTCAAATGGATCCTCTTATTGGTCTTAGCTAGTGCTTATATGCACATTTTGTATGTTAGCCTTGGTGCTCCATTGTATCTAGACTTTGGGCATTCATTATACATGAGATATATATATATATATATATACATGGCTGTTACTTTTGTGTTATAATTTTGTGTGAATGTTTGTGTGTGGATGCAAATGTAAATGGATGATTAATACAATGATAATGTGTACGAATATAAATGTATATGGATTATTAGTGCAATGATAATGTGTATGAATGTAAATATATATGGATGATTAATATAAGTGATAATGTGTATGAATGCAAATGTTCTAATGATCATTCATAGGTTTAGATTTTTATTGTCCATGTTTAGCATTGTTGTTTAATCAGGGGTACCAAACTAGTGGTATGTGGATGGAAGACTCATGTAATATGATAGATGGAAGAAGACATGGATGTTGATATGGAAGAAGATATGGGAAAAAATATTTTGTAGAGACTAAGACATACTAGTGATATTAAACAAACTCACTAAATACTACCTAATTCCCTTAAGACCAAATGTGTGTGCAGTGAATTCATTTACTGAATTATGAGCATGGTAATGAATCAAGGTAATCAAGAACAAATGTGTGTGCAAGTGAGCTCATTAACTCATATTAAGTAAATTGGGTGAAACTTTTTATAGAGAAGACCAAGAAGCTAGTTTGTCCTTACGTGTGGTCAGAGATATCTTTAAAAGAGATGTGTCTCCATGCATGAGCATACTCCATTTCTAGTTAGGCATCTATAGCAATGGTGGAGACTTACTCCATAGTCTAAGAATTTGATCTCTAAGTTTTGGGGATGACTACCTAACTATCTGATTGGAAATGTGGTACTATATTTACAACTTGAGGATTAGTGGTGTGTGATGTTTAAAAGATTTAGAATTTTTAGAGGTTTTACCCTACTCTTTCTTTTATTTTGAAATTTTTGATAGTGGTGAAAACCACTATTTTTATGGACTATGTTGCATGATGGGACAAGCAAGGAATACCCTTTTCAATTTGAGGTACAACCCAAGTATGGTGTTATTCCTCTTTGACACAATATGCTTTTAAGATGTGTAATTGTGTTTGGTTCAAGAATGTCTTGGAGTAAATTCCCAGAACTCAAGATTTTCTTAGTGAAAATGTGTCTTGGTCCTAAAGAAAATTTGACATGTATTTGGAGGTTGCTTAAAACACTAGGAGTGGCTGAGTGACCAAAAACACCTAGGAATTGTAGACATGTGACTTTGCAAATGATTATGTTGACTTTATGGAATGGTGCAATGAAATATATGATGACTTGAATGTTCCCATAATTAAGGCAACATGACTTTATTGGACCAAT
Source organism: Wollemia nobilis (assembly GCA_028583015.1). Lineage (NCBI taxonomy): Eukaryota > Viridiplantae > Streptophyta > Pinopsida > Araucariales > Araucariaceae > Wollemia > Wollemia nobilis. Next base: position 4,608,943 of record JAQPPZ010017067.1, read on the forward strand.
TATTGTATAAACTAAATAAATGATCCCTATTATGAAATGTGAAATGTGGTTGTAAATGTAATGTATGAAATGCAATTTTATGAAATGAAATGAAATATATGTAATGCAATGTATGAAATGCAAGTTGTTTTTGTGTAATAGCCATGTATATATACATATATATAAATCACATTATGCATAGAATGCTCTCAATTGTATAACATTAAGTGGTTTAGGCTATTCAACTCCCTCTAGACTAGCAAGCCTATAAGTTCCTTTACCCACTTTTTGAGTAACCGTGTATGGACCTAACTAATTAGCTATGAATTTATCATGAAGATGTGGTAAAACATTGGTATTTTGTTGATTCTATTTAAGAAAAATATCTACTTGGAATTCATGTAGATGAACTTTGGCGTTGTAAGATGTTGGTAGTTTTACATTTTACCACATTGGGATTTTTTGTTGGAGCATTTTTTATTGTAATGTGGTAGTATTTATTTTGAAATATTATTATTATGGATCAATTTCATATGTTACTTTTATGTTTGTATATGTATTCCTTTTAGCATCGAAGTTCTAAAATTTTAAAAGGAATGTTTAAATTTAGAGCTTCATTTGGGATTCAAGTGTGTTGCATTCAAATAAGCACTGTGAATTGGAGAAGTCTCTAGACCTGTACATCCTACAAAAGAAATGAAGAAAGGGAGATCAAGATAAGACACGTGAAGGATTGAATGGTTCAAAAGTGCCCAAAAGTATGGAACGTGAAATCACTTTCACCCCAAGGATGGGGTGAAAGCTCCATTCACCCCACCTTGGGACAAACATCATATTAAAAAGTGACGTAAACAAGGCTTGGTAAAAATGGGGGGCACAACAAAATGCTTTTTTGTTCACCCTGGTCAAGGGGTGAACATCTCATTCGTACCTCTTAGGGGTGAACATGCCCCAAAATTAAAATGCGATCGTGTTTGCACCTCTAATGGGCGAACGTACCCCAACGACAAAGTGAAATTATGTTCGCCCTGGTTGAGGGGCAAAAATTCTATTCGCCCATACCATGAGTGAATGTGCCTTAAGAATGAAACAAGACCATTTTTTCCTGGTCGAGGGGTGAACATCCCTTTCACCTCTCCCATGGGTGGATGCATTCTTAGAGTGGAATTGCATGAGTGTGCTGAGCAATAGAATATTGGATGAATGTGATTTTTGTTAAAGTGAAAACACAGTTTTGAGCACAAAGGATGAATGCAATTACAAAGATAGAGCCATCCAATTATGAAGTTTTGGCACAGTCCATGAAGAATATAGTCAATATTTTAAGGGTGCCCAGAGCAGGTTTTTGCAAGCATTAAATGATGGTGGCACTGAGTAACTCAAATTATGAACCCCAAGTGAAGAAGGAAGCCATATGAGAAGCACAGGAATATTTTCATGATTTCCAAGGTAGGGGTGAATTTTCAAGGTATTGAAATTCTCTTAATTTTCTATGCATTGATGCCTAAAATATTGATTTCCTTGGAATGTTTCCTTAAAAGGTGGATCGTTGTTCCAAAAGGATGGGTTTTAATGTTTCCAAGGAGGAATTTCTTCACTCTTGTTTTTTATCTGTGATCATTTGTCTTAATGTACATTTAATAAAATAGGTGAAATAATCTATAAATACTAATCAAATTTCCATTGTAAATAAGGTTGGACATTTTGCAAGAAAAATTCTTAAGTTCTTTGCATCAATAGAAGAGACTTGGCTTCTAAATTTTGCAATAATTCTTGTGTATGTGATTTCCTTTTTATTTTAAGCATTTTTGTTTATGCTCATGTTCTTGTTATTACGTTTAAAATTCTATTTATGGATTTAAAACATTGTTTGTGAATGAGTGAGTTCTGGAATACAATCTAAAGGTTTTCTCTACAAAGATGTGAGTAAAATTTTACTGCCTTCATCCTGTTACATGCTGTTATAAAACTTGGTGGAATTTTTGCTACTAGTTTACCCCAAATCCTACGCATTCAGCCTGTGGCCATATTTCCCATCTCTTTCCATATTTTATAATTTCTTTCCTGCATCTCTAGTCTTCAACTAGTGTAGTATTTAGCTTGGGAGCCAACACTCTGGAGATTGACACAGAGGACATTCCTTTTCTTTGGTCATTCAATGTTGGCCATATCTAGGATGCACAAATGTAGTTTTGTTTATTAGGCATATATTTGACTAATAATTTTTGGCATGCCCGATGGGACCTCAAAAGTTCCACTTTCAACAGTATTAACGTTTTATGTTCACCTTCGTGTTGTATAGTTAGAACATCTGATGACTCGATTAGACCTAGAAATATCCAAATGTGAGTACAACAAAATCTATGTCTCATGAATACAATATCGAAGGCCAAAAATCTAGACCATCAAATTGAGTTCTACAAAATTGATATCAAAAGGCTAGGGGAACATCCTCAATTAGCCACTTTACATCGTAAATATTCATTACCTCATACATACCATATATCATCTATCACATCATCATGACTAGTCAATGTATTTTCTGCTCCTACAAGCCCATTTAGCACTACAACTAGTGTTCCTCAAGATCCACCCCACACACCACCCCACATGGCTTAGAATCCTCCCCCACAATAGCCAAAACCACCCAGGCAGTTCCCAGCATGGAATAGCATAGGAGCCTTGAACTTACAAGCACAAAATCTAGTGCCTCAAGAAGCTTTGAAGGGTTTGCTGACCTATGATGGAACTGGTAAAATGGCCTATGAACATATTCAATATGTAGCTTCTTTGGCTATGATCCATGGAATAATAGACAAAGACATGATGGTAAAGTTATTGGTATTATCATTGAGAGAAAAATTGTTATACTGGTACCGATCGTTGCAACTTGGTACTATTACCTCATGGGATCAGTTTGCGGAGTTGTTGATTAAAAATTATCATGAGTAAGCTGACCCTTATACTCCTTGCTACACCAGTTCACAATGATTCAAAGACATCTTTAGGAGAATATAGTTGATTTCAATATCAATTTCACTCGAAGCTGGCAAAGAGTTCTTGATGGTTTGCGGCCCATGCATGAACAAGATACATTCTACTACCTCAGGGCATTTAGCACTAAAATTGATATGGCCATGCGACAAGCCAACGTGACTACATTCCAAAATTGTACACTCAAGCGCAGAAGTCTGAATCTAAATTTATTGTTTTAGGCAGGCTTCCCCTAAAAACTACTATGTCCATTATTCCTAACCTCCCATAGTATTTATATTCCAGTGCAATTTTGTAGCCCATGCCTTCTATGTACCTAGTTCCCTCATGGATTTTAAGCCTACCTCATATCGCTCTGATCCTTGTCCCACAATGTTTAGATCTAAGTTTTCCATGGTTTCCTGCTCAATCAGTATCCCATATACCATCATTTGTTCCTTTTCCTGCATTATCGACACCACCGATTCCATTACCATTGCTCATGTCACCAACACCTTTACCTTTTCTAGCACCCCCTACATCATCTAATCATGATCCTTTCACGACATTATTGCAAGAAGTGAAATCTAATAACACAACCTTAATAACTATATCAAATGAGCATATAGCAGTGAGGAAGAAGTAAGCTAAGGCCAAATTTTGATCGAGGATATTTCAAACACCGTCAATTATCCAAGAACAAGCATCTGCACGTAGAGGCCCTGAGAAGAACATGATGGTGTTAGCAAATGAGGAGATCAGTACAATAGAAATGGTATACTGGTGTTCAAAATGCAATGATCCTTATGGAGAAGAAACTTGCATGGTGCATATGAATTATGTGCAAATGCTAGTGGAGAGTTCGGCCAGTGGAAAAGTCAATAAGATTAGGGAATTTGATCACAATTTTATGAAGCCATATTTGGATCAAGTTTTGGTTCTTACAATATTCGAGAAAAATCCAATAACTGTAGATCCATCTGAGCTCAAGCCTTTGAAGGTACCTATAGAGCCAAAGGTACAAGACACAAAGGGGCAACCTCTAGCGAATGTGCATGGTGTAAGGACTAAGGAGCAAGATCCCATCAAGCTAAACTATTTACTACCTAAGAAAGTTCAAGAAAATGCACAAATGAGGGCATCAACTTTGCAACCTACAACAGTTGCTCAAACACAAAATGAAACAAAAGAGCGGGCTAAGGAGCGACTCAAGTACCCATCGTTGACAAAGAGATAAAGGGTAGAAGCTACTCAATAGTACCGGAACAAGTATGAATGGGTTATATAAGAGAAGGCTCTGACTATCTCAAATTATAATATTATGGAAGAAATGAAGAAGATACCTGCAAAAGTAATCTTGTATGATGCACTACAGTTATCAGGGCAAGTTGACCTATTGTAAGAATCCTTGAAGACTGCTAAATATTAAAAGAAAAATCCTTCTCAAAAGTCAGTGCAAGTGCTTCCAACTTTAGAAATAGGAAATAATAGACCAACCCCATTTTATTTGTCACTTAGAATGGAGGGGTGGATCGTACACAATTATATGATTGATTCTGGTACTACGACTATTATCATGCTAAAAGTAGTATGTGAAGTGATGGGGATGAAATACACAAGAAGTAACCCAGGAATGTTGTAGCTAGATGGAACTCTGATCAAGATAGTGGGAGTAATGAAAGATATTCCCATTGTTCTTCATAGTATGCCATAAATCATGGTAATCCAGGAAATGGTAGTGGTTAACATAGAGCCATACTTTAGCATGTGCCTCTCAAGGGAGATCACAACTAAGCTGGGGCGATATATTTCCTTAGACTAATCGTATTTGGAGATATCATTAAAAGAAAATAATATTCACATTCACAATTAAAAGCCATCGCCTTTTCACATTGAAAAGTTGCAAGAGGAAGAAGAACCTTTAGGTGCAGTTAACATGATGACTGAAGAGCTAGAAGAAGTTGACGTAATGGAAGAAGCACTTGGTGAACTTCACCTTGAATATGAGTTTTCCATCATAAATTTTAATGCCATTATTGGAATGGACATTGGTTTTTATACAATAACCAAGGCAAAACAAATTGAATAAGTCCCTGATTCCTTGGATCTTGACACAGATCAGTTATGGAATTTGTATTTTGATGGTGCTAGATGCAAGAATGGTGTAGGAGTTAGTGTCATGTTAATCTCCCCCATAGGGTTATAGAAGACTTATTCTTATATATTGACTTGGAGTTGCACAAATGATATGGCTGAATATGAAGCATTGTGCCTTGGAATGAAGAAGGCTAAAAAATTGGGCATCAAGCAGTTACAAATTTTGGTGAATCAGAACTTATTATTAATCAGACTACTAATAATTGTGTATCTAAGTGAAATTACTTGAAAGCTTATCATAACAGAGTGTGGGATCTATTTGAATCCTTTATAGCTTTGAAAATTTAAGCGATTTCTTGGGAACAGAACAAACATGCAGATATTCTAGCCTCTCTTAGTGCTAATTATTCTCCCATGGAGCAAGTAGTCAAAAATCCCATGACTGTCGGGGTGATCTATAGACCTTCATTTGTGGATAAGAATATTTATTGGCAAGTATTCAATAATGATGAACAAATAGTCAAATTTCTACTTAGAGAAACTTCTAGTGCAGATGATAGAGTTATTGTTGAAGAAGAAAAATAAGGAATGATCCTATTGAAAAAAATCATATTACCAAAGGTTTGATTTTGCTAGAGAGCTTGTTTGACTAGAATGACAGGTTTGAAAAGCATAGGATCAAAGTGGATGCAAAGGAGTATAAATAATTACAGTTAGAACCTAAGAAGATCATCAAAATAAGAACTGATTGCATGCTCGAGGAATTGGAAGATATTAATAACTTGTGCTATGAGTACCCAAACATCATGGCATGGAGCTATCAATATTTAAAGGGATATGACAAGTGTGTGATCTAGCATACCATTGAGGTGCAGGAGGATGTGAAATATTTTTGTAAAAATTAGTGCCCTATCAATACCAAAATCAAAATGCTTATGAAGGTAGAACTATTTAAGATGTTGGAGGCAAATATAATTTATCAGATCAAGCACTCAACATGGGTGGCAAACTTGGTCCCAGTACAGAAGAAGAACGAAGACATTCGGTTGTGTGTTGACTTTTGAAATCTGAATGATACATCATTAAAATATCATTACCCTCTACCATAGATTGATTAAATCCTTCATGTGTTAGCCAATGCGTAGAGATTCTCATTGCTAGATGGTTTCTCTAGATATAAGCAAATCTAGGTGAAATATGAAGACTAGCATAAAAAATACTTCACCACCAAGTGTGGCACCTTCTGGTAGGAACCTAAGGTTCCTAGCACATAAAATGATAAATAAATAATAAATAACCTAAATCTAAAAGAATTGCTTTTGAATTGTCGAGAAGTCCCTTCAATGATTTAATAAATCATATATTATATATTTCATGGATATCTTGAATGAATGATTTGAACAATTATATATATTTACCTATCCCTAACCATCATGTCTCTTCATCATGATGGTTCATAATAATTAATATAATTAATTATTATGACTTATGCTAAACCTAACAATATAATATAATAATTAATTAATAATTAATTATTATATTATCAACTATACTACCTCTTAGGATATAAAAATTATTATATTATCATTATGAATTACGGGTTAGGATATAGGATCCTAACATGCCACCCTCCCTCGAAAAAATTTGTCCTCAAAGTTTAGAATGTCTAGAAAAAATAATCTTTAAAGTGCTTTAAGCATTGCTTTCTCGAAAGCTCAGTTTGTATATGTGAACTAATTTGATAAAACCTTCCTTAGTATAATGTTTTGTAAGCTTCCTTATAACTCCCTAGTATTTTGGGATATGATGTTATTTTCAATAGAAATCTTAGCAATATTTAGTTCACCTTGAGAATAATAATCAACTCCTATTTAACTTATCAATTTGATATAGTTCTATATATTATCAGACGATTTGATGGACATTAGTCTCCATGTATGTAAGCAAACTTCAGGTATTGTATTTATTGTTTACTAATCGCTTGTTCAATAAGCATTTAATGCTCCTTGTGATGGGGACTTTATGATCATTTTATCTCCCTTATTTGCAATTTGAACCCAATGCTTGATTGTTGGGCTTATTCGTGCATCAGTATGGGTGCTATGGTCTTTCAACAATGTTGTGGTCAAACGAGTAATATCGTTCTTCTTTAATGGCATTTGACAAGTGTTTAACCTTTTTTATTCCTTTGTGTGCACGATTGGCAGTGCTCCTTCTATAATGTTCTAAAATTTTATGGGCATCGAATTAATATAATGTCTCCTCCTTTTGAATGCTCCAATCAAACAACGTCTGACAATCTTGTTTCATAAATCAAGCTACTTGATTGCTTAATATTTTAGTTTATTACTCCACGTGTTATATAACCATATGATCAAGCTTCTAATTAAACGTGTACTATATAGCTAGAGGGTTTAACCACTGATATGCAAAATTTGGAGGAATTGGTTGCACAATAACAGAACAAGAATAAAGTTCTAGTTATAGTGGCATTGAACACTTTTGGACTCGTAATAGTCCAGTACTTATACTACTAGCAATCTAAGAACACTTTCTTCTTTGTTTTCGACAACTTGTCATCTATTTTAGATGATGAAACTTGTGGCTTGAAAAACCATTGTACTTTTCCACCATTGAAAAGTACAACATCAGTGCTGAAAAGAATCTCAACTCTTCAGAGGGGATTTGAAATTAAGTGGAGCATTACCGATGATTTCTAGTCATGTGAGGCATCCAACGGAAGATGCTACGGTGATAACCCAATGGATGCTTTCATATGTTCAAAAAATGTCAACCGCCACAACTGCTTTAATGGTATTTACTCTTAAAACATGTTTTTGTTTTCGTCCCATTTTCATATACATGTAGGTCTCACTTTATCAAGTGGTTTCTTTTGTTATTGTGAAGGATAACCAATCAAGAACAAGAACAAGCCAATCATAATTTTCAAAAAAGGATATACGAGGTATATATCATGTTGTGCGCACATCTTTTCTTACTGTCTTATTTGATGTTTGTAGATTGTGTGTTCTCTTGGAGAGGAGAACATGCTTTTGAAATACCAGCAATAGGATTTGGAGATTTATTGTTTGGCATTGTGGGTTTTCATAGCTTGGGCATTGAAAGTCTAGTTATCTACTAAATTTTCAAGAATTAAAAGTGTGAAGTAAGATCTGGTCAGTGGGATGTTGATTAATAAAATTGATTTTAATCGTTGATTTCTAAGTCCTTAGTTAACTTTCCATGTTCCACCATCCGGAGTACATTATTCAGACAGAGTCACAGATTGTAACCGCACATGAAAAATGTCAACCATAATCTAGATTTAATTGTATCCCCGCTATTGTTTTATAATAAAATTTTGTAGTGGTTGTGTAGACTTCTTTGTCAGGCTATGAATTTTGAACTTCTTTAGTGTCCAATTTCAATACAGCCAAAAATTTTCCCAAACATTTTGTGAGTGCAACAGTAATATCTCAATGGAAAGCAACTTCATTAGATTTATTTCTCGTTGGCAATGTAGCAGTAGAACTGCTTTAAATACTCTAAATAAACATTGAGATCCTCAGTTTCCCATCCCTGTTGAAACAATTTTCACTGAACTTCATGATGACTATGTACTTTCCTCTTCCTGATACTTTGAAAAATGTACATATTCATTTACTACATACAATGAATGATTGACATGTCTCTATTATCTGGAAATGTTGTCAATTTGGCAGTTGTTGATAATCTTCATGGAAAATAGCGAAATTGCCATCAATTTTTTTTGGTAAAGCTCACAAGCTTTCTAGTAATTTCCATGGCCATGAATCCTATGCACAATGCAAATGATGAGAAAGCACCAGAAGATGATTTCAACACTTTTTTTTTTTTTGAAAAATATTTAAGCCTAGTCACATACTCAGAATTTATGGCAGTTTTCCAGAACCAGTTGACCCATCTTTGCAATTGTTGTGGTGGAGTCATTCCCAGTTACAAAAAAAAATTAAGTCTTATGTACTATTCTAACCTTGGGTAGAGGTGGTGCAGCTAGTACTGGTGATTTTTGGTGGCATCTAATATCGTAGCTCACATTCATTTCTACAGTTCATTGTGTGGGTGGCGTACGCAATTGCCGCTAATGTAGCAATATCAACCTTGGGTAATATGATGCACAATCCTCATATGGTAGCTACCAAATATGGGCTCCTCTTCTACTCCTACATTTAGGAGGCCCCGATGCTATCACTACCTACTCCTTATCTGATAATGAGCTCTAGATACGTCGTACATTCACAATACTTTATCAGATTTTAGTGGCAGAACATATCACAAAATTATCTGTATCGCAAGGGTATCTAGTGCTAGTTGCTCTCCTTCTACTTGTCATGAGTGTCACTAAGTACACTAAGAGAAACACCAAGCTTTGATTCTCTAGCTACATAGCTCCATTCTAGAATATGTCAGAGGAATGTCTTTATCTTGTTAGTGGGGACAAACAAATTTACAAGAAGTTTTCATGTTGTCCAAGTGAGGAAGAATGTATAGCCAGCTGGCTAGTACATTTTTTAGCAAAAAAACATGATAGTGACCACAGAAGATGTGTTGCGACATGAGGAAGGTAAATTAAACCTTATAAAAGGGTTAATAATTTTTTTTTTCTTTTTTTGGTTCATCAGTTGTCATTTTAGCTAATTGCACCACCTGTAATTTTTGCGATGTACATTTCTTGATATAGTGGTTTCTTATCTCCTTTTAGGTAAACCAAGCAATATTTCTTCACTCACATCAAACACATTCTCCATATTAAATTACAGTCAAACTTGCTCTAGAGAGTGATGCAAGGAACTTTCAGTGTGGGAAATATAACAGGTGCTCATAATGAATAGATTTTAGAAACTCAGTGCTCACGGTAGTTTAGTTTGGATAGGTCTTCTCTTATGCTTCAATAAGATTTTTTTTTTCTGTTAAAATACCTTTGTGCAAGTATAACCATAATTTTCTTCTCATGCATCCTGAAAGTCTTAACATTATTAAAAAATTATTTTCAAATCTGATTTGTTAATAACCAGATGGTAGGATGGGGTGTCATCTGCTGGAGTCAATGTCAAGTTGTCTGATGAAACCGTGCAGTTCAAAGTCATGGTTGTCCATATTCACGTAAATTCTACAATAAAACATGCACGAGCTATCATTTTCCAAAAAAAACCAAAACTTTCCCTTAAAAAAAAAAAATAAAAAAAAACCAAACCCCCCAAACCAAAAAAATTACTCACCTTTTTATGTGTTACAAATTCTTGAGCTAACACTTCTTCCTTGAAACACATTATTGGGTAGGGATAATCTCACTTATAGTTGATAAAGAAGCACGTAAAAAGCTGGGACGACATACATGGGAATCTCGTTTAGGATTCCATACGTTTAAATGTGAAAATCAAAACTTCAAATTTTAAATAGAGAATAAATTTATTCCTCAGTATCTGGCTGTCCTTATTTGAACACTTACTCCTTCCTCTTGTTTTCCACACCATAATTGTTGTTTAGGGTTGTTTGAGACGCCTATTTTGAGCTCTTCTAGCTATTTTTTTATTTTTATCAAGCACTGTAATGTTTTTTTTCTTTGATTTAAACACTTACGCTACCAAAAGGCTTCCCATTTACATCCTCAATACATCATGTGTCGTTTGAAATGAAGACAAAGAGCTTTCACCACCGCCCATGCAATTTCTACTCACAATCATTGTAGGGTACGAAGAAACAATTAAAGTATGGTTGGATGGATTAAGATTTTCTTATGGTGGTGGCCATGGAGGTGGATGTGCATCAGAGAGCAGCCTTGCAGTGTAATCCATCAAGTTGAGAAGAGACATCTTCTGTAATATCATTTTTCTATTGATGTCATAATCGACAGGTTGTTTCATAGAAGTTTCTATTTGAGAGATGGTTATTTTTAAAGCAAAATTTCTATTTCTTTTCCTTGATTTTAGTAGAGAGGTCTGCCCCGACTGTGTCCATGAAATTAATAAAAATTTATGGTTTAATATATGGAGAGGGCGGTGGTCAACTTGCTTTGGTTTGTCATCCGCCAAGGAATGAACCGGATTGGGGGCAAGGTTCTTGATATCTTGATGGTTTAAAATATTTTTTTTATTTTTGAGAAGTGCAATAGGTACCAATTGGGATTTCATGGCTATGGGTTCTTCCTCCTCTACCTGAGATTCCATGGCTAGGGTCTCCTCTTGCATTTCCATTAAATATTGTATAATACGATCAGAACGTTCCATTTGTTTTTTTTTGTTTTTGTTCAATCATTCTTCTAATTTCTGCAATGTCATTTTTCATTTCCTTGACCAATATGGTTGGATCCATAAGGCTCTGATACCATATGGTAGGAACCTAAGGTTCCTAGCACATAAAATGATAAATAAATAATAAATAACCTAAATCTAAAAGAATCACTTTTGAATTGTCGGGAAGTCCCTTCAATGATTTAATAAATCATATATGATATATTTCATGGATATCTTGAATGAATGATTTGAACAATTATATATATTGACCTATCCCTAACCATCATGTCTCTTCATCATGATGGTTCATAATAATTAATATAATTAATTATTATGACTTATGCTAAACCTAACAATATAATATAATAATTAATTAATATTTAATTATTATACTATCAACTATACTACCTCTTAGGATATAAAAATTATTATATTATCATTATGAATTATGGGTTAGGATATAGGATTCTAAAACCTTCACCTACCAACGGATGCCATTTGGACTCTCAAATGTTGGTGCTACTTTTTAGAGGGCCATGGACATCACTTTCGATGAGTTATTGAATAGAATTATTATAATATATCTTGATGATATGATTGTGTTTTCACATCGTAGAGAAGACCACATAGCTCATTTGAGGTAGGTGTTCGAGAAGTGTCGTGAATTTGAGATTTCTATTAATCCAAAGAAGTCAATATTTGTTGTTAAAGAAGGGAAATTGTTGGGTCTTGTGATATCACAGGAAGGATGGCAATTGACCCTACAAGATTCGAGGTGCTCTTGAAGTTACCATTACCTGCTAACAAAAAGGACCTACAATATTTTTTTGGTCAAATAAATTTTATTTGTAAATTTATTATTGACTTTTCTCAGGTTGTGAAACCTATGATGGAACTCTTGAAGAAAAATACCGAGTTTAAATGGACAGAAGCTAGAAGATGAGCTTTTCAGGAAATAAAATAAAGAATCACACAAGATCCAGTTTTAATTAATCCTGACTATTTGAAAGATTTCATTCTCTATGTAGTGGGTGAGCAAGAGAGCTATGTTTTGGTGTTAACACAGAGGCAAGAATATAGAGAAGATAAGCCAATTGCCTTCTTAAGACAAGTTATTGCACCCCACCAGGATAAGTATAATTTCATCAAGAAAAAAGTGTGTGCGGTAATGAAATCATTGAATAAGTTCTGACACTATTTCCCAAAGCAAAACTATGGTTTATGTTATACATCCTGATGTTCAAAATTTCATACTCCAAGGAGAACTAGGTGACAAAAGGGTAGGCTGGATCTCAAAAATTCAAGAATATGATGTGGAGATCCGACCAACAAATTTAGTTCATGGGCGAGATTTATATCAGGATTTAGCTAAAAGTGTTGCTTCTAAACCATTGGATGTGGTGCATAAAGGAGATATTGGTGAAAGCATTTGCATGAATCATATTATGAGATGGGCGAGATTTATATCAGGATTTAGGTAAAAGTGCTGCTTCTAAACCATTGGATGTGGTGCATAAAGGAGATATTGGTGAAAGCATTTGCATGAATCATATTATGAGAAATTGAGACTGGATAAAAGAGTTGGATAACTATTTTACTTCTGGGAAATATCCAAATCACCTTGATGCTTCATAGTTTCAGAGATTCAGGCTGCAAGCACTAAAATACGTTCTATTATCGAATGGATTATTTCACAAGAACATTGATGGAGTTCTTCTTAGATGTGTGAAGGAGTCTAAAAAAGAGAATATTAGAGGAATTTAATTCTGGGTTATCTAGTGATCACTATGCATGCAGGTCTATGGCTTTAAAAATTATCCAAGTAGGCTATTTCTGGCCTACTCTATTCATAGATGCTCATAAAGTGAGTCAACATTGTGATAGTTGTCAACGATGCCAGAAAGGGAGCACTACCTTTACACCCAATTCAAGTGGAAGTGCCTTTTTAGCAGTGGGTTCTTGACTTCATTGGAGTAATTGATCCACATTATTTCGTAAAGCACAAGTATATCTTAATGATGATTGACTATTTCACTAGATGGGTAGAAGCTATTCCTGCTAAGAAGATTGATAAAGAAACTATTATCTCTTTTTTAAAAGGGATAATTACTCATTTTGGCATACCAGACTCAATTGTAACTTATGATAGAAATCCATTCATTGGAGACAAAATCATGAATTTTGCAAGAAAATATGGCATTTATCTTAAGACATCATCCAATTATTATCTGTAAGGGAATGGGTTGGTCGAATCTACCAATAAAAATTTGCTGCGAATTTTAAAAAATATTTTGGGTAGTAATAAGAAAATCTAGCACTTATTGTTGAACCAGGTGCTTTGGGAAGACCACATCTCCATGAAGAAATCTATTAGAAATTCTCTGTATGCCTTGGTTTATGAGAAGAAGCTATTCTCCCTAATCATATTGAGCTTCCATTACTCCAAACATTGTATCTATTTCAATATGAATATTAATAATATGATCCTATGAGTGCAAGTTTGGCACAATTGTTGCAATTAGAAGAGGATAGAGAGTAGTCTTATCAAGCATTTCTTGAGCACACAAAAGAAAATCAGAAGTGGTTCAGGAAGAAAACAACTGAATGCAATTTTTAGGTGGGAGACTTAGTTCTAAAATGGAACGATAAAAAGGCTAAGCTAGGGAAACACCATAAGTTTGATGCTATATGGAGACTTGTTTCAAATTTTTGTAGTGAATTTGGTAAATGCTTATCATCTTTGTGATATGGAGGGTTGTGATCTTCCTATCCCAGTGAATGGTCTTCATTTGAAGGTTTTTATTCAATTAAAAGGTTTTGAGGTGGTACCATGTTGTACATATGTAAATACTCTTTTAGTATGTTATTTGTTTTTAATTGTGGATGTTATTTATTTATATATATATGTTAAAAAAAATAAAAAAAAATAAAAAAAGCTATTTGAAATCGTATTCATCCCGAGGAGGAGGTGACATGACCATTCGCCCTTGTCTAGGGTGAGCCTGTTGACGATTTCAAAATTTTGTTCGGGCAAAGGTAATCACAGAATTAATATCGCGTTCACCTCAGATGATAGGCGAAGTAGTCATTTGCCCATAGTTTGGGCGAATGCATTGGGTGGAGCGATAAGGATTTATTTCCAATATTTTGTTCGTGCATCTTAAGTTCTTTTGTTTTAATGAACCCTTTTTTGGGGAAAGGAGATTAAAATAAGGAGAAAAGCTCATGCATATTTTTTTTAGTAAAAGGGGTTTTAATGTTAATGCAAAGCGCCCCTTTTGAAATAAAAATAAAAGAAAAAAAGTGAAGGAAAAGCTAAAAAAAAAAAAAAACTGCTTAAAGGTGAGTTTGTTTTTAGAAAATCTAATTTTCTAAATATGGGTGAAATAGTGAAGCAGAAAAATTTAATAAAGGAGGCTATTCGCCATGAAACTTCCAAGCAGTTCGAAGGTGCCCTGGAATGAGGAAAAGGAGACATGTTGCTCTAGTTTTTGAATATGTAGAGAAAAGAGAATATTATTGTGTGCCCATAAAATAATTTTTGCCGAAGAAGGGAAGAACTATGTTTATTTTTGGAAGCACATTGCAAACATAATCGTGCCCTTGGATACGTGGCAACTATCATAGAGAAGGAATGCAGGTAAAATGGTTTTGAAACAATTTAATTAAAAATGTGTGTTGCACCAAATATTAATGTTATTGAAGAGTTAAAAAATACCCATCATTGTTTTTTAAGCAACAAATTTATTTTTCCAAGCAAGCTTTGATAACCAGGGTACGATTTACAATAAACTTACGTAGCAAGGAGGGCACTCTTTTCCAGAATTATTTGGCAACGAATCAAAGGCGATAGTGTTACAACATAGGGAATGGTTTCGGGTGAGTGAATCCATGCTTATGATCTCCCAAAAGTGCTTATATTAATTTAGCATTTATTGTGATAGTTGAGGAAGCTCTCTATATAAAGGATGAGCTAAAAAGGCTCACAGTTTATTTTTCTTTTAAATTTTTACTACCGTATATATTTCAACTGTAGTTGCAAAAGTTTCCAGAGAGTGTTCAGAATATTTTTTAGAAATAAAAGACAATGGGGAAATGAAGCAAAGAGCCTAAGGAAGTTACAAAAGCTACATAATCAAAGAAATCAAAATCTAGATCTAAGAAGGCTAAAAAAAATGACTATGTTGAATTGGATCCGTACGAAGACACCATGGCAAAAATTGGTGACTACCTCATTACCCACAAAGACATGGAAATATTATGGAAGGATGTTGAATCAATGGTAAACCAAAGATTGACATCACATAGCTAGCTAACAGAGCCCTATCATTCATATCTATTCTGGTACTTGTGCCCACCTGTTCATCTATACCTTGAGCTAGTACAACTTATTGCCCAGTTTTATGACCCGTTCATCAGAGATGTAAGGAATTCCAAGAGGGAAATTCTTTTCACCATCACCCCAAATGAGTTTTGGGAGGCATTTGCTTATGGACTGAAGCCCCCTTCTTATGTGGTTAATAAAAAACTGCATACTGATGAACAGGAAGATAGATACGTCTCCATAGTGATAATGCACCAATTTATGGAGACTCAACTAATTAAAGAGCCACTGATGGGGAAACTTCCCAATTTTCCAAAGCCACTTTCAGATTTCAAGAGCGTAGACATATATTCAATGTTGGCATGGGTAGTTTTTTACCTTAAGATGAAACCATACATAAATGGTAGGCGACTTTAGCACAATGTATTTATCGAGTGTAGTTCTATTCCCATGTAACTATGAGGCAGGGAACCAACTCGATCTTTTTTGATTGGATTTTTTTTTTTCCCGAAGATTTAATTTTAAATTGAAAAAGTTACATATTGGAGAGGCGAAATCATTCAGGCACTCTTCATTTTTAATTTGGTTTTTCCTTTTTCAGCTTCAGTGGCATTTTATTTTTATTATAGTGATGCAGGTAGGTGAGAACAATGAACCCCTATTAGTCTATATGTGGACTCCCATTTTGAAAAGAAGGGAGTCATTTTACAGTTTCAATAGTTGGTTTTTGGGCCCAAAAATAGAATTACTTTGCAGCACATGTGAAAGGGTGTTGCAGGAGTTAAGGTATGTAGTTGTAGCACAAGAAAAGGGAGATATTTTTCTACTTACCTAGGGTGTAGTTGTGAGAATTTTTTTTTCAAATGTAAGCCACTTTTGTTGCCCTATTTTTATACAGAGCATGTTTTTTCCATGGAAGTAGTGCATAAGTCAGATTACATAAATGATGTATATGGAGCTAGGCATGGAAAGAAAACAACATGCAATATGCAGTTTAAATTCGGTAGTATAGAAGTTATCCAAGTTGGGTAGAACCGGCTCCTGACAGTAGCATTGCAAGATTTGGGCTTGCTCGAGTTGCTGCAAAACTAGAGGTATGACCCTTTGGGTAAGATTTTAGCTATCATAAAGTCCAAATATTTTTATTATTACCCTCGGCTGGATATTTAGAAGAATAGAAATAATTTTTATGGGCCTGATATGAATTGGCATATCAAAAAATTACAATGCTTCCACCATGGCATGACTGTTATAAGTAAGAAGCAGAGTATAATATGGCATGGTATAAGTCTTAAATCCCTCCACCGAGTTTATTCAGCCAAGTAAAGGAAAGTGCATTCGATTGGACCGAGGTTAAAATCATGAATTGGTGGATAATATGGATTCATCGAGGGAAGACGACTACTCCTTATGGGTTGAACTTGGATGAATAGTTTTTGGAGAATTATGACAAGTATGTCGATTCGTATCAGCCTGTCGCCTTCACCAATATCCTACCTTAAATTTTCCAACAGTCTGATAGTGGTGAAGGCAAAACCAAAATATAACATCCAATGGCCAATGAGGAGATTCTAGAAGAAGAGAAACAACAATACGTGTTCAAAAAAATATCTTAGTGGATGAAACAAAAAGTGGAATATGCACCTACATCAAAAAAGAAAAATGTGCCGAAATCACCATCATTTCCCAAGGCAGCAAAAAGACCAAGGACTAGCGCCATAACTAATTCTATCATCGAGGTTTCAGTTATTGTAGTTTCTACAATTCTATTTTTTAGCCACAGTTATTAATCCTTCATAAGAGATCATCACGAAGGTTGCACAAATATTTTAGATAGCCCAATAATAAGAGGAGGATCATCAATTGAAGAGCTCTCAAGTAGAATTTGTAGATGGCAAAGAGAATGTGGATATTGAATAGAGGGTGGACACATAGTAAGATGAAGTAATTTCATAGCTTCCCACATCACCTCATTACACAGCACCCACACTTGAAGGTACATCTTCTATCCATCCTTCTTCTTTGGAGCATGTAGTGACTTCTATTTCACTTCCACCATCTTCTATCTCCATTTCTCTACCATTTGGTATACCTTCAATCTCTATCTCAATTCCATATTCTTCCATTCCAAAATTCACTACTACTCCTATTCCCATTTCTTTGGCCTCCATTTCTTTTAATTTGTATGCATCAGGGCCAAATCCCTTTTCATGCGCTTCCCCTTCCATTGCTGCCACCACCACCATTAAGGTTGTAAGTATGGAAGCTCCTCCAAGAGTAAGTGTAACTACAACCAAACCTGGTTCATCCATCCAAAATGCCATTTCCATTACCCCTCTTCTCACTGTCTTATCCACTTCCATTGAGCCTAGCTGCTCAATATTTTGGTTCCATTCACCCCATTTTTGGAATTGTAAACATTGCTCAATGTTCAAGTGGCCCGAAAATAACTCAACGTGGAAAAAATTAATCGGGTGCACTTGAGTTCTTCATAGTGGTTTAAAATCATGAGATGCAAGGAAGCATTGGCAATAGCTAAGCAAATCAAGAAAGTTGCTTTCAAACCAGTTGCTATGGAAGCTCACACGACTAAACTCACTCCCCTGGTTTAAAAGCCATAAGGAGACATGCTGTTGAGTGATTACATCAGTGAGACTATCACAAAATATATAACCATGATAAATCCAATAGAGAAGATGGATAATATGTGTAGACACCAAAATAGCACCAATTCGATTATGTGACTGCAAACATTGATCGCATTGACACACACAGCCCCCAGGGCAGCCCTCAAAGGTTAAACAGTGGTCCTAACCACTTTGCCAACAATTTTGGAAGGTCAAAAGGCAATTTGGCACATTCAGGCACTTTGCTCAGTATTCATCTCACCTAGGGACGAATTCAAATTAGGATCTGTCTCACCCAGAGACGAATTCTTAATTCCTCTTTAGGCAAGACGAATTCTGGGTTCAACAGGCAAAAAGAAAAATCTTGACAAGTGGCAACCAGGGGCAGTCCATTAATGCCTCCTGCCTTGCATGCGCGTGTATGTGGGTAGATTGGCCGTTAGAGGACTGTCACAAGGGCAATTATGGAAGCCCGAGTCAGAGAGGAGTCTCCTCCCTCTTGGGAAGGCATAGCCACCATGTGGCACCCCTGCATGCCCATCTAAAAGAGACCCCTTGGGTCTATAAAATGGTGAACTTTCTCACCCAAAAATAGGAAGGTGGGAAGAATTTTCAAGCAACGAAGTGCTGCCCAATTGATACTGCACCTTAACCCTTTTGTGATTCATATCTTCTACATCCTTGATTTATTTTGCAAGGGAGGTCATTGGGTGGGTATTGGAAGTGTGAATATAGATCCAAAATCCGACACTTGACCACATTACCCCACCCATTCGCCGACAACCAGTTATAAGAGATTTTGGGCCCATCCCAAGTGGATTGGTGTCGAAGTCAGGTTCTAACGGTGGGCGGCCCGCCCGGGTGCCCCGCACTTCTTAGTGTCATTTTAATTTGTTCTTTTGTCACTTGTTTATATTCCATTCCATTTTATGCTATTTAGATAGTTTACAATTTTGATTTCAGCATGTTTTGATCAAATATTGTCATCTTTTGTTGTTTTCGTTGTCTTCACTAACTTGTAGGTAGCGACGTCAAATTCCTGGTGATGGAGGCTAAATTGGGTAAAACCAACCATCTGGGTCATACCAAAATGCCCCCAATTAGCTAACCCCCATGTTTGCAGGTGTTTTGGAGATCCCGAGATGTGACATTTGGATGGATTTACTTTGGCACTTTGTCACAGGCGAATTCATCCTACCCGGGGACGAATTACAGTAGAATTCATCCTGCCAAGGGACAAATTTTAGTTGAATGTGAATTGGCCGACTGTTTCGATGGCAGTGGCCCTCTGGTAATGTTTTTTGGTCTCTATCAAATTTGTAGGTTATTTGGAGTCATTTTATTTATCGATTTAGCTAATCTTTTACATGCATATTTCATTAATTTTAGAGAACCAACGTTTCATATTTGCAGCAGGTGCTACTAATGCCTTTGTTGTTTCTTTGATCACAGGAGAAGCAGCAAGAACCAAGGATTCATCAATGCAAGCGACGGAAACACTTTGGCCCGCCCATTTCAAACGTGGGCACGTGGAAGGAAGAAGACTAAGTCAAGATTGTAATCAAAATCCATTTAACGCTCCTAGCCCCTGAAAATGGAGGAGGTGCCTTTGTAACCGAGATTAAGAGAGTTGAATAAAAGGGCTGTGCTTTCTCTAATTTCCTTTTGTCTCCGTTCAATTCGCTTCTTTCATTTCATGCATTTCACATTTTATGACATTAAGCATTTGTTTTATTTTGGATGCATCACATTAGTATTTATATTTTCCAGAATCTCGTGCTTTCAGTGGCAATCACGGTGGGACTTTGTCCCCTGATTTTTGAGATCAAGAAATTGATCAAAATTTGTGTTTTTGTGCTTACAGGTACTTTTTTTGAATTCTAACTGTTATTTGTCTCTGCCTGTGTCGAATACAGTACTGTAATTCGTTTGACCCTGAGACGAATTCAAATTCGTCTTAGACAGGGATGAATTCTATTCTGTTATTTGTATGACCAGGAGACAAATTTTAGTCTATGCAATTTTAGAATCGAGAGTCAGAAAACATCCTTTTGGGTAGAGAAGAGGTAGGGGTTTTTAACCAGCTTCTTTCAAATTTTTGTTTTCTATTTTTTGTTTTCTGGTTTTCAAGTTTTGTATGGCTTAGGGAAAGTTTCCTTTTGTCTGCCTGTTTCATTTTTGCAAATTAAAATGAACTCCACACACATCACTGGCATTTTTAAACCAAGGAGCTGGTCGTAAGAGCCCAGCCAACGGTGGGTTCATCACCACCTTGGTTTGATTTTTGCATCCATTTACCCTGATTGTCACTGTCGTTCGACGTAAATCCTAACAAAAGCTAACTGAGTGTCACTGGGGTGATTCCCAACGCATGAGGATAAGTCTTCTATGGTATGTGTCATATACAGGACAATCCCCCTTCAGTACAGCCTATGTACCATGTACCATCTGCTCTCACGTACCTATAGTCTCCCTCTCATAAGGGCGGGTATATAGAGAGGTTGGTATATCGGCCTGGCATGGTATATCGAAGGGGCGGCCATTTATGGGAGTTATATGAGCCTTCATTATGCATTTAAACATTCTGCAAAACTTTCAAAAACAAAAACAAAATCATCAAAATGCACTAAAACCAGTCTAGGACACACCATTAATCTTTAAAAGAGATAATCACCATTTGTGTATGTGTGTGTTCATTTCTGCTTAGTGTAACAAAAAAATCATAAAAGAGAAAATCTACATAGCTTGTAGGAAAGCACCACTATGGTGTACACACGTAGCCAAGCCTAATCAAGGGCGGAAGCTACGAAAAGTGTACAAGGGGGCGGCACAGGTCGCCTCTGCTATAGTCCTAAGGACTTAGTTATACGACCTTGGCGGTCTAACCTGTAAGAGAATCTGCATCAATCCAGGTCAAGATGGAATTATAGAGACACCCCATTGGGTGACACGCCAGTCTGTCATAGCCCCTTTTAGGAATAAGCCTTACATGTAGCACTCAACATAGATACAAGGCCTCCCTTGGAAGTTCGATACGAGTGGCCACCATGCAATGAAGTGCTGGAACGACAGAGGGTCCATGAAGAGAGGCTTAAAGATAATATCATACCTTCATTGCCTCCTCTTATAGTCAGAAACAATAGGACAAATTCGGAGCACAAGGCTCCTCTGATAGGGTGAGCCAACTCTGCTCGCCCCTTTCATACTTATGAAATGGAGAACGAGGAAGATCCTTATCTTCCTTGAGAGCAATATATAGTGTGGGAGCAATGCACCTCCACACCTGCTATGTACCAAAACCATCCTTCAAGGCCAAAGCCTCGAATAAATGCCGCCAACCTCGATAGGGGAAAGTGACCTGTGGAGTTCTCGGATCACCATGATCGAGATAAGTACATGGGAGAGGCATCTAGGCCACTGAGACTCAAGATGGCAGAACCGATCGACCTAGAAGTCACAAAAAATACCGCCCGCCAAGCGGAGATTATGTAGCTTAAACAAGATCAACAGCAACTGGAGCATTTATATCACCTCAATGAAGAGCGCATTAAGCACCAAATAGATGAGTTGTTTGATAACACTATTTCAGAGGGGTTTCTGACCCCTCACACCCAAAGGGCAGAACCATATGAGAGGCATAACCCCTTGGTACAAGACAGGTCCCTGCGACCTAACCAAGCACTGCCTCCAAGACCTCTTAGACCGGAACGGGAGGCCACTCCCCGAAATAATGACGGGTTCCCTCCACGGGGACCCACTCATGGTCGTAGGTCTCGCCCAGAGACTCCTCAAGAAGCATACAAGGAGTACGAACAAGAAGAAGAGCGGGCTGAAACACCCTATCTAGGCGGAGGGGTTGTTTTTCGACCACCTCTCCACAAGCCTCAAGTCTACCCCAACCCACAATGAGAGAAAATTAGAGAAGATGAGATTAAGTCTTCTGATGCATATAAAGCGCTATTAGAGCATTTGGAGTCTATGGAAACCAAAGCTACTGGGCCCCAAAAGTGCATGTTACGTCAACTCCGTAGTCATCTGGTGCATCCGTCCGTGCCTGCACCTCCTTATCCTGAGCATTTTAAGTTTCCCCAACTGGCAATCTTTAAAGGCGAGGAAGATGCCCAAGAGCATGTGACAAGGTTCCTGAGCCAATGATTTGGCATTCAGGACAATGATGCGTTGTTTCTTAGGACATTCATAACCACATTCACAGGCCCTGCCTCTGATTGGTTCACCTAATTGCCAAAGCACAACATCAATAACTTAGATCAATTAGTGGATGCGTTCCTTGAACGTTTCACCTTCAACACCAAGAAGAAGGCATCACTGAGTGATCTGTCCAACCTCAGGCAATATGATGAGGAGACAATGGCAGCCTATGGGAATCGATGGAGGACTCTGCTTTCTAAGCTACCTTACCTTCCCCCTATGTCCGACCTTACACAGATGTTTGCACGAAGTTGCTTGAGATCGATCTTTGGGCTATTGCAGCTGCAGCAATATGCCACTTTAGAAGAAGCTCTGGCACAAACCAAAATTATTGAAGAGATCAAAATAGGGGAGGGCGAAATCGCCAAGCCTAAGAAAAAAGAGTGGAACAAAAACACCAAAATGGGGACTACACAAGGAAAACCTATTGCGGTTAACCAAGTTGCTATAAATGTTCCCAAGCCTGCACAAGACATACAACCTCAAAGGGCTAATTATCAGGTAGTGCCCCCTAATAATTATGAAAGGGAAAACCAAAAATAGGGGCAAAATCAGTAGCGTCACCCTAGGCAACAGTTTACACCCTACACAAAGTCTAGGGACTCCCTATTTGACCGCTTGTTAGTGGCAAATTTGATCAACCTCCCGAAAATTCAAACCATAGATCCAAATGCACCAAAGCCTAGGGGGTACCGGGAGGATTTGTATTGTAGATTCCACCAATGACAGGGACATGACCTTCATACATGTTGGACATTCAAAGGCTTGATACAAGACTTGATTTACAACAATACATTGGTTGTAGACAACCCTGTAGTGCCAAACAACCAGCAAATGAGAATTTACAGACCCCTTGCCTGCTCATGAGGTACAAGAAAAACCCCTCCAAATAAATGAGGTGCAACAAAAATTCCCAATGCAAGGATATGTAGGGATGATCTCCATAGTGACGAGGAACAAGAAATACCTAGGAGCTGCTCCCGCGACAACAACAAAAGAAGTTCCTTCAATGTCACAGTCTCAACAAAACCCTATGCATCTACCTCTGCCTAGACCCGTGCCAATGATTCAGACTAGACTTACCCAAAGTCTATGGACCATGTCGGCTAGGCTCTCCATATATGAGCTAATTCAACAATCAACGCCCCATCGTGAGGCTCTTATGGAGATACTAAAGGCTATAGAGTTGCAGCCCTAGGAACCGAATTCTTTCAACAATTTTATGGGGCATGTCAAAAGATGCACCGAGCCAGTCATCACTTTTTGAGAAGATGAAGTGAAGTTAGTGGCTGATGACATAGCGGATCCACCCCTGCACGTTATCGCGAGGGTCAACGAGATCCTCTATAAGAGGGTGTTGGTAGACACTGGCTCGTCTAGTAATATCATCACTACAGCGACATTGAAACGTTTGAAGCTGCCAGCCTCTCACATCACAGCCTCCACATATACACTGCAAGCATTTAATGATGCAATCTGCTCGATAGTCGGCACAATCGTCCTACCCATTCAAGTGGGACAAAAGACAATACCAACATTGTGCCATATTTTGGAGGGTGAGATGGCTTACAACATCTTGTTGAGTAGGCCATGGATAAGGGACATGAAGTGTGTCCCATCAATAGCACATCAATGCCTAAAGTATACATTTGAAGGGGAAGTACACGTGGTTCTGGCATACCTAGAACCCTTCAAGTATTGCAATGCAGTGCACCTGATGCCACAGCTGACCCTCACATCAATGCATTTGGATTTCCAATTGAATCCATCTCGACAGGGTTCGATTTCACGAGCATCCCCAAAGGTAGATCCACCAAAACCCCAATCAATTCCATCTTCATCAGTTGGTCCTTCATCAACGATGCCACCTATCATGGCCAAACAGAAGTACAAAGGGAAGAAACCCCTAGAGGAGGCATAACCTCTTGAAAAGGCGTAGCAATCAGTCTCCAACATCTCTATCGAAGAGGTGCTTAGTACAATGGAAGTGGAAGCTTCTAGCCCACCCCACATGGAGTGGAGTCCAAAAGAGCTACCATTCCCTCCCCCTCAATCGCCAGCAATCATTGTTGAAATGGCCAATACAGGCCTGGGGGAGTATCTGGTGTAGAATGTTATGGTGACGCCCACACTAGAATCCATGCAAGACATGGGGAGGCCTCACCTTCCCATTGTTACAATTGTTCCTCTAGGCTACCCACCCAACCAGACTAATTTTGTGTATGGGGGCCTTGATCATGGCACTGAGGCATACATGTGAGAGGACGATGATGAAGAACCTTTCATAGAGGATGTAAACTATCTGTCCAACCCAGAATTTTCTCTGAGATATCTTGGCCAATTCAATTGGCATGGATACGGGTTAGGCTGGTATGAGCAAGGGGTGCGTGTCCTTTGTCAACCAAGATACCAAATGCCTTATGACAAGTCAGGTGTAGGGTTCAATCACCCCCTGCCCTTAGACATATTGGTCGATGACATGCAAGGTATAAAGATAGACCATAAGGGTGGATTGACATCAGACCCATATGCCAACCCAAATACAACATACACATTAGGGGATTATCTCCCAGGGTCAACAACCACCCTTGGTAACCTCAATCGCCCTACCCCTTTGCTAGAAATAGGCAAAAGTTTGGGGACCCACTTTCAGGGCAGATCTCCATAGTATCAAGAAGGATCTTCGGAGGATGAGTCAGACTATGAGCCAACATCATACGACTCCTTCGACTCAGATTACAATCACTCGCAAGTGATTCCTATGGACGACTATCATGAAAATATTTTGACAATGTTTCCTCTAGAAGCTCCAGCCGAGCCAGTGATACATCAAGAGAATCAGGTCCCCCCACGGAGAGTGGCACAACCACAGTGGGGCTAGATAAATTTGCTTGAGCAAGGTGAGCCCTAAATACTGCAAGCGATCAGAGCTAATACAAGATGTTGGATCTCTGATAGTGATTATGAAGATGAAACAAAAATGGCATACCTTAATCACATGCGACAGATGCAGCATCGGTGCCCCTTGGAGATTAATGACCTACTTGATCAGATGGGCATACTACACGGGCATGAGTGGTACGTAGACCCAGCAGGGTGGGACCAAGTATGGGATCCGTGGCTCCAAGTTTACGATGAGCACCATCCATCCTGAGACCCTATAATGACATCAGTGCCGAGGGAAGACCCTATCGTCCTCTCTACACATAGGGACAATCCATTCGTGCTCGTCCCTCTAGAGCTAGATCCAGAGCATAAAGAACATCTAAGATGTCTGAGTAACCACACCTATGGTCATGGAGACCAAAATCATTCCATCAACATGATCTCCATTGATTTAATCGCACCCATCCACAATCCGGTCGATTCGACAAAGTCATTGTATCTAGACATAGGTGCCATAGACTGGGACCGTGCCAATTCCCCTCCATCCCCATATGAGTACTGGCATTTTGATGAAATGTTTCATTTTACCCCTGGGCCAACTCAGGATATCTTCCATGCTGACGAGGAACTTGAGGTGCCTAACGATGATCTTAACTCAGCAAATGATATCCATTTGATCCCAACTCCACACCAGTTGGAAGACGGATCCCACATGTCGATCGAGGAGATGACTGATGTAGACATCGGCTCAGATCCAATGAATCCATAGATTATCAAGTTGGGGGTAAGTTTATCTCCCGAAGAGCAAGCCAACTACATTGCCCTTCTCAAAGAGAAGAAGGAGGTTTTTGCATGGTCATACAAAGACATGTCGGGGCTAGACCCGCAGCTAGTCATGCATAATTTAACGCTTGATCTTACAGTCAAGCCTGGTAAGAAAAAACTACGCAAGATGCATCCAAAAGTGGCCCTAATGGTCAAATATGAATTGCAAAAATTTTTGGATGCATAATTTGTCATCTACATGGATTATCCGCCATGGCTGTCCAACATGGTGCCTGTCAAGAAGCCTAATGGGAGGATTCGCATATGCACTGATTTTCACGATCTCAACAAGGCGAGTCCTAAGGATGATTTTCCCTTGCCTAGAATCGACGCATTGGTAGACGGTATAGCAGGCCATGAAATGCTATCCCTCATGGATGGTTTCTCGGGATACAATCAGATTCGTATCAATCTCGAGGACCAACTAAAAACGGCGTTCACAATGCCTTGGGGGACATTTTATTACAAAGTCATGCCTTTTGGCCTTAAAAATGCTGGCGCCACCTACCAACGTGCCATGAAGTACATCTTCCATGATTACATGCATAAAACTTTGGAATATTACATGGATGATTTGTTGGCCAAGTCTCTCTTATGCCCAAATCATCTCGGTGACTTAAGCAAGATCCTCGATCGCCTCATGGAGCATAAAATTAGACTGAATCCCAAGAAGTTCATTTTTGGCATCACATCTGGAAAAGCTCTTGGGTTTTATAGTCTCAAAATGAGGCATCGAGGTGGACCCCAACAAAGTCAAGGAAATCCTTGAAATGCTTCCCCCAACTACCATCAAGCAGCTTAGAAGTCTATAGGGTAAGGTCGCGTCGATCAAGTGCTTCATAGTGTAGTTATCGGACAAGTGCCAACCCATGAACAAATTATTGCACAAGGGGGTCGCATTCCACTAGGATGATGAGTGGTAGTCAGCATTTGACGACATCAAACAATACTTGGATTCGTCGCCAATATTGGCACCACCTAGACCAGGAGTGTTGTTCTACCTATACATCTCAGCTACTAAGGTGGCATTAGGCGCCATGCTGTCCCAAAAAAATGAACTTCACAAAGAACAGGATACATATTATCTTAGCCGCACCCTGGTCAGTTATGAACTTAACTATGCATACGTTGAAAAGCTCTGCTTGGCAGTGGTGTTTGCTACTAAAAAGCTACGCCACTACATGTTGAGCAACAAGACGTATGTTGTGTCTAAATAGAATCCATTGCGATACATGATGAGTCATACTTATCATAGTAGCCGCACGATGAAATGGATCATGTTGTTGACAAAATTTGACATAAAGTTTATTGGACATAAATATATCAAAGGTCAGGTCATAGCCGATCAACTAGCAGAGGCTCCTATCGAAGAAGATCAGCCTCTGGTTATAGAACTACCCGATGACAGGGTCTTCCATGTCTCGGAATCACTGGATTCTGATGAGCCTGAGTCACAGGCCGACATAACCTTGTTCTTCGATGGTTCTAAATGTGAGCAATGTGGTGGCATGGGAATAGTATTCTTCACACCGCAGGGCACTCCAATGCCCCTGTCATTTAAATTAAATTTCTCGTGCACCAACAACAACGTAAAGTATGAAGCCTTGCTCATAGGTCTTCAGACAACAATCACCATGAACATTAAATGATTGAACATCTTTGGTGATTTGCTGTTAATCATCAACCAAGTCAAGGGGATATACCAATGCAAATGGCCAGTTCTACAGGCCTACAAAGCCCTTGTGGAAAAATTCTTGGAAAATCTTGAATGGTACGACATTGAGGCACTCCCTCGGTCATCGAATCATTTTGTGGACACTATGGCCTCTTTGGGGTCACTAATCCCGCAAGATATTTCTGGTGATATGACAACCATTCAAGTCAAAACATTATCGCAATCTACGATGGAGCGTGCAAGCTCTGATTTAACGCCAGGAATCCACATGATCCAGATTGAACCACCTCAGGATCGGTTCTCTTGAATCCATGACTGTTTGAAGCACGCCAACTGGGGGGCCTTGTTCTCCCCTACTCCCCTT
Organism: Wollemia nobilis; assembly: GCA_028583015.1. Lineage (NCBI taxonomy): Eukaryota > Viridiplantae > Streptophyta > Pinopsida > Araucariales > Araucariaceae > Wollemia > Wollemia nobilis. Next base: position 4,637,174 of record JAQPPZ010017067.1, read on the forward strand.
AATAGCAACACTATGCTATTCTTACAAGTTCTTTCCCACTCAACTTTTGTTAGGGATGAACTTCAAGAGGGATTGGATGTTCATACCGTCGAGGCTTTTGATCAGCAGGATTGGTATTCACCCCTCTGAGACTACCTCAATCTAGGTAACCTCCCACTTGGATTGACGCCCGCTGCAAAACAAGCATTCAAATAGAAAGTGGCAAAGCATGCCTTGTTAGGAGACATTTTGTACCGTCGTAGTTATGAAGGGATCCTCCTTCGGTGTTTGGACCAACAAGAGTCCACTTGGGCAATCGCCCAAGCACACGATGGTACATGTGGTGGCCATTTCAGTGGTATGGCCATTGCCAAGCGCATTCTTCGCATGGGTTACTATTGGCCATCTTTAGAGCAATATTATTGCGCATATGTGAGGAAGTGCGTGAAGTGTCAACATCATGCCAATTTGACACACGTACCTTCCCAGGCCTTGCAGCCGATCCAATCGATTTGGCCATTTTTGTAGTGGGGCTTAGATCTCATCAAAAAGATCTCCCCTGTGTCGTCTAGCCATCATACATTTATCATAACGACCACAGAGTATTTCACCAAGTGGGTGGAAGTGGTTTCGCTAACCTCTACGACTAGACCTCGCATTGCGGAGTTCATTTTGCATAACATCATATGTCATTTTGGTATTCCATCCAAGCTAATCTCGGATAATGGGAAGTCATTCAAGAACAAAGATGTGCGTGCTTTGACCACAAAGTACAAAATTCAGCATAGTTTTTCGACACCCTATTATCCGCAGGAAAATGGGTATGCAGAGGCGTCAAACAAAATGCTAGTTGCTATCCTTAAAAAGACAGTCACAGATAGTCATCAGGATTGGCACATTAAGATCCCACTTGCCCTGTGGGCTTATCGCACTAGCATTCGGACACTCACTAGGGCAACTCCATTTTCGCTTGTGTATGGCTCCGAGGCTGTCATGCCTCTTGAGTTGGAAATTCCCTCCCTGTTCATATCAATGCAAGAGTTCATCGATGATGACACTGCATTGCAGGACCGATTAGACTATATTACGTTGCTTGATGAACGATGCGTCAATTCTCTCGAGCATTTATGTATCTATCAAGAGTGGCTGAAGAAAGCATACAACATGAAAGTTCACCGAAGGGACTTTCGGATTGGTGACTTGGTCTTAAAGGAAAACCAACAGAACTCTAGTTTGCCGCCCCATATCAGGGACAAGTTCACAACAAATTGGTTAGGTCCAATGTAATTGATAGCAAAATAGGACCTGGAACATACCAGCTAGCCTCTCTTGACAGAGTCAAGGAATTAGAACCCTTGAACATTAGTCATTTGCGACCATTCCATATCTAGATCAGCCAATCCCAAAATGCTCCAAGGATTCCCACAATCGCTTGGTCAAACCAAAATGCTCCAAGGATTCCCGCAATCGCTTGGTCAAACCAAAATGCTCCAAGGATTCCCGCAATCACTTGGTCAAACCAAAATTCTCCAAGGATTCCCACAATCACTTGGTCAAACCAAAATGCTCCAAGGATTCCCGCAATCGCTTGGTCAAACCAAAATGCTCCAAGGATTCCATCAATCGCTTGGTCAAACCAAAAAGCTCCAAGGATTATCGTAATCTCTTGGTCAACCCCAAAAAGCTCCAAGGATTCCCGCAATCGCTTGGTCAAACCAAAATGCTCCAAGGATTCCATCAATCGCTTGGTCAAACCAAAAAGCTCCAAGGATTATCACAATCTCTTGGTCAACCCCAAAAAGCTCCAAGGATTCCCGCAATCACTTGGTCAAACCAAAAAGCTCCAAGGATTCCCGCAATCGCTTGGTCAACCCAAAAAGCTCCAAGGATTCCCGCAATCGCTTGGTCAAAAGAAAAATAAAATCATCAAAAACAACAAAACTTGCATCTCATCGCCATGCATAAATCATAAAAAAATTAAAAATCTCTTTTACATCTCATTTTCACACTCACCAAGATCAATCAATCAAAAACACAAAAATAATAGCTGCATTAAGCATCACATCCATAAATTTGATTATTTGTGGTCATACAGCTCAAGGCACCATAGACTGTCATTACGTGACAAAATCCATCTTCATTCCATATATCTCCGCTATATAAACAATCCATCAAAATAATGAGCTATCCATCTTTCCGCAATACTATAACCAGTGGTTTTCTAATGTATCAGGAGTTTTCGTCATTCAGTCATCATTAGCTGTCTAGCCACATACTTTACCAAGTCAGAAAGATTTTACACAGGTAGAATTCTACTTGGATGACACCTTGTTATGTAGCATCCCAACACAAATTAAAACATATAAATTCCCAAGTTGTGTGAACAAAATATGAACCCTGCAAAGCAATCTAGGTCACCATAAGCGAAATGGTTATCTTGCTCATCCCCCTGTGCGAATGACCCCAAAGAATGCTAAGATTTGGCAAAAGGACAAGCATCCTCCCTACCCAATTCCCTAGGAATCCCAAGTTCTCAAAAGTTGCAAAACATCAAAAATTTGCAAAAGTCAAAATTCCAAAATTTGATATCCCAAAGTGCACACATCAAAAGGCACAAACAACAGTGATTCTCGTCACTTCATATCCTAATCCCTTGCTCAAACGAAAAACAAATAAAACAAAAATAAATAGTGATTTTTATCACTACAAAAGAGCAAGTATCCCCATACAATTGAAGAAAAGAAAGGAGTTGAACTTGAATCTCTGTAACTCTCAGCATTTCGATAGGTCATAAGCAAACCGTAGTACCAGTTTGGTTGATAGCCTATCGGTCACTTGTGGCAAACCTCCCGCATGATGATATATCAGTTGCATCAACTTGTGTGCAGATCAATGTTTGCATGTGGATGAGCTAGCTTATGGTATCCTAGATTGCATCGTAGATTAATCTGACTAAATACAACAAAGGAGTTGGTGGAGCTAATTAGGTTATCCTCAGTACAGGTTTTGTTGATAGCCTATCTAGCACTGGTGGTATCCTAACAAATAGCACATAAACGAACTCAATTACATACACAGGGATGTGAAATAACTTGGTCAAAAGCAAGTCTGATTCATACCTTGGTCAAAAGTCTTGTAAGATAAAGTACAGTCGTGGCTAGTGAGTTAAAACCGTCTGAGTCTTAGAAAACCTTAGCTACATTTCTAAACCAATTGCGCTACTTTTCATCCTTGCAATACCATCAAAAAATACAAGAAAAACCACATGTATACATACAAAGTCATTTATTACAGCAATCACCTAAAAGTAAATAAATAGAGCCCTAAACAGTCTATGGTGCCCTAACCAAACCAACACAAATTCATTTCATCCATTACATTTTGCATATCACATATAAATAAAAAACATTGGCATTCATCATAACATATGCATCCATCAAAATAAATAAACATGCATAAATCCATATTCATCAACCATCATGCATAAAATCAAATCATCACATGTGCATAAAAAAAATAAAGCCGATATATATATATATATATCATAAAAAAAAAAATGCTCGTAGGCTACAAAACTGGTCCTCTGACTCCGCAATCATACTCAAAAACCCCTAGCCTAAGGCATCGTCCACCATGATCATGCAGGATCGGTGCGACAGGAACTACTCCCCGTGGTGTGAGTCCTATGTGACCCCTCATGGCGGCTACTGCTAGCTCCCACATCATGCATGCTGCCTCCTCCCTCATCTAATCACCTGCGACGAGATGATGCTGACTGCTCAATACCACTATCCCTTGTCCGACATGAAGATCCACCTCCTGATGGCTCAGGTATCCGCCCATCGAGGTAGATAATCTCCCCCTCCATCTCCAACCGATGTCGTCACCAATCTGATTCTCGTCGATCCCACTCTACCTCCTATCGATGGTAGTAAGCTACTGTATCGTTGCGTTGTGCCAAAACCCTATCCCGCTCTGCTAGCTAAGCCCACAGGAGATCCCTATCCCGCAGTGCATCCCCTAGCTCCTGATCTCACCTTCGTAGCAGCTCTGCCAAACGTGCATTATCAATGCGTACCCCAAACTCCATATCCTCTACATCCACCTTAGGCATGGGATTCTTCGGAACAGCAGCCTACCCTGGCTCCCACTGCTCCACCATATCCTGCATCTCTGGCTGATCTGGAGCTCCCAAATCCACATCCTCACCCTCAACCTTTACCATCTCCACATCCTCCAAAGGAACTCCCCAATCATCCCCTGGTTCCTCAGCACCCTCCCCGCCCGTCGCTGTAGCCTCCACACCTCCCATTGGCCCCCCTCCCTGCCACCGCTGTAGTACCCACCACGAGTCATACTCAGTGGTAGTCCCGACGTCATCCAAATCCGGGACGTCGATCACCGCATCCGAATCCTTGCCCAGTGGCGCGATGACCGGTAGGTCTTGAAAACACGAGATTCTGAAAACAAAAAGGATAAACTAAAAATGCAATGTAAACAAAACTAAAATAACGCTTAAACCCTATGTTATTGAAAAATGCGTAAAAAGAAAGAACATGAACACAAGATATCAAAGCAATATAGAAAACGACCCTTTTATTGATATGCTTTTCAAATTTGTGTTACAATGCGTCTCCTTCCTTTTTAGGGGATAGGAGCATTAAATGTTGGTCTTTTACAACTTGTTTCAGAATTCCTTCTTCCGTGTGCCCACATATAAGATGGGCGAACCAAAACATTGTCACCGCTTGTGTTGGTAAAGGTAGATTCCTCGCTGCTCCTCTAATGCTGAAAATCTGCGTTCAAAGAAACAAACAAAGAATCAGTAGCACCTGTGTATGAAAAATAAAAGATAAATCTAACGATGGTTAAAATGAATCTAAATATACTGAAAACTTGACAAAAGCATAAACATGAAGCTATCTAAATAATACAAAAGAAATAGTCACCAAAAGCAATAATGCGGGGGGTGCCCGAAGGCAAACCACCCGCGGGTGAAACTTTGTTTCGGCACCAATCCGCTTGGGATGGGTCTGAAGCCTGATGTGATGTGTTGTTGGCAAATTGGTAGGATATTGTGGTCAGAAAATTAGATTTTGGTTCCTTGATTCATGCCTTTAGAAGTCACCCAATAACCTCTCTTTTGATTAAGAGATTATGGATTTTAAAAGCACAAATTGCAAGTAAGTGAATTAGCAGCACTTCGTCACTCAAAATGCTCCTTCTCTGTATATTTTTGGGTGAGGAAAACTCACCATTTTATAGACCCACGGGGTCTCTTTGAATTAGCATGCAAAAGTGCTACTTAGCATGAATGTTTTTTCAGGGAAGAGAAGACTTCTCCCTGATCAAGGGCTCCATAACTGCTTCTGTAACTGCTGCTGTATGCCCAAAAGAACTCACTCACACTCCCATGCAATGAAGGGAGAGTTAAGTAGCTATTTTGAGTTGTCCTAAAAAGCTCACTCTCATTCCCATGTAGTGAATGGAGAGTCAATTGGCAGATATGAGTTGTCAAAACAACTCACTCGCACTCCTATGCCATGAAGGGAGAGCTAAGTGGCAGTTCTGAGTTGTCATGCACCGAGGTTTGACTTTTTTCTAGTCAAACTTGTCATTCATCCCACCCTGAAGCGAGCGCTGGTAATCGTCCCTGGGTGGAACAAGTACCAGTCTGCACTCGTCCCTAGGTGGAAAGAATAAGTAGCAGAGTGCCTAAAAGGTGCCAATTTGGTGTCTGACCTTCCAAAACTACTGTGAGAGTGGTTAAGACCACTGTTTAACCTCTGTGGGCTGCCTTGGGGACTGTGTGTGTCAATGCGATCAGTGTTTGCAGTCACATAATCGAATTGGTACTATTTTGGTGTCTACAGGTCTAGAGTCCTCTCATCCCCCCAACGCCGATAGACCACAAGCTCACCAGGCAACCCCTGGTGCACCCCAAACTATTGTGTAACCCAGTTGTACGAGAAGAACTCATGCTCGGTCCCGTGTCGCCCAATCAGCCATCGCTCTCTGCGTACCCATCGGAGCCACTCTCCAGCCTCCGACCAGGCTAGACAGTCCCTATAAGGATGCCAAATCACCTCCTTGGGAGTGATCCAAGAGAGGGTATCAGCATAGTGCCCTACGACACCTGCCCACCGTCAACTCTATCCCTACTCTCTAGACCACTGCCATAGAACTGCATACCCTATCTCCTTATCCTCCATCGTCGCATGAGTCGTCCATGGTAACCCGGTTGGCCTCTCAACTTCTATGTGCTGCCAACCCCAGCACTACAACAGATAGCTGCAGCTGATCCCCTTCTGCTTTCGGTAGTGGACCTCGTACAACTCCCCATAGAGCTGTGCCAACAATGTCTGTCCCCATCTCAGGATAAGCGGTGCCTCTATCGGGCACTCTACCAACCGCCACACCAAATCCAGTAGGTTCCACGGGAACCTCGCACCTGACGAGTCAGGTAATAACATGTTGGAAATGAGGCCCATAAGGAATGCATGCCTCACTCCCAACACCCCCCTCTCCTGCCACCATCAGACCAAAATATCGCCAGTCTGGCAGTCCACCTCGGTCGTCTCCACTAGGCTCTCTACACCCAACCACTCCCCATGTCTGAAGCAGCGTGTTAACACTGTTGTCCGCTGATCTCGCGACGATGTCTAGATCGAAAATCCATCTATTAGAATCCGCAGAAGCTGATAGATATCCTCCAACGTCACAATCATCTCCCCTGTTGGGAGATGGAAGGTGTTGGTCCGCGAATCCCAAATATTGATCAAGGTCATCAAATAAGCTTGATCCGCGACCACAGGCTCCAGTCGAGCCACCTGCTTGAGCCCAAGGGCATCAAGCCACTCCCAGTCAGTCGTAGTCATCACCCCCCGTGCTTCAGCAAAGGTAGTGGATATACGGTACCGGCTCCTAACAACCTGCAAGAAAACAATCCAAAAATATTAAAATCATGGAAAAGAACTGTACAACAATAACATGAACATACAACATTGCCTATCAATGTACAACAAAAACAAACACAAAAAAAAAATACAAAAATCAAAAATTAATTTTTCAGTCTTAGGGTTTCTAATCCTAACTGATTAATTTCAAAACAAAACAAACATTCAAAATCCAACACAAAATTAATTTTTCAGTTCTAGGGTTTCTAATCCTAACTGATTAATTTAAAAAAAAAAAAAAAAAAAAAAACAAAACAAAATTCGAAGATTAATTTTTCAGTCTTAGGGTTTCTAATCCTAACTGATTAATTTAAAAACAAAACAAAAAAACAAAACAAAATTCGAAAATTAATTTTTCAGTCCTAGGGTTTCTAATTCTAACTGATAAATTAAAAAAAAAAAAAAAACATAACATAAAAATTCAAACAAAGATTAATTTTTTAGTTCTAGGGTTTCTAATCCTAACTGATTAATTTAAAAACAAAACAAAAAAACAAAACAAAATTCGAAAATTAATTTTTCAGTCTTAGGGTTTCTAATCCTAACTGATTAATTTAAAAAAACAGAACAAAAATTCAAAAAAGAAAAACAAAACAATTAAGTCCTAGGGTTTAACGTTCGGTTTACCCTAGGGTTTAGTTATAAGCAAAATAAGAATATTTTTTTACCCACTACGTTTAGTTGTACACTAAGTCTTAGTTGTCTTCAGCTAAGTTTTAGGGTTTCAGTTAAAATTGTGAAAAGCATCGTTATAAAGAAAATTAAATGAAACACTTACAGTTTTAAACAAACTAATAACTCTAGGGAGCACTTACTGGTCTCGCTTTGGCTCCGCCGCTCGACCTGGTTTGTGCACTCATGGTGTCAGGGAAAATTCGACAGCGTTTCGCTTTGTAGAATTTACTTCCTCCTCCCCAAAGCTCCAAATCGCAAGAAAAATCAGTTGCAAATGAGCCCAAACCCTAGATTTGGCCTTTAAATAAGCCTTTAGAGATGGAATTCATATTCCCTTGGGATGAGCGCTCTTGTTAGTGCTCGTACCACCCTGGGACGAATTCTAAGTTGCTATTCGTCCGACCCCGGGACAAATTCAGGCCAAAAATTTCAAAAAACAACAAAAGATGAACCAAAAACTGCCAATAAACTTGCCAGATCAGAGTGTTGTTGCACTGGACATTCCAAGCATGCAAAATCAATGTCGGGGTAACAAATCCTCGCTATCCTACTCCCTAAGAAGGCTATCATAGCTGGATCGCTCCCCAGGACGACGGATTTTTGAGAATTTCATCCCTAAACGACATCAGCAAAAGGGTCAAAAACCCACCTAAAAATAGCAATAACATTGCCGAACGAAGGCATCTTCGCGCCTGACATTCTTGGCATCAAAAATAGACATCGAGGTTATAAATTGTCACTATCCTACTCCCTAAGAAGGCTACCATAGCCGGACCGCTCCACGGAAGGAAGGATTTTCGCTAGTTTCAGCTCCAAGAAGCGTCGCAAAAAGGGTTACCACCCACCAAAAATAGGTTTAAATGTCAAAAAATTGCACATACTTAACGTTAAACCATATGATGGCACCCTTGCACAAGTCATCTTGGGTCAAGCGACTCGTCGCTTTTCTCATGAAGGTCATTCCCTCATCGATTCGTCACTTGAGGGGGTAGTCACACTTAGTGACCAATCAACAAACACACACCCAATTATGGAAAATGACATGCATTCAAAGAATCATTGACAAAGACAATTACGCTCCTGCTTGGGGCAGTAAACAAGCAATAATCACAAGCTGATCAATCACTTGGCATTCCCGAAGCATGAACACAAGGTTCCCCAGTGGACAAAAGGTTGCGCCCTTTGCCTATTCATGACTGATCAATGTCTAGGATCAAGTCACACCTCACCAAAACAGGTTAACACTTGAAATCAAATTCCTTAGCTCGTCAGAAGCAAGGATTCAAGAATGCATGCCCTTTCCATACTTGGGGCATCAAGAGTTGGTTAGGTTACTGTTGAGTGTTAATTTGTCATATTACAAATAATAACACGCAACTTAGAGTCTCGAACAAAAGACTCTTGCAAAGAAATAATTTATTTTATTTTCCTTCCTTTTATTATTTCTCCAAGCTTCTTCGTGAAACAACTTTTACGTATATAAAAATGAATTTCAATTTAATACATACAAATTGATATATCCCAGAATAACTCAAAATCCTACAGATAGCTGTTAACAAGGGGCCTTTGTTGATTCTCAATGAACTTTATAATCTTGACTTGTTTGATGAATCAAAAATAAAAAAAAAATCCTTTTGATGTTCTAATATTCACAATTTATTCTAAGGTTAACCTGTTCGTTTTATCTCCATTCAATAGTTCTGTTATTTCAGTGTTAGTCTCTGACATGAAATTAAGCATATCAAGGAATAAAACAGAAACTGTTATTTTGAATCAGCTGGAAAATAATGAAGGATATTAAAATGGTTCACGATCTCCTCCCTACAAAATCCCATGTTAAGAGATGAAATCTCCAAAATAACCCAACCGATCAGATCTGTACTAACACACAATCTAATCAGATCAGATGCAAGACTCTAAGGAAAAGAATATAACTACATCATTCTACCATTCACCTATCGTAACCCATCCCATGGCGTAAACAAAATAGATACAAGACAAAATGATGCAACGGAAAGATTGACAGTAAAACAATAGTTTTGGCTTCGATCTCCTTTTGATTTTACACACAAAAGTCATGTTACCAAAGAAAAATCCTTTATTTCAATAAGTAATGCTTTTTTTTGTTACAGTCTCCAACCCCGTATCCATCTACATTTCTGCTATTTAACCTTTCTGTCGCACGTTCTTGGCTGCTCCATGACGCTTCGTTTCGACTCCCAGGACCCTTCGCTTCAATTCTTGCCTTTTGGTATTCTAACCCTTGCGTGCAATCATAACGCTCGATCTCTGCGGCCAGTAACTGTTGTTATGAAACATTACTCTGGTTCTGTAATTTCTGCCATGTGTCTTGCATCTCCTGCACCTTTCGTAACGCCTTCCCGCGGAAATCCTGGCAGAATTTGCATTTGACCTCTTCTGTTTCCTAGCCGTGATAACGCGACATGTCGCGAAATCATGACATGTCACAATATCGCAACATGTTCTTGGTTCGTACGCCCGTAGTAGCTCGTTGTAGCGATATCGTTACCGACTTTGCTTTGCCTTCTTTTCAAAAAGTGGTAGCGATATCGCTACCACTTTGGTTCCGAGCCTTCCTTTCAAAAAGTGGTAGCGATATTGCTACCACTTTGGTTCCGAGCCTTCCTTTCAAAAAGTGGTAGCGATATCACTACCACTTTGGTTCCGAGCCTTCCTTCGATGAAGTGGTAGCGATATCGCTACCACTATGGTCTCAAGCCTTTGCTTCACGAAGTGGTAGCGATTCGCTACCACTTTTCCTTTGAGCCTCCACTTCACGAAGTGGTAGCGATTCGCTACCACTTTTACTTCGAGCCTCCGCTTCACGAAGTGGTAGCGATTCGCTACCACTTTTACTTTGAGCCTCCGCTTCATGAAGTGGTAGCGATTCGCTACCACTTTTAACCTTGTGCTTCCTCTCGGAAACTCGTAGCGATGGAGAGACAGGTCACGATTTCGCGACCCTTTCAACACTTAGGCATTTTTCTTCTCTTCTTCATTTTTAGCATCCGGGTCTTTGAGATCTTCCCTAAAACCTGCAAAAACAAAGGTGGGTCCCCACTTCTGGGGTGTGTTATGGATGAACCACAACAAATGGCGACTCTGCTGTCAAATGCTCTTGAGTATTTTAGTAAGAACCCAACCTAACACAAATCACAAATTTGAAAACATGGGTTAGCCCATAATCAATATAACTAATGCCCAAAATCAGAAGTACATGAATTATCAGAATCATCAAGTACTAGCTCGGTGTGTGCAATGAATTCCTTTCCTTATCATTTGAATTTGATCCACATTCCATCATCGGTTTTGCATGAATGCATATGCAAAATTGTGAATGATTTGCGTATCCTACTGAATATGCCATGAGAAAATGTATAGTCACTCTTGTAGTATTATGTGCAAACATTCAAGACTGCCAAACCCTCTTAGGATCCACTAGTGAACGGTTCATTATATCCCAAAGTTGGTTATGAGTCCCTACTATCTTTAACCCATGTGCAAGTGGATGTGAAATCAGAACTTTGGGGAATCAGACTCCCAACCAACCGAGATGAGAGTTTAACCCTATCCTTACTATTCTGATTTAGAATTCTTTACCTCACTTTGAGCAAAATAACTAAACCAATTATGGAAGAAATGGTCATGCTAGTCTAACCCTCTAGACAATCAGTGGTCTTATTTTTTAGGCAAGACATGATGCCATGCATGGGCCTATCTAACCCCACAATCCAAAACTTATCTTCATTTCTTTGGACCTTGGGGATGACTACCCATACCTTGCAGAGGACAAGTAGTACGATCCTTACAATCCAATATAAGGATGAGATGGGAAAAATTTATTTATTTTACTTCTTGGACCTTGGGGATGACTACCCATCCCGGTTAGGGACAAATAGTACGATCCTTACAACCCAAGATTTTAAATGTAAATGGAAAATATTAATCTTGTTACTTAGACCTTGGGGATGACTACCCATCCTTTGCAGAGGACAAATAGTACGATCCTTACAATCTAAGACTTAATACAAAATGAAACATAAGAGCTTTGGGGAATCATATTCTCAACCAACCGAGATGAGAATTTATGCCCTATCCTTACTACTCCATGTGGGTCCAATCAAAGCTTTGGGGAATTAGATTCTCAACCAACCGAGATGATAATTTAACCCTATCCTTACTACTTTGATTTTAGGCTTTAAGCTCTATGGAAGTGGTCAAAACCACTATTTTTAGGATCATGTTGCATAATAGGATAGACATGAAAACCATTTTCGCCCAACCTTTTCCTCCAAGTTAGGTTTTGATCATTTTGCTCAAGATCCCTTTTAATGTATGAAACGTGCTTGGTCCTAGATACTTCAAGACTCAGTTTCCAACCTTAGGATTTACTTAAATTTATGTTATAATATAACCCTAAGAGGATTCAACATACTCAAATGAATTGCACCTAAGATGCATATGCCACTACGGTGAAATGTATGAAAAGTGAGATGGAACATGAATGCATTATTTCTTGAATTGCAAATGAGATGATTTGTCATGCAAAACCGACTTTTTCATGCATCACAAGCTTCAAATGATCTAAATTAACTGTTTATATTACATGTGGAGCTTTTACAACATGATTCCAATGTTTCATATTCTCCCAATCTTAGGCATGTGTTCAACTCTAGCTTTTATTCCTTTTTTTTTTTTTTTTAAAGGCAATGAAAAGGAAATCAAAGGAACACCACCGCCTAAATGTCCAACCTGCACACAAACGCAAAAACCCAACATTAATACAAGAAAAACCTGCAATAAAAAATGAATACATACTAACATATCAAATCTGCACATCAAGAAACTAAATTACAACATTGACACAAAACTAGATATCTCCTGAAACACACACTTAAGTATCAAATCTGCACACAAAGAAACAGATCACAACATTAATACAAAGCTTAGAAATGTCAAAAAAAAGAATAATACACACCTAAACGTGAAAAATGAAAGCAAGAAATTACAACGTTATTACATATAATACAAAGCCCAACTACCTCATGCTTGAAAGTAATGCTTCAAGTGCAAACCATTGATAGGTAGTGCCAAATCCTTTCCATCCAAGGTTTTTAGTCTAAAACTATTTTCTCCTAGGATCTCTGAAATCTGGTAGGGACCTAACCAAAGGTAATCAAATTTATCATGTTCCCCCTTCTTCTCATGTCTTTTGTCCCATAACAGCACTAAATCTGAAATTTTAAACGCCTTGGCCTTAGACCTTTTGTCAAACCATCTTTTTACAATGTCTTGGTGTTTACTAAAATGAAGCATAGCTTCATCCCTTTTTTCATCCAAGTGCATTAATTGCGTTAGTCTAGACTCAAGTTTATCATTAGTTCCAAAATAATCTTTCATGAAGTGCAGCGTTTGTAATCTGAGATTTGTAGGAAAAATGGGATCTTGTCCATAAACCAGATGGTAAGGAGATGTCCCTATTGCTTCTTTGACTCTGATTCTATCAGCCCAAAGGGCCAACTTAAGCTTATTGTGCCAGTCCCGCGGATTCCTTTCCAACAATTTTTTTATGACAGTCAACAGATTCTTATTGGATGACTCGGCCAATCCGTTACCTTGCGGGTAATAATTGGAGGAGAACTTTAAACTCACACTGTTATCAAATGCCCAATTAGCAAACTCTAGAGAGGAAAAGGCCAAACCATTATCACTTACGATGGAGTTAGGCATCCCGAATCTAGTGACAATGTTATCTTCTAAAAATTTAATGACCACCTCTGCAGTAGCATTCTTTGTGGGGATAGCTTCGGTCCATCTCGTGCAATAATCCATAGCCGTCAGAATATATTTGTGAGCATCGGATGAATTGGGGCTGATAATCCCAATAAAATCTAGGCCCCATTGCGTGAAAGGTCTGGACTTGATTATGGACTTTAAAGGCATGGAAGCATTTCTATCTCTATTGGCTACAATTTGACATATGTGACATGACCTCACATGAGAATGGGCATCCTTGAATAGTTGAGGCCAATAATAATCGGCTCTGAGGATTTGATGGGCTGTGGCATTAGCAGACCCATGCCCTATCCCATGTTTACCATGAAACTCTTCGAGTATTCACACTGCCTCCTCTTGATCAACGCAACGAAGGTAAATACCTTCATGGTTCTTTCTGTATAATGTGCCAGATCTAACTAGAAAATTAGCAGCCTTCAAACGCAAGGCTCTGCGTTGAGTAGCATTCAAAAATGATGGACACCTACCATTTAGTAGATAGTACACCACATCTGCATACCACTCCTCCTTAGTTACATCAACGACTTCATAATGTTGACAAGGAATTGCGAGATCCTGTTCTGCGATTGCCTTAGCTAACCCTTGCCCCCGCACTATCTTCATCGATTGAATCTCTAGATCAAATTCCTGCAAAGTTGAAACCCACTTACCACGCTTCTCACCTAATTCATTCTGAACGAACATGGCTTTGACAACAGGATCTGGGATGATAGCAAAGACCCTATTGTGGACTATGTAGTGCCTGAATTTTTTTACAGTCTTAACCAGCGCATACATTTGCTTGTCTAGGGTAGAATATCTCAGTTTCGCATCTTTGCGAGGACTACTCAGGAAAGCAATGGGATTTTCAATGCTGCCTTCACTCTTCTGAGTTAAAACACTCACAAAGGAGTGATCTGAAGCAAATGTGTAGATATAGAAAGGCTTCATATAATCGGGACTCACCAAAATCGGGGCTTTAGAAATCGCATCCTTGATATTATCAAAAGCCTCTATCCTTTCATCTCGTCCAAATGATCCGGACCTCCTTCTTTAGCATGTCGTTCAAAGGTCTTGCTATCTCTCGCAAAATCTGCGATAAATTTTCCGACAAAATTGATCTTTCCGAAAAAATGATCTCAACCCCTTCTTGCTATTGGGACGAGGAATTTGTTGTATGGCTTCTATTCTCTCGGGGTCAATGGAAATTCCATCCTTAGATATTATATTCCCCAACAGTTTTCCTTCTGTTACCCCGAAGATGCACTTCTTTGGGTTGAGAGATATACCATGTTCCCTGCATCTTTGAAAGACTTTCTTAAGATCCCTGACATGGTTTTCTCTGTTCTTAGAAAATACAGGAATGTCATCGACGTAAACAATGATGCACTTACCAATAAGCCCTTTAAAAGAAAAATCCATAGCTCGCTGGAAAGTGGCACCTGCGTTCAATAGTCCGAAGGGCATTCTCCTGTATGCAAAGGTGCCCCATTTTTTGGTAAAAGTAGTCTTCATCCTATCACTAGGATGGATAAGGACCTGATTATATCCCGAATAATCATCCAGGAATGACATCATCTCCGACCCTTTTACCTTTTGGAGTATTTCATCGATGGTGGGTAACGGGTAGTTGTCCTTTTGGGATGCCTTATTGAGATTTTTGAAATCAATGCACAACCTTATTTCTCCACTCTTTTTCTTCACAGGGACTAGGTTAGCAACCCACGTGGAATGCCTAACGGGAAAGATGATCTTAGCTTCTAATAGTCGCTTCACCTCTTTCTCTATCAAGGGTTCTAATAATGGATTAAATCTCCTTTGTCTTTGCCTAAAGGGCTTGGACTCTGGCTTCAGTGGAATCGTGTGCATTATGACATTTTGATCATAGGTTTTCAACTCCTTATAACTCCAAGCAATGTAATCTATGTATTCTTTTAATGCATTTGCTATGGAATCCTTCTCCTGCTTGGTACATGCTTTTGCTATGAATAACTCCCGGGGATTTTCTGCACTTCCAATGTTAACCAAATCACAAGCCTCTCCAGGAGATGGAACCCTTTTACCTTTTCTTGGTTTGCATCCGATATCAAAGATTTTTTCTAATGAAGCTATCTCATCAGGAATCCTGTTGTTTTTTACAGGATTTTTATCTTTCGAAACTACCTCCTCTACGTCCCTTTCTTCTTCATCTATGTACTCCTTTTCAAATATACCAGAATTAGTGACAAAATGAAATATGTGCCTGTCACTATCAAATACTTGGAAGTTCATAACATTATCTGTTATCGAGGGACAAGGGACCAACTCTATAGAGAACTTCTTGCATTTCTTATGGTCCACTCGGCTTCAACATACTCATCGCTACAGACAAGGGAGTCTCGCAGTACGATTGCCCTTTCTCGAGATCAGAGAAATGTTAAAGGTGTCAAACTCATCTATTAAATCTCTGACCCTAGTTCGGTAAAGCCTGAGCCGCCTATCCTTGCATATGTATTGTCCCCTCACTTGTTTCACCACAAGTTCCGAATCACCAAGGAATTTGATATATTTAATTTTCTTTCGAATGGCCAGCTGTAGTCCAAGAATCAAAGCCTCATATTCTGCCATATTATTGGTGGCAGGGAACTCTAGTATGTACGTAGCGAATATAGGCTCCTAGTCCGAGCATGACAATTCAACACCGGCTCCTGCTCCTTGTCTGGACCTGGATCCATCAAATCTCAAGGTCCAAATGTCTTGATGTCCTTCAGTAAATTTGTGCCCCATCCTTTCATCATGGGTATTTTTGAGTGCTTCTATGTCCAAACAGTATGCTCCCAACTCAGCTTCAATGTACTAGATCTCGTTCGGCTTGTTGTAATCTGTGATCATCTCTTTGAGTCGGGGTTCACTGTCAATTCGAATTTGATTGGCCACTCCCCTCCAAGGCAGCCACATGTGTGAAGAGTTTGTCACAATGTAACCGTTTAGGTTCTTACTCCAATCTCTTCCCAATACCATGCCATATTTGATAGGAATATCGAGCACCAATATGTCTATGCGCTGTTGAACTTTGGGTTCTGAATTGACTTGAATATGCACATCACCCAGCTCTCCTACTGCCTCCATGGTTGACCTGTCCAACTGCACCACATTGATCCTAGAAGGCTTTGGTGTAAGTCCCAATATTTTACAGATTTCTAAGGGCATGATAGTAGCCGAGGCCCCTGAGTCTATTAAACAATTGTGCAAGTTTTTACCTGCAATTCTAATGGTTACCAAAAAGGGAGGTATATCTCGTTTTTCTTTTTGTACAACCACTTGGGACTCAGCACTTTTAGCTTCATGAACTTGTGCAGATGGATTTAATCCTTTTGGTGAACTCACTTCTTGGCCTAATAATCGGGCCATGTCATACATCGATACATTGGCCCTATTCTTCTTCATATATTCCACCAAATCGTAAGTGAGCTTTTCTGGATTTGGCAAGTTTTGCATCATCTTAGAATTTTTGACCTTCGATGGAGGAAGGGGATTGACATTCTCCTTTAGGGTCAGGAGGGAGTAATTGATTATTAGGAGGAGCAGAGGAAGTTTTGGGCTCTTTAGAACTCCTAGTGTAATATTTGTGATTTGCTTTCCCAAAACGTTTGTTTGCATGAACTTCCAAAGCTTCTTCATCTTCGCTTCCAAAAAATTCTACATCCTCCTCTTCTTCACTTTCATGGGAATGTATGACCTCCGTTAGCATATACTCCGGTTCACATGGCCACGGTGCGGGCAATCATTATCACAAGATCCCGCATCTCCACGGTCTTCCGAAATGTCTACTCGGTTGGCAACGGGATTGGGTACCCGCCCGTTGTTAGGCTGTGTGTTATACATTCCTTTTCCTCTATGATTGTGAAGTCGGTTATGGCCCATGGCCTGATAAACTTTTTTATTGACATTCCCCACTGTTACTAACACCTTGGCCAACGTTTCTTTCATATTTTCTATGGTTGCTTCGGAACCTTGTGGTTGAGGCACTGCAATTGCAGGTCCAGCTGTGTTGGCTGCATTAGCCACCTCTGGACTGGGTACAATGGCTTGGGTTTGGGCAGGTGGATTCCATCCTGGAATCCCATTTTGAATGGGAGTGATTGTTAGATAAGTCACTGAACTTGGCTTGTTAATTGGAGCAAACCCCGACATGGTCAACAGATTATTGCCCATACCAAACCCATGCAAACCCATCGAGTTATTTTGAATCAAACTCTGTGTTTGAACAGCGGCATTCGGATAACCTGACAATGGCGTAACTTGGGTAGGTGTTTGGAAGTTGTTCAACATCGAAGCCTGTGGTGCTACTACCCGGTTCATCATGGCAAATTGGATGTATGGGCCATATTGTCCCATCCCAGTCAATTGAGACACTCCTACGCCTGGCAGGTTCATCTGCTATTTGAGAGTCATTGTTTCTGCATAAGCCAATGGAAGGGTTGTAACCTGAGGGTTCCTTCTAGTCAACAAAGATGTTAAAGGATCTAAGGCTCCGAAGTATAGCTGCAAGGCAATTGCAGGGTCTATCGCAAAGTGACGAGTCACATTCGTATATAGCTTTTGAAATCTCTGATTGAACATTCGAATGGGCTCATTGGTTTGTCTTTTGCAAGATACGAAGAAATTGTATGTCATGGAGGGATCTACTAACTGTCTGAATTGACCTATGAACACAATTTCTAGCTGGGCCCATGAAGTTATGGACCCTGCTGGCAAATTTTGATACCATTCATTAGCGATGTGGTCTAGACTAGCAAGGAAAACTCAACAGGTAACATCCTCATGAGTAACCCCCTACCTAAACATGTAATATTTATAGATTTGGACATGATCTTCTACTATTGTTGGACCATCATGAATGAATTTGGGTAATCCCCTTTCAATGTTTCTAGGCAAGTCGTGGACTACCCCGGGAATATCTAAAGGGGAACTCTGAGCACCATACCAAAGGGCAGGTGGCTGTTGTTGTTATTGTTGGGCCATGTTATTCAAAGGTGTCAACCCTGTGGGAACAATTGGAACTCCCTGGAACCGTGGAGACAGATACAACTGGTGTTACTATCCCACCTGAACTTAAGGGTTCAGGCCCACTAGAGGTACTTGAGTCCAAAGAAATCCCTAACTCAAGTATACTAGGTGGTATTTCGACTTCTAATGTTTTGTTTTTCGATCTCCTAGCAGTGGGAGAAAGGCTTTGGAAGATAGTTTCCCCTGTGGTTTTAGACCTAGTAGCAATGTACTCAGGTTGGGCTAGCTTGGAAACTCTAGGACTCTAAAAGATTTCTCAACTTTGCTGCCAGATAGTATGTTTGGTGTTACACCTGCAAGCACAATAGGTGGAAACAAAACTATCCACGTTAATTGTTAGAACAAATCAAAATTGCAAAGCAATACAGAAGGCCCTCCTTCTAGCGCCAAAATGTTGAGTGTTAATTTGTCATATTACAAATAATAACACGCAACTTAGAGTCTCGAACAAAAGACTCTTTCTTGCAAAGAAATAATTTATTTTATTTTCCTTCCTTTTATTATTTCTCCAAGCTTCTTCGTGAAATAGCTTTTATGTATATAAAAATGAATTTCAATTTAATACATACAGCTGATATATCCTAGAATAACTCAAAATCATGCAGATAGCTGTTAACAAGGGGCCTTTTTTGATTCTCAATGAACTTTATAATCTTGACTTGTTTGATGAATCAAAAATTAAAAAAAAAATCCTTTTGATGTTCTAATATTCATAATTTATTCTAAGGTTAACCTGTTCGTTTTATCTCCATTCAATAGTTCTGTTATTTCAGTGTTAGTCTCTGACATGAAATTAAGCATATCAAGGAATAAAATAGAAACTGTTATTTTGAATCATCTGGAAAATAATGAAGGATATTAAAATGGTTCACGATCTCCTCCCTGCAAAATCCTAAGTTAAGAGATGAAATCCCCAAAACAACCCAACCGATCAGATCTATACTAACACACAATCTAATCAGATCAGATGCAAGACTCTAAGGAAAAGAATATAACTGCATCATTCTACCATTCACCTATCGTAACCCATCCCATGGCGTAAACGAAATAGATACAAGACAAAATGATGCAACGAAAAGATTGACAATAAAACAATAGTTTTGGCTTCGATCTCCTTTTGATTTTACACACAAAAGTCGTGTTACCAAAGAAAAATCCTTTATTTCAATAAGTAATGCCTTTTTTTGTTACAGTATCCAGCCCCGTATCCATCTACATTTCTGCTATTTAAAATTTCTGTCACGCGTTCTCGGCTGCTCCATGACGCTTCGTTTCGACTCCCGGGACCCTTCGCTTCAATTCTCGCCTTTTGGTATTCTAACCCTTGCGTGCAATCGTAACGCTCGATCTCTGTGGCCAGTAACTGTTGTTATGAAACGTTACTCTGGTTCTGTCATTTCTGCCACGTTTCATGCATCTCCTACACCTTTCGTAATGCCTTCCCGCAGAAATCCCGACAGAATTTGCATTTGGCCTCTTCTGTTTCCTAGCCGTGATAACGCGACATGTCATGAAATCGTGACATGTCACGATATCGCGACATGTTCTTGGTCCGTACGCCCGTAGTAGCTCATTGTAGGGATATCGTTACCGACTTTGCTTTGCCTTCTTTTCAAAAAGTGGTAGCGATATCGCTACCACTTTGGTTCCGAGCCTTCCTTTCAAAAAGTGGTAGCGATATCGCTACCACTTTGGTTCCGAGCCTTCCTTTCAAAAAGTGGTAGCGATATCGCTACCACTTTGGTTCCGAGCCTTCCTTCGATGAAGTGGTAGCGATATCACTACCACTATGGTCTCGAGCCTTTGCTTCACGAAGTGGTAGCGATTCGCTACCACTTTTCCTTCGAGCCTCCACTTCATGAAGTGGTAGCGATTCGCTACCACTTTTACTTCGAGCCTCTGCTTCATGAAGTGGTAGCGATTCGCTACCACTTTTACTTCGAGCCTCCACTTCACGAAGTGGTAGCGATTCGCTACCACTTTTAACCTTGTGCTTCCTCTCGACAACTCGTAGCGATAGAGAGACAGGTCGCAATTTCGCGACATGTCGCGATTTCGCAACCCTTTCAACACTTAGGCATTTTTCTTCTCTTCTTCATTTTTAGCATCCGGGTCTTTGAGATCTTCCCTAAAACCTGCAAAAACAAAGGTGGGTCCCCACTTCTGGGGTGTGTTGTGGATGAACCACAATAGTTACTAAGAAACCCTAACCATTAGTGCTTTGGTTATCTATTTTTGCTTGGCGCTGCGCCATGCATAACGCATCCCAAAAAGGGGCATCTGTAGACACCAAAACAGCACCAATCCGATTATGTGACTACAAACACTGATTGCATTGACACACACAGCCCCCAGGGCAGCCCTCAGAGGTTAAAAAGTGGTCCTAACCACTTTGCCAGCAATTTTGGAAGGTCAAAAGGCAATTTGGCACATTTAGGCACTTTGCTCAGTATTCGTCTCACCCAGGGATGAATTCAAATTAGGATATGTCTCACCCAGAGACGAATTCTTAATTCGTCTTTAGGCAGGAAGAATTCTGGGTTCAACGGGAAAAAAGAAAAATCTTGACAAGTGGTAGCCAGGGGCAGTCCATTAATGCCTCCTGCCTTGCATGCGCATGTAGGTGGGTAGATTGGCCGTTAGAGGACTATCACAAGGGCAGTTATGGAATCCTGAGTCAGAGAGGAGTATCCTCCCTCTTGGGAAGGCATAGCCGCCATGTGGCACCCCTGCATGCCCATCCAAAAGAGACCCCTTGGGTCTATAAAATGGTGAATTTTCTCACCCAAAAAGAGGAAGGTGGGAAGCATTTTCAAGCAACGAAGTGTTGCCCAATTGATACTGCGCCTTAACCCTTTTGTGATTCATATCTTCTACATCCTTGATCTCTTTCGCAAGGGAGGTCATTGGGTGGGCATTGGAAGTGTGAATCCGGATCCAAAATCCGACACTTGACCACATTACCCCACCCATTCGTCGACAACCAGTTATAAGAGATTTTGGGCCCATCCCAAGTGGATTGATGTCGAAGTCAGGTTCTAACGGTGGGCGGCCCGCTTGGGCACCCCGCAATTCTTAATATCATTTTAATTTTTTCTTTTGTCACTTGTTTATATTCCATTCCGTTTTATGCTGTTTAGATAGTTTACAATTTCAATTTCAGCATGTTTTGATCAAATATTGTCATCTTTTGTCGTTTTCGTTGTCTTCACTAACTTGCAGGTAGCGACATCAAATTCCTAGTGATGGAGGCTAAATTAGGTAAAACCGACCATCTGGGTCATCCCAAAATGCCCCCAATTATCTAACCCCCATGTTTGCAGGTGTTTTGGAGATCCCGAGATGCGACATTTGGACGGATTTACTTCGGCACTTTATCACAAGCGAATTCGTCCTACCCGGGGACGAATTACAGTAGAATTCGTCCTGCCCAGGGACAAATTTTAGTTGAATGTGAATTGGCTGACTGTTTCGATGGCAGTGGCCCTCTGGTAATGTTTTTCGGTCTTTGTCAAATTTGCAGGTTATTTGGAGTCATTTTATTTATCGATTTAGCTAATCTTTTACATGCATCTTTCATTAATTTTAGAGAACCAACGTTTCATATTTGCAGCAGGTGCTACTAACGCCTTTGTTGTTTCTTTGATCGTAGGAGAAGCAGCAAGAACCAAGGATTCATCAACGCAAGCGACGACAACACTTTGGCCCACCCATTTCAAATGTGGGCACGCAGAAGGAAGAAGACTAAGTCAAGATTGTAATCAAAATCCATTTAACGCTCCTAGCCCCTGAAAAGGGAGGAGGCACCTTTGTAACCGAGATTAAGAGAGTTGAATAAAAGGGCTATGCTTTCTCTAATTTCCTTTTGTCTCCGTTCAATTCGCTTCTTTCATTTCATGCATTTCACATTTTAGGACATTAAGCATTTGTTTGATTTTGGATGCATCACATTAGTATTTCTATCTTTCGAAATCTCGTGCTTTCAATATACAATTTGATATGAGCTTAGTGTACTTGCATGACAAGTATTATAAGGAGAAGTATTTTAAAAATGAAAATAAAATAATTGAGCTTGAAACTGCCTTGGCAAAAATCAGAGCGCAAGAGGAAAAGACCACCACTGAAAATGAGTACTTACATTGACAGGTTGGAGTTCACCTGAAAGAACAAGATGTCACTAGGATAGAGATGCATAAGCTTCAATAACAAATTGAGGATATAAATAATCAGTTAGAAGAGAAGGCTATGCAGGATATTGGCTTTTTGCCAAAAAGTATCAAGGAGACCCGTCTTCACTCTGCTCAAAACTGTGAGAAGTTGGTCATGCAGGCAATTCAGGTGTTGCACTATTTTTGGGAAGCCCAAATATAGGTCCAGTTAGAGTAGCAACTAATTAACACTACAGAGTAGATGCTAGAGCTATATATGGATATGGCAGTAAAAATTTAGGTTCTAGCTAATGCTAACCTATGTATTCATCCTCTAAGAAAAATGGATCATGCCTGGTCAACTACTAAGGTCACCCTACGTAGTTATTTACAAATAATGGACCTGGTAAGATAAGGTCAGACAATCCTTAACATGATCGAGTTAGAGCATACCATATCTATGACTCACTTTGATACTATTGCCGAGTTGGGATTTTTGGACTTCATGGATGAGTGGAGGTAACCCTTGCCATTAGAGAAACTGGAGGCACTCTAGAAAAAGTTTGTGGAAGATACCTCTGAGATAAATGCATGGAAGGATCCTCTCACAAAAGCATAGGTGTTTCCTCTGATGCAAAAATATATGTGCCTGGAGCTGTCATTGTATGAGTTGGCTGAATGGGTGAAGCACCTAATATTGTAGATGTTAAAAATATTCGCTCTGTTTAGGAGTCACTTAGTATCCCATGCTTATTCATTACTCATGCTTGGAAGGAGGCAATCATAGCCTATGAAGTAATTTCTAAAACTATCAAGGAGCAAGAGGTGTAGGCAGTAGTAGAGCAAGCAACGATAGAGAAAGCAATAGAAGAAGTGGAGCGAGCCAAAGTGCTCAAAGTGGTGGTCGAAGTAGAAGAACAGGATAAGGTTGAAGAAGAAGCGCATCAAAAGGCAGCTGTAGCAAAGGCACCAACCAAGGTAGCTAGAAAAAAGACTCCATGATAGCCCAATGGATAAAGTCTTGAGATAACTTGCATCTATATGAGTTGGATACCCTGTGAGTCACTAGAAATGTTGGCAGTTTTGTATTTTGCCACATTGGGATTTTTTGTTGGAGCATTTTTTATTGTAATGCGACAATATTTATTTTGAAATATTATTATTATGGATCAAATTTCATATGTTAATTTTTTGTTTGTATATGTATTCCTTTTAGCGTCGAAGTTATAAATGTTTAAAAGGAATGTTTAAATTCAGAGCTTCATTTGGGATTCAAGTGTGTTGCATTTAAATAAGCACTATGAATTGGAGAAGTCTCTGGACTTGTACATCTTGTAAAATAAATTAAGAAAGGGAGATCAAGATAAAACATGCGAAGGATTGAATGGTTCAAAAATACCATAAAGGATGGAACGTGAAATCACTTTCACCCCAAGGATGGGGTGAAAGCTTTGTTTGCCCCACCTTGCGATGAATTTCATATCAAAAGGTGATGTAAGCAAGGGTTGGTAAAAAAATGGGGCATAAGAAAATTCTTTCGTATTCACCCTAGTCAAGGGGCGAACATCCCGTTTGTCCCTCCTAGGGGTGAACGCACCCCAAAATTAAAACTTGATCATGTTCACCCCTTCCATGGGTGAATGTACCCCAAAGGCAAAGTGAAATTGTGTTCACCCTGGTTGAGGGGTGAACATTCCATTCACCCCTCCCATGGGTGAATGCGCCTTAAGAACAAAACACAATCATGTTCACCCTGGTCGAGGGGTGAACATACATTTTGCCTATCCCATGGGTGAACACATTCTTAGAATGGAATTGTGCAAGCGTGCCAAGCAATAAAATATTGGGTGAACACAATTATTGCTAAAGTGCGAACGCAATTTTGAGTAGAAAGGATGAATGCAATTACAAAGATAGAGTCATCCAATCGTGAAGTTTCACCCCAGACCATTAAGAATATAGTCAAGATTTCAAGGGCACTCAAAGCAGGTTTTTGCAAGTATTAAATGACAGTGTTAGTGAGTAACTCAAATTATGAATCCCAAGTGAAGAAGGAAGCCATATGAAAAGCATAAGAAGATTTTCATGATTTCCAAGGCAGGGGCACGTTTTCAAGGCATTGAAAGTCTCATAATTTTCTATGCATCGATGCCTAAGTAATACTAATTTCATGGGAATGTTTCCTTAAAAGGTGGATTGTTGTTCCGAAAATATGGATTTTAATGTTTCCAAGGAGGAATTTCTTCACTCTTGTTCTTGATCTGCAATCATTTTGTTTTAAAATTACATTTAATGAAAGAGGCAAAATACTCTATAAATACTAATCAAATTTCCATTGTAAAGAAGGTTGGACATTTTGCAAGAAAACTTCATAAGTTCTCTGCATCAATAGAAAAGACTTGGCTTATAAAAGTTGTAAGCATTCTTGTGTGTGTGATTTCCTTCTATTTTTAAGTATATCTATTTATGCTCATGTTCCTGCTACTAAGTTTAAAATTCTATTTCTAGATTTTAAACATTGCTGGTGAATAAGTGAGTTTTGGAATACAATCTAAAGGTTATCTCTACAAATGTGTGAGTGAAATTCTGTTGCATTCCTCCTGTTACATGTTATAAAACTTGGTGGAATTTTTGCTGCTAGTCTACCCAAAATCCTACGTATTCGGCTTGTGGTCATATTTCCCATCTCTTTCTACATTTTCTAATTTCTTTCGTACATATCTAGTCTTCAACCAGTGTAGGATTTATCTTGGGATCCAATCCTCTCTAGAGATTGACATGGACGACATTCCTTTCCTTCGATAATTCAATGTTGTCCATATCTAGGGTGCAAAAATGCAGTTTTTTTGATTAGGAAGATATTTGACCAACATAAGTACACTTTACATGGTCTTGATAAAATTGTAAATTCTCTAAAGCATTGAATCACCTCTCATAAAGGAGTATAATTTGGTCAAGACGTGCTTATCTAGAAGTATCATCATCTATGAATTATTGCAATAAAATTCAACATGAGGGGATCTCAAGCTCAAGAGGTATGATTTCTTCGGATCCATAGACCAATGAAAATGATGATTACCCAGCAGATGCACGAATTCTTGTTCGATAAGCCCATAATGCCAAGGGAATTTGTGTATGCCAATATCTATGATTTTTTTTGACAAGTTTCTTGAGTATAGTAATTAAGGTCTTGTTGGTAGCCTTAGCTTGTCCATTTACTTATTGGTAATAAGGAGTTGAGAAACTATTTTTGATATTATATTGCTTGCAAAGTGCTTGAATATCCTTGTTGTTGAAAGACTTGCCATTGTTAGAGATAATTTTTTAGGGAATACCAAAAAAAAAATGATATGATGAAGTTTAAACTCCACAATTCTAGGCCCTATCGTACTGGTTAAAGGAATTGCCTCAACCCACTTTGTAAGGTATTCAGTGGCTATGATCATGAATGTATGTTGTCCTGAGGAAGGAGGTAATATTTTGCTAATTAAATCAAGACCCCATTGTGAAAAGGGTCAAAGGATTTGAATAGGTTGTAATTCTTGTGATGGCACATGAGTTAAATTAGCATGGTCTTGATATTACTTATAATATTTGACATAATTACAACAATCTCGTTCCATGGTGGGCCAATAGTAACCCATGCATAGAATATGCTTTGCAATGGCCATTACATTAAAATGGCTACCAAAAGTACCATCATGAGCTTCAACCATGGCTCTTTGTGCCTCTGTAGAATCGATATAATAAAGGAGGATTCCATCATAACCACATATATACAACATGTCCCCCAAGAGAGTAAAACGGGCTACCTTTTTCTTGAAAGTGTGTTTAGTAATCCATGGCATGTCTTATGGGAATGTTCTAAACTTGAGAAAAGTTATTATTTGGTTTGACCAAGGTTTATATGGTTCTAAATGGAAAAATCAAACACCCTTTTCATCCATAGATTCAACATGCACAATTGTAGATTTAGATATCATTGTGACAATGAGTGGTTGTACCTCTCCTAAGGAGTCCTTTGGAATCAATGATCCAAGAGAGGCCATTGAATCTGCAAATAAATTAGTTGAACATGGCAAACTATAAATTTTATTCCAATTAAACTTAGAGAGAAATTTTATTGCTACTTCATGGTAAAGTTTTATGGTAGGTTATTTGCATTGGTATTCTCCATTGATTTTTCTAACAAGTTGAGAATCACCAAATATCTTGATATGCTTTATACCCATAGCTATAGCTACTTGAAGACCTAATATTAAGGCTTCATACTCTGCATTGTTGCTTGTGCATTGGAAGTCTAGTTTGAATGATAAGGGAATAGGCACCCCCTGGGGTGTATGAAGCATGACTCTAGCACCTTGATATTTTTCATACTTGGAACCATCAAAGAAGAGAGTGATATCGACATCTTCATTCAAAATGACATATTATTATTGTTTAGTTATAGTGAATACCGAATAATTTTTGATCTCAATAATCAAGGTTTGATCACTAGGTAGTGGAGCTTCCACAAGCTGATCGGCTATAACATGACCTTTAATGGATGTTTGACTTGCAAACTCAAGATTAAATTCAATGATAAGAATTATCCATTTAGCAGTGCGAGTGTTATTGTAAGTGTGATATATCATATAATGCAGAGGATTTTATCTAGCTATGATATATGTGGTGTGACTAAGCATGTAATGTTCGAGTTTCTTAGTGGCAAACACCACTGCTAAGCACAATTTTTCCATGTAAGCATATATAGTTTTATAGCTTACCAATGTTTGACTAATGTAATAGACAGTTTGCTCTCGATTATTCTCATTCATCTGTGCAAGCATTGTTCCTAATGCAAAGTCCATTTCTAAAACATAAATATGGAAGGGAACCCCTGGACATGACCATTCGCCCTTGTCTAGGGTGAACCTGTTGACGGTTTAATTTTTTTTTTTGGGCAAAGGTAATCACGGAATTAACATCGCATTCACCCCAGATGATAGGAGAAGTAGTCGTTCACCCATAGTTTAGGTGAATGCATTGGGTGGAGTGATAAGGATTTATTTCCAATATTTTGTTCATGCATCTTAAGTTATTTTGTTTTAATGAACCCTTTTTTGGGGAAAGGAGATTAAAATAAGGAGAAAAGCTCATGCGTATTTTTTTAGTAAAATGGGTTTTAATGTTAATGCAAAGCACCCCTTTTGAAAGAAAAAAAAAAAGAAAAAAAGTGAAGGAAAAGCTAAAAAAAAAAAAACTGCTTAAAGGTGAGTTTGTTTTTAGAAAATCTAATTTTCTAAATATGGGCGAAATAGTGAAGCAGAAAAATTTAATAAAGGAGGCTATTCGCCATGAAACTTCCAAGCAGTTTGAATCCCTGGAATGAGGGAAAGGAGACATGTTGCTATAGTTTTTGAAGACATAGAGAAAAGAGAATATTAGTGTGTGCCCACAAAATAATTTTTGTCGAAGAAGAAGGGAACAACTATGTTTCTTTTTGGAAGCACATTGCAAACATAATTGTGCCCTTGTATACGTGGCAGCTATCGGAGAGCAGGAATGTAGGTAAAATGGTTTTGAAATAATTTAATTAAAAATGTGTGTTGCACCAAATATTTATGTTCTCAAAGAGTTATAAGATACCCATAATTGGTTTTTAAGCAACAAATTTATTTTTCTAAGCAAGCTTCGACAACTAGGGTACGATTTACAATAAACTTATGCAGCGAGGAGGGCACTCTTTCCCAGAATGATTTGGCAATGAATCAAAGGTGATACTGTTACAACATAGGGAATAGTGTTAGGTGAGCAAATCCATTCTTATGATCTCCCAAAAGTGCTTAGATTAATTCAGTATTTATTGTGATAGTTGAGGAAGATCTCTATATAAAGGATGAGGTAAAAATGCTAACAGTTTATTTTTCTTTTAAATTTTTACTACCGTATATATTTGAACTGTAGTTGCAAAAGTTTCCTAAGAATGTTCATAATATTTTTTAGAAATAAGATACAATGGGGAAATGAAGTAAAGATCCTAAGGAAGTTACAAAGGCTACAGAATCTAAGAAGTCAAAATCTAGATCTAAGAAGGCTAAAAAAAATGACTATTTTGAATTGGATCCGTACGAAGACACCATGGCAAAAATTGGTGACCACCTCATTACCCACAAAAGCATGGAAAGATTACGGAAGGATGTTGAATCAATGGTAAACCAAAGAGTGACATCACATAGCTAGCTAACAGAGTCCTATCATTCATAGCTATTTTGGTACCTGTGCCCGCCTGTTCATCCATACCCCGAGCTAGTATGGCTTATTGCACAGTTTTATGACCCGTTCACTAGAGTTGTAAGGAATGCCAAGAGGAAAATTCTTTTCACCATCACCCTAGATAAGTTTCGAGAGGCATTTTCTTGTGGACTAAATCCCCCTTCTTATGTAGTTAATAAAAAACTGCATACTAACGAACAGGAAGATAGATACGTCTCCACAGTGACAATGTGCCAATTTATGGAGACTCAACTGATTAAAGAGCCGCTGATGGGGCAACTTCCCAATTTGCCGAAGCCACTTTTATATTTCAAGAGCTTAGATATATATTCAATGTTGGCATGGGTAGCTGGTTTACCTTCATATGAAATCGTACATAAATGGTAGGTGACTTTAGCACAATATATTTATCGAGTGTAGTTCTATTCCCATGTAGCTATGAGGCAGGGAACCAACCTGATATTTTTTGATTGGATAATTTTGTTTCTCGAAGATTTAATTTTAAATTGGAGAAGTTACATATTGGAGAGGCAAAGTCATTTAGGCACTCTTCATTTTTAATTTGGTTTTTCTTTTTTCAGCTTCAGTGGCGTTTTCCTTTTATTATAGTGATGCAGGTAGGTGAGAACAATGAACCCCTGTCAGTATATATGTGGACTCCCATTTTGACAAGAAGGGAGTAATTTTATAGTTTCAATAGTTGGTTTTTGGGCCCAAAAATAGAATTTCTTTGCAGCACATGTGAAAGGGTGTTGCGGGAGTTAAGGTACGTAGTTTTTGCACAAGAAAAGGGAGATATTTTTTTGCTTACCCAAGGTGTAGTTGTGAGAATTTTTTATTTCAAATGTAAGCCTTTTTTGTTGCCCTATTTTTGTACAGAGTATGTGTTTGCCATGGAAGTAGTGTGCCAGTAGGATTATGTAAATTATGTATATGGATCTGGGCATGGAAAGAAAACAACATGCAATATGTAGTTTAAATTTGGTAGTATAGAAGTGATCTAAGTTGGGTAGAATCGGCTCTTGATAGTAGCGTTGCAATATTTGGGATTGCTCGAGTTGCCACATCACTGGAGGCATGACACTTTGGATAAGTTATTAGCTATCATAAAGTCCAAATATTTTCATTACTACCCTCGACTAGATATTCAGAAGAATAGAAATAATTTTGATGGTCCTGATTTGAATTGGTATATCAAAAAATGATAATGCTTCCACCATGGCATGACTGTTATAAGTAAGAATTCGAGTATAATATGGCTCGATATAAGTCTTAAATCCCTACATTGGGTTTATTCAGCCAAGTAAAGGAAAGTGCATTTGATTGGACCGAGGAGAAAATCATGAATTGGTCGATAATACAGATTCACCAAGGGAAGCTGACTACTCCTTATGGGTTGAAGTTGGATGAATAGTTTTTGGAGAATTATGATGAGTATGTCAATTCGTATAAGCCCGTCACCTTTGCCAACATCCTACCTTAAAGTTTCAAACAGTCTGATAGTGGCAAAGGTAAAACAAAAGGAGAACATCTAATGGCCAAGGAGGATATTCCAGAAGAAGAGAAACAACAATACGTGTTCAAACAAAGATCTTAGTGGATGAAAAAAAAGTGAAAGATGCACCTGCATCAAAAAATAAAAATGTGTCGAAAGCACCACCATTTTCCAAGGCAGCAAAAATACCAAGGACTAGCGCCATAACTACTTCTGTCATCGAGGTTTTAGTTGTTGCAGTTTCTACAATTCTATTTGTTTCAATCATAGTTATTAATCCTTCGCCAGAGCTCCTGATGAAGGTTGCACAAATATTTTAGAGAGTCCAAGAATAAGAGGAGGATCATCAATCGAACATCCCCTAAGTAGAAGTTGTAGATTGCAAAGAGAATGTGGACATTGAAGAGAGGGTAGACACATATTAAGATGAAGTAATTTCATAGTTGTCCCCATCACCTCATTACACGACACCTATGCTTGAAGGTACATCTTCTATCCCTCCTTCTTCTTCTTTGGAGCATGTAGTGACTTCTATTTCACTTCCACCATATTCTATCTCCATTTCTCTACCATTTGGTATACCTTCCGTCTCTATATTGATTCCATATTCTTCCATTCTTGAAGTCAATGCTTCTTCTTCTATTCCCATTTCTTTGGCCTCCATTTCTTTTAATTTGTATGTATTGGGGCTGAATCCCTTTTCATGCCCTTATCCTTCCATTGCTGCCACCACCACCATTAAGGTTGTAAGTACGCAAGCTCCTCCTAGAGTAAGTGTAACTACAACTAAACCTGGTTTATCCATCCAAACCACCATTTCCATTCCCCGTATTCTCACCATATCATCCACTTCCATTGAGCCTATCTGCTCAAATGTTTTGGTTCCATTCACCCCATTTTGGAATTGTAAGCATTGCTCAATGTTCAAGTGGCCCGAAAATAACTCGACGTGGAGAAAATTAATCGGATGCACTTGAGTTCTTCATAGTGGTTAAAAAACATGAGGTGCAAGGAAGCATTGGCAACAACTTAGCAAATCAAAAAATTTGCTTTCAAACCAGTTGCTATGGAATCTCACATGAATAAACTCACTCCCTTGGTTCAAAATTTGCAAGGAGAAATGTTGTTGAGTGATTACATGTTGATATGAGCTTAGTATATTTGCACGACGAGTATTATAAGGAGAAGTATTTTGAAAATGAAAATAAAATAATTGAGCTTGAAATTGCCCTGGCAAAAAGCAGAGCGCAATAGGAAAAGACCACCACTAAAAATGAGTACTTACACCAACAGGTTGGAGTGCACATGATAGAATGAGATATAACCAAGATAGAGATGCATAAGCTTCAATAAAAACTTGAGGATATGAAGAATAAGTTAGCAGAGAAGGCTACGCAGGCTACTAACTTTTTGCCAAAAAGTATCAAGGAGACCTGTCTTTGCTCTACTCAAAACTGTGAGAAGTTGGCCGTGTAGGCAGTTCAGGTGTTGAACTATTTATGGGAAGCCCAAATATAGATCAAGTTAGGGTAGCAACTAATTAACACTACAGAGCAGATGCTAGAGCCATATATGGATATGGCAGTAAAAATTTAGGTCCTAGATAATGCTAACCTATGTATTCATCCTCTAAGAAGAATGGATCATGTCTGTTCGACTATGAAGGTTACCCTGCATAGTTATTTCCAAAGAATGGACTTGGTAAGATAAGGTCAAATAATTCTTAACACAATCGAGTTAGAGCATACCATCTCTATGAATTACTTTGATACTCTTGTCGAGTTGGGATTTTTGGACTTCATGGATGAGTGGGGGGAACCCTTGCCATTGGAACAACTGGAGGCACTCTGGAAAAAGTTTACAGAAGATACCTCTGAGATAAATGCATGGGAGGATCCTCTCACAAAAGCATAGGTGTTTCCCCTAATGCAAAAATATATGTGCCTAGAGTTTTCATTGTATGAATTGGCTCAATGGGTGAAGCACCTTAGTTTGATAGATGTTAAAAATCTTCGCTTTGTTTAGGAGTCACTTAGTGTCCCATGCTTGTTCATTACTCGTGATTGGAAGGAGGCAATCATAGCCTATGAAGTAATTTATGAAACTATCAAGGAGCAAAAGGTGTAGGTAGTAGTAGAGGATGCAACGGTAGAGAAATTAGTAGAAGAAGGAGAGTGAGAAAAAGTGCTCAAAGTGGTGTCCGAAGTAGAAGAACATGATAATATTGAAGAAGAAGTGCATCGAAAGGTAGCTACAACAAATGCACCAACCAAGGTAGCTGGAAAAAAGACTCCATGATAGCCCAATGGATAAAGTCCTGGGATCACTTGCATTCATATGAGTTGGATACCCTATGAGTCACTAGAAATGTTGGCAGTTTTGTATTTTGCCACATTGGGATTTTTTGTTGGAGCATTTTTTATTATAATACGACAATATTTATTTTGAAATATTATTATTATGGATCAAATTTCATATGTTAATTTTTTGTTTGTATATGTATTCCTTTTAGCGTCGAAGTTATAAATGTTTAAAAGGAATGTTTAAATTTAGAGCTTCATTTGGGATTCAAGCGTGTTGCATTTAAATAAACATTGTAAATTGGAGAAGTCTCTGGACCTATACATCCTATAAAAGAAATTAAGAAAGGGAGATAAATATAAAACATGCGAAGGATTGAATAGTTCAAAAATACCAAAAAGGGTGGAACGTGAAATCCTAGTCGAGGGGCGAACATCCCATTTTCCCCTCCCAGGGGTGAACGCACCCCAAAATTAAAATGTGATCGATTTCGCCCCTTCCATGGGTGAATGTACCCCAAAGGCAAAGTGAAATTGTGTTCACCCTGGTTGACGAGCGAACATTCTATTCACCCCTCCCATGGGTGAATGCACCTTAAGAAAAAAACACAATCATGTTCACCCTGGTCGAGGGGTGAACATCCCTTTCGCCTCTCCCATGGGTGAACACATTCTTAGATTGGAATTGTGCAAGCATGCCAAGCAATAGAATATTGGATGAACACAATTATTGCTAAAGTGCAAATGCAATTTTGAGCAGAAAGGGTGAATGCAATTACAAAGATAGAGCCATCCAATCATGAAGTTTCACCACAATCCATGAATAATATAGTCAAGATTTCAAGGGCACCCAAAGCAGGTTTTTGCAAGCATTAAATGATAGTGATAGTGAGTAACTCAAATTGTGAATCCCAAGTGAATAAGGAAGCCATATGAGAAGCATAAGAATATTTTCATGATTTCCAAGGTAGGGGCACATTTTCAAGACATTGAAAGTCTCATAATTTTTTGTGCATCGATGCCTAAGTAAGACTAATTTTGTGGGAATTTTTCCTTAAAAGGTGGATTGTTGTTCCAAAAAGATGGATTTTAATGTTTCCAAGGAGAAATTTCTTCACTCTTGTTCCTGATATGCGATCATTTTGTTTTAAAATTACATTTAATGAAAGAGGTGAAATCCTCTATAAGTACTAATAAAATTTCCATTGTAAAGAAGGTTGGACATTTTGCAAGAAAACTTCATAAGTTCTCTGCATCAATAGAAAATATTTGGCTTTTGAAATTTTCAGGCATTCTTGTGTGTGTGATTTCCTTCTATTTTTAAGCATATCTATTTATGCTCATGTTCCTACTATTAAGTTTAAAATTCTATTTCTAGATTTAAAACATTGTTGGTGAATGAGTGAGTTTTGGAATGCAATCTAAAGTTTATCTCTGCAAAGGTATGAGTGAAATTTTGTCGCCTTCCTCCTGTTACATGTTGTTATAAAACTTGGTGGAATTTTTGCTGCTAGTCTACCCAAAATCCTACGTATTCGACCTATGGTCATATTTCCCATATCTTTCCACATTTTCTAATTTCTTTCGTACATATCTAGTCTTCAACCAGTGTATGATTTAGCTTGGGATCCAATCCTCTCTGGAGATTGACATGGAGAACATTCCTTTCCTCCGGTAATTCAATGTTGGCCATATCTAGGGTGCACAAATGAAGTTTTTTTGATCAGAAAGATATTTGACCAACACAAGTACACTTTACATGGTCTTGATAAAATTATAAATGCTCTAAAGAATTGAATCACCTCTCATAAAGGAGTGTAAGTTGGTCAAGACGTGCTTGTCTAGCACTATCATCATCTATGAATTATTGTAGTAAAATTCATAATGAGGGGATCTCAAGCTCAAGAAGTATGATAGCTTTGGATCCATAGACCAATGAAAATGATGATTCCCCAGTAGATGTCCAGATGCTTTTTTGATAAGCCCATAATGCTAAGGGAATTTGTGTATGCCAATCTCTATGATTTTTTTTGACAAGTTTCTTGAGTATAGTAATTGAGGTCTTATTGGTAGCCTTAGCTTGTCCATTTGCTTGTGGCTAATAAGGATTTGAGAAACTATATTTGATATTATATTGCTTGCAAAGTGCTCGAATTTCCTTGTTCTTGAAATACTTGCCATTGTTAGAGATAATTTTTTATGAAATACCAAAACAACAAATGATATGATGAAGCTTAAACTCCACAGTTCTAGGCGATGTCATACTGGTTAAAGAAATTGCCTCAACCCACTTTGTAAAGTATTCAGTGGCTATGATCATGAATGTATGTTGGCCTAAGGAAGGAGGTAATATTTTGCTAATTAAATCAAGACCTCATTGTGAAAAGGATCAAAGGCTTTGAATAGGTTGTAATTCTTGTTATGGCACATGAGTTAAATTAGCATGGTCTTGATATTACTTACAATATTTGACATAATTGCAACAATCTCGTTCCATGGTGGGCCAATAGTAACCCATGCATAGAATATGCTTTACAATGGCAATTCTATTAAAATGGCCACCAAAAGTACCATCATGAGCTTCAACCATGGCTCTTTGTGCCTCTGTAGAATCGATATAATAAAGGAGGATTCCATCATAACCACATATATACAACATGTCCCCCAAGAGAGTAAAACGGGCTACCTTTTGCTTGAAAGTGTGTTTAGTAATCTGTGACATGTCTTATGGGAGTGTTACAAACTTGGGAAAAGTTATTATTTGGTTTGACCAAGGTTTATATGGTTCCAAATAAAAAAAGCAAACATCCTTTTCATCCTTAGATTCAGCATGGACAATTGTAGATTCAGAGATCATTGTGAAAATGAGTGGTTGTACCTCTCCTAAGGAGTCCTTTGGAATCAATGATCCAAGAGAGTCCATTGCATCTACAAATAAATTAGATGAATGTGGCAAACTATCAATTTCATTCCAATCAAACTTAGAGAGCAATTCATTGCTACTTCATGGTAAAGTTTTATGGTAGGTTATTTGCATTGGTATTCTCCATTTATTTGCCTAACAACAAGTTGAGAATCACCAAATATCTTGATATGCTTTATACCCATAGCTATAGCTACTTGAAGACCTAATATTAAGGCTTCATACTCTGCATTGTTGTTTGTGCATTGGAATTCTAGTTTGAATGATAAGGAAATAGGCACCCCCTAGGGTGTATGAAGCATGACTCCAACACCTTGATATTTTTCGTACTTAGAACCATAAAATAAGAGAGTGATATCGACATCTTCATTCAAAATTACATCTTATTCTTGTTTAGTTATAGTGAATACCAAATAATTTAGGATCTCAATAATCAAGATTTGATCACCAGATAGTGGAGCTTCTGCAAGCTAATCGGCTATAACATGACCTTTAATGGATGTTTGACTTGCAAAATCAAGATTGAATTCAATGAGAAGAATTATCCATTTAGCAGTGTGAGTGTTATTGTAAGTGTAATATATCATATAACGCAGAGGATTTTATCTAGCTATGATATATGTGGTGTGACTAAGCATGTAATGTCTGAGTTTCTTAGTGGTAAACATCACTACTAAGCATAGTTTTTCCATGTAAGAATATCTAGTTTTATAGCTTACCAATGTTTGAATAATGTAATAGAAAATTTGCTCTCGATTATTCTCATTCATTTTTGCAAGCATTGTTCTAATGCAAAGTCCATTACTGAAGCATAAATATGGAAGGGGACCCCTAGATGAGGAGGAGTTAAGACTGATGGAGAAGTCAAGTATTTCTTGATGTCATCAAAAGCTTTTTGAAATTCATCTATCCATGAAAATTACACCCCTTTTGTAGTAGGTGATTGAATGGCCTACATTTATTAGAAAGTTGCGCAATGAAACAATGGATTGATTTAATATTTCCTTGTAAACTATATAATTCCTTTAGGTTTTTTGGGGGAGGCATCTCCA
This sequence comes from Wollemia nobilis, assembly GCA_028583015.1. NCBI lineage: Eukaryota > Viridiplantae > Streptophyta > Pinopsida > Araucariales > Araucariaceae > Wollemia > Wollemia nobilis. The sequence goes on from JAQPPZ010017067.1 coordinate 4,673,802, forward strand.
TGATGGGCTTGACTTTGTTTGGGTCCACCTCAATGCCTCTTTTGGAAATAATGAACCCTAGTAGTTTTCCTGAGGTAACACCAAATATACATTTCTTGGGGTTCAACCTTACATTATGCTCTAGAAATCAATCAAAGACTTTTTCCAATACACCAATTTGCTCTTGTTGAGTTTTACATTTTTCCAAGAGATCATCCACATAATATTTGATGATCTTATGCATGTAATCATGGAAGATGTATTTCATGACATATTTATAAGTGGAATCTATATTCTTGAGGTCAAATGGCATTACCTTGTAATAAAAGTCCCCCAAGGTGTGGTGAATGCTATTTTGTGTTGGTCATCAGGATTTATTCGAATTTGGTTGTATCCTAAAAATTGTCCATTAAAGAAAGCATTCAATGGCCAACACAAGTGTCAACAAGAGTATCAATGTTTGGAAGATGAAAATCATCCTTAGGATATGCTTTGTTAAGATCTCAAAAATCAGTGCAAATGTGTATCACCCCATTAGGCTTATGAATGGATACCATGTTTGAGAGCCACTAAGGATAGTCAATGGTGATAATTAAACCCACATATAATAGCTTTTGAAGCTCTTTTTTGACCAAGAGGGCAATGATAGGATGCATCCTTCTAATTTTATGTTTGATTGGCTTAGCATCAGAGTTTAAGGTGAGATTGTAGACAACCAAATTAGGGTCAAGATTAGGAATGTCCTTGTAGGACCATGTAAAAATACCCTTCTTCTTCTTGAGGAGAGTAATTAATTGCTCTTGTTCATCTATGGATAAAATTTTTCCAAGTTTGACAATTTTGGGATTTTTTGTGTTTGAACTAAGGTTCACATCGATGGTATCTTCAATAGACATGTGAGAACCTTCCTCAATTTGATGGGGTGTTGGTATCATATGAATGTCATCTATGACATTATCAAACTCTTTAGACTCAAATTTGTCTATGTCTACCAAGAAAACCTCAGGATATGAAGGTGAAGGTGAAGGTGAGGGTGATGGAGGAATGTAGTTGGCTAAAGCCCTTAAAAATTCCTCAAATAGAAAAAATTCAACAAAGGATGGCTGTGAGGAAATTCGATCCATGTCAATAAGTCTCATGTCAATTGGAATAGGCTTTGTAAAATCATTTGGATTGCGGAGTGAGGTGAATAAGTCAATAGGATTCATGTTGACTTAAGGAGAAAATGGATGATTGGAAAAGGTGAATGGATGAGTGGATCATGTTTGCTAGAACAAATGCTAGAACTTTGGGAACTTGAACAACAATAAGCAACACAAATAAATGCAATGTACATGTAATACAAAATGTTTGAATTTTTATTTTTGTTTTTGAATTTTTTATTTATGTACATATATTACAAGCAAAAAGGCTTGTTATGTGAATCAATGGAGTGAAGGTGGTGGTTCATCGGTTGGTTCAACTCACTCTTGTGGAAGAAGTAAGTAAATGATGGGTTGATGGATGGGGAACATTCTGAGGTAAAACTCATCCTGTTTAGTGTGTGGAATTATGGGGTTTTACTACTCTTTAGAATCGTTAGAAGCTATTGATATAAGGTCAAATTCTTCATAGATTTCATCTTCAATTTCATCTATGTGAAGGATATATTATCCTGAATTTAAATTTAAGCTTCAAAAAGAAATACAAGGGAAGGAAAAATCAAAATTTCCAACCCAACAAGCCTAGAGTTGATTTCACTTGCAAATTTTGTGGCAATAAAGGCCACAAGGAAAAAAATTGTTTTAATAAGAAGAAGATTGCAGAAAAGAAAGAGCAAGAAAAGGCTAAGGGACAAGGACCTAATAAATGGTTTGGCAAGGGAAATAAAAAGAACAACAATGTAAAGCAAAATTCTAATAAAAATGCCTTTGTTTGTGCCCTCTACTCCATTGACTCATCTACTTCTAATGAATGGGTGTTAGATTCTAGATGCACTAACCATATGTGTTTTGAAAAGGATAAGTTCGTGGAATTTCATAAGCACTCTTCAGATTCAATTGTCATTGGTGATAATACTAGACTTCAAGTAGAAGGTGTTGGCAATGTTGTAATTTAATGGAAATTACTTGATGATGTCCTATATTTTCCTAACCTTAGGAGAAATTTAATTTCAGTTTTGTAAGTTGCTAGAAGTGGTCACACTATTGAGTTCAATGCAACTTCATGGAGCATTAGGAAAGGCATGCTACCAATCATTACAAGTTATGTGAAGAATAATATTTATGTGTTAGGTGATGCTCCTCCTAAAGTGTGTTTAGCAACTAATGTTTCTCCTAGTAGCAAGCTTTGGCACTTAAGGTTAGGCCATACAAACTATCAAAATATTCAAATGATGAAGTCCAAAAATTTGGTTGAAGGCTTGCCTAACATTTCACCTATTCATGGTTTGTGTGAAACATGCATCTTAGGCAAGATGAACAAACAAAAGTTTGCAAATGATAAGTCAACAAGGGCCACACAAATTATTCAAATCATTCATACAGATATTATGGGTCCATTACATGTTAGATCACTTGGTGGTGCATCCTATATTCTCACCTTTATAGATGATTATTCAAGAATGATATTTGGGTATCTACTTAAGAATAAATCAGATTGTTTTGAGACATTCAAGGAGTTCAAAGCTTTGGTAGAAAATCAAAATGGAGCAAAGATCAAAATTATTAGAAGTGACAATGGATGGGAGTACAATAGCAATGATTTCAATGAGTTTTGTTCTTCTCATGGGATCAAAATGCAGTTTACTTGTCCATACACTCCTCAACAAAATGGTGTTGCAGAGAGGAAAAATAGGACAATCATGGAGATGGTAATATGCATGCTTGGTGACCACTTACCTCAATTTCTTTGGGGTGAAGCAACCAGTACAAAAATCTACATTCTTAACAGGTGTCCTTCAAAATAAGTTGAGGGGAAGACTCCTTCTTAGGTTTGGAATGGTAAGAAGACAAATTTGTCACACTTAAGAGTGTTTGGATGTGATGCATTTTCATATATTCCTTCATAAAAGAGGAAGAAATTGGAGAAAAAGTCTCAAAAATGCATCTTTGTTGGCTATGATGTAGAACATAGGGGCTACAGGTTATACTCACCTTCTTCAAGCATTGTATTTGTTTCAAGAGATGTCAAATTCAATGAAGACCTTCTTGAGTTAGAAAAGGGTGGGCCTTGTGTCAAAAGGACCAAGTGGTTGGATCATTCTCGGGGTCCTAAAGAGCAGAATTCAGTTAGCCAAAGGATAACTAGAAGTATGACCCTTAACATGTCTCTTCTAGCTAATATAGAGAATGATCATGAGCCTACTTATTACCAAGAAGCTTCACAACACTCTTGTTGGGTTGATGCCATGAAGGTTGAGATGGATTCTCTTCTAAAGAATAAAACTTGGGATCTAGTGCCTTATCCTAATAAGAGAAATGTTATTGGGAACAAGTGGGTCTATATAATCAAGTACAATTATAATGGAGAGATAGAAAAGTATAAGGCTAGATTGGTTGCTAAGGGTTATGCTCAAAAATATGGCATTGACTATGATGAAACCTTTGCACTAGTTGCAAAAATGCCCACCATTCAACTTCTCATTGCTATTGTTGCTACTCAAGGTTGGCAAATTTTTTAGCTTGATGTGAAAAGTGCCTTTCTAAATGGTGATTTGGATGTGGATATCTACATGAGTCAACCACAAGGATTTGTTGTACAAGGTAAATAAAAACTTGTGTCTAAACTAAATAAAACCTTGTACAGTCTGAAGCAAGAACCTGGAGCATGGTACATGAAGATTTCAGGTTACTTATTGTCTCTTGGTTTTGATAAATGCTATTCAGATACATATCTCTATGTGATTAGGAAGGATAAATTGGTAATTTTAATTGATCTATTTGTTGATGACCTTGTTATTACTAGAAATGAGAATGCGGTAATTTTTGATTTCATCTCCAAATTAAAGTCAGAGTATGAAATGACTGACCTTGGTCTTCTACACTACTATCTTGGCATGCATGTTTATAAGCATGAGGATTGTACCTTTTAGAGTCAATCCAAGTATATTGAATATCTTCTTAAGAGGTTTGATTTGGAGCATGACAATCCTACTTCCATTCCTATTTCTATAGGTGTTAGGTTGGAAGTAAGTACAGAATCTCGGTTGGCCGATGCTACATTGTATAGGCAACTCATTGGTAGTCTTCTTTATGTTACCATCACAAGGCCATATATTGATTTTGTAGTTGGTATGATGGCTAGGTTCATGTAAAACCCTTATATTGAGCACTTACAAGCTACCAAGAATATTTTGAAGTACCTTTCAGGTACTAGAGATTTTGCACTCAAGTATTCTAGGCTTCCTTCCTTTGCTCTTTCTAGCTATGCTGATTCTAATTTTGGAGGGGATAGAATAGATAGAAATTCTACCACAACATATGTATTTAGTATTGGGTCTGTAGCTATCTCTTGGTCTTCCAAGAAACAATATACAATTTCTCTTTCTATGACGAAAGTGGAGTATAAGGCTATGACAACAGCTACACAGGAAGCGGTTTGGCTTCATATGCTCATGAAGGAAATTGGCTTTAAGCAATTTGGTCCTTCATATTTGCTCTTCGATAATCAATCAGCTATTGCCTTGGCTAAAAATCCTGTAATGCATCAAAGGACAAAACATGTTGAAATCCAAGCCCACTTTATCAGAGAGAAGGTATTGGATGGGACTATTCAGTTGGAGTATTGCCCATCATCTTCTAATTTTGTTGATTTGTTCACCAAACCTCTTCCCAAGGAGCAGTTTTGTAAGCTAAGGGACTCACTTGGTTTGGTGAAGTTTTCCTCAATTGGGAATGAAGTGTAGTCACACTTGTGTGATGATAAATTCATACTTATGATGTGTTTTGTGCTATATATATGAGTTGATCTTTGGTGGTATAATTTCTTTTTACATCTCTTTTGAACATGGTACTTTCTTGTTTGCCTTGTGCAACTTTTGTAAATATTACTTTGTAGATGGCATTGTGCAATTATGGTATATGATGCAATTGCTTTATGCGACTTTTTTGCATGGTACTTTCTTGTTGCCTTGTGCAACTTTGTACATGTTTTTATGTAGTTGGCATTATACAATTGGTTTATCATGGTACTTTCTTGTTAGCATTTATGCTACTTTTGTACATGATATTTTATGGTTGACTTTATGCAAATGGTGTGCACACTTTATTATTTTCATATACCTTATGCAACTTTTGTACATGGTACTTTAGATTTTGCATTATCATGGTACTCCTTGTTTGCTTTATGTAACTTTATACATGATATTGTTTGATCAACTATATAGCACATGACTATAAGTATGGCTTGGCATATTATTGTGATGACTTATAGTTCACTATTTGTTAGATTAGTTTTGTTATCATCTTTGGATATTCATATATGCTGTGGTGAATATATTTATGATGATGTATCTAACTGATCTTATGTTGAGTTGCTTGTAGCTTGCAGGTACTTTTGTTTGGGGTTTTGCAGGCTTACCGAAGATACCCTTGTGATGTTTTCTTCTTGTCATTTGCAACCACTTGTGGTTGATGTATGGCTTTGTAAGCTGCTTGTATCTGAAGCTATTCCATTGGGGGATTGCAATATCATTTTGGCCCATTTTGTAGTGGTTCCTTATTATAGACCATTCTTGGTCATAGAAGCTCATTGTAACTATATTACTCATTTGATTTTCATCCCCGTTTGTATCTTTAGGGGGAGAATGTTTCTTTGTTTCATAATTCCTTTCCCCAATATTGCATTAAGGGGGGGTGTTGGAATATGCAATGCAACATTGTGTAAATTATTCTTAGACTAAAATATAAAGTCTAAAGAATAATATTTAAATTAGAAAAAAATTCTATTTTATGTAAAAATATTCGCACCCGGTGCTAGGAATATTTAATTTATGGGAAAAAGTTATTTCCCCTTTTCTAGCAAATATTAAAAAGTAACAAATCACTTTTTAATATTTGATAGATGCCACTTGTCACACATCTCAAGATAATATTGTGATAAGATTTGTCACACATCTCAAGATAATATTGTGATAATATTAGGGTAATTTTAGGGTTGTAGTAGAAAAGCTTCTCTTTAAATAGGGGTTTTGTCTACTACATCTCTCTCTCTCTCTCTATATATATATATATATATATATCATGTTGATGCATATTGTTGCATAACATTGAAGCATTATTGTATTGTTAAATCATTGAGTAATATAGTGAGCTTCATAGTGGATGTTTCCCTTCTTCATTTAAAGTAGGGTTTTACCACTTAATATTGGTGTTGTGGGTTTTTATCTTTTGTGTGTGATTGATCTTGTGGAGCATTCTTAGATCTTGGGGAGACTTTACTTGTCTCACAGATGTGCATTGGGGTAATGCCATTTTCACTAGTATATGGCACTAAGGCCATTATACCCTTGGAATTGGAAATTCCAATGTTGCGCGTCACATTGAAAGAGTTCATCGATGACAAAACTGAGTGACAAGCTCGATTGGATCAACTAACATTGCTTGATGAACATCATGTGAATGCCCTAAAGCATATCTGCATTTATCAAGAGTGAATAAAATGATCTTACAATATCAAAGTCCACCAGAGAGACTTTGAAGTTGGGGATCTTGTCTTGAAAGAGAACCAACAGAACTCTAATTTACCACTAGATATGCGAGACAAATTCATGGATAATTGGCTAGGACCCTATATCATATCTAAAAATATTGGTCTGGGTACCTATCACCTAAGGTCGCTAGGAGGTGTTGAAGAGCCCGAACCTCTCAACATCATCCATATTAAGGTGTTCTATGCTTGAAAGTGTAGCAAAAGGCTCCAAGGGTTCCTGAAAACCGCTTGGTCATGTTAGTCAAAGGCTCCAAGGGTTTTTTTAAAACCACTCGGTCATCCCAAAAAGGCTCCAAGGGTTCCTAAAAACTGCTTGGTCATGTTATTGAAAGGATTTGAGGGTTTGTTTAAAATCGCTCGATCATCCCAAAAAGGCTCCAAGGGTTCCTTAAAACCGCTTGGTCATGTCAGTCAAAGGCCTCAAGGGTTTTCTTAAAACCACTCGATCATCCCAAAAATCTCCAAGGTTTCTTAAGAATTGCTTGGTCAATCCTAAAAGCTCCAAAGGTGCCCATAATCCCTTTGGTCAACCCAAAAGCTCCAGGTGTTTTCTAAAAAATCGCTTGGTCACCCCTAAAGGCTCCAAAAGCATGTACTCGTTGTTTGGTCAAATATAAGGCTCAAAAGTCAACAAAAAAATTAAAATCAATAAAAATCCAAAAAAAAATTGGTAAAGCATAAAATCCAAAAACATTTGCATTTGCATTATGCATTTGTTGCATCACATTGCATGTAGACATTTCTCCATTTGTTGTATTATGTTGTATAAGGGATTGTGTTTGTTAGTATTACAAATGACACCATGTTTGTGTTTCAATCATGCACCTTTGCATTTATCATAAGTCATATTTCATGTGAGTAATTGTGTTTTTCAACACAACAAAATTATTGCTATGAAGAATATACTAGGGTTTTTAGGTCATTCAACCATACCTAGTGGTTTGCTCAAGAGTTGATAGAAATCTTACTTTGCTTTTGCAGCTGAGGTCCAGTTAGTATAACCCTTAAAATATCAAAATTCTATCACTAATCAAAAAATTAAACAATCCTAAAAAGGACTAAGGGAAGATGAAAGTCACGAAGCAGGACCAGGTATCCTAAGGTGAAAAGAGTTATTCTTGCTTATCCCCCTCTGTGGATGGTTTGAGAAATGTTGGCAATTATAAAAAGGATAGGTTAGTTCCCTATTCAGAATACCTTGCTTACAATAAAATGAGCAATATTCCAAAGTGATATCCCACATCAATCCTCAATATTGATACCCTATATCGATATCATAGATTGACATCCTATATTGATATCCCATATTGATATCATAGATCGATATCCTAGATCGATATTCTAGAAATAGTTCCCACCAAAGCAAAATCCCCAAAGGGAAGTTTTTGAAGAAAATTATCACATGTAAATGCCAAAAAGTGAAGATCAAATGAAGATCAGAAAAAAGGCTCAAGTGAAGATCAAATGAAGATCACAAATCAAATTCAAATCAAGATCAAATGAAGATCATAAATCAAAGTTCGAGTGGAGATCAAATAGAAAGTAGAAATCTAGTTTAAAGAGATATCAAATGAAGATCCAAAGATAGTTCAGAGCCATAAAAAGAATCTAATCCCTTGCTTCACTACACATATGAGCAAGTATCCCAAAAATTGAAGGATAGAAAGGAATGATCTTGAATCCTTGGAATTATTGGTACTATTGTACCTTATGCACGATGATATGTTTGATACACTTACATTTTGCTTGTGTTCAGACCAATATTTGAATGTGGAAGAGCTAGCTTCAGGTGTCCTACATTACCTAGTGACCTTGTCCAACTAAAATCTAAACCCGATATTAAATAAGCCATCTATGGAGCCCCTATATTAGCAATGGACTAAAATAATCCTACCTGACATCAAGGAATGCTCGTGTCTTATATTTATATATTCATGTGCACACACAAGGATAATTAATAGTTAGGGCCTATCCTAGCAAAAGCCTTATATCTCAAAATTCTAGTATGGTTAGTATACAACTTTTGAGCAGTCCACTAGGATGTTTGAATCTCATGGAAAACCCTTAAAAATATTTGCTAAAAGCAACAAAATATCAAAAGCTCATAAATCATCAAACATAAAAGTCATTCAATCATCAAATTGCAAAGTATCGATTCATGATACATCATTACATTGAGCATAAAGTTTTGCGATATAGGATAGATACCATATGGATATCAGAAATGATATTTAGACGACCACTGACTATATCATGCATATCTATCAAATTGCAAAAGAATATATAATGACATATTATATCATTCACATCATACCATTTCATATCATTGCATTTCATATATGGGTGATTAATTGATTAAATTCTTGTAATGAGGATTTTCAATTACATGTATGATTTTTACACATTTTATGGTGTCATCCATTAGATTGTTAAACACATGTAGCATGCATTCCTTATGTTTTAAGCGATTAAAGCATACAGGTTCATTTACATTAGATTACCATCATGTAAATAATTCACTACACACATTACATCAGCATATCGTGATAGTGTCATAAAATTAAACGCAATCAATAAAGCAAAATAAAATATGCATTTAAGTAAACATCGCATCCATATGCATCCATCATATATCACACATCTAAGCATCTAGATCATTGCATATCATCATCAACATAAAATAAAATAGCTATCTAGTGCATGTCATCCATACATCACATCATATAGCATCAAATTAACATAAGCATTGCATCCATGTGCATCACATAAACATAAAATATACAAATAAATGAGCACACATAATGAGCCAAAATGATCAAATCTCATATGTATATATATGTGTCAAAGAGTACATTAGGGTACATCAAAATTCCCGTAGGCTACAATCATGTAGGTCCTCAGACCTCACATCAAAAATGATACATACAAAAATGATATAGCCTATATCAAATGGAGACCCTAGCTCTGGCCTGATCGTCCTCCATCGGAGCTCTCTTCGCCTCCCTCAACCCCATCCCTGGGAGCTTGCCCTATAGCCTACTTTGGAGCCTGGACTATAGTATGCTCTAGTGCCTATTGTATACCCTAATGAGGGTCCTATGTACCACCTAATCCAAAGAGACTCCGTACAAAAAAATTAATCCCCTAAATCCTGTGCGAGCTGGCTCCATGTGTACTAGAGGAATTGTGTGTCCTCTCGATCCTATGGGTTTGATGGCTCAAACTAGCCAAAGACTGTTCGATCTCTCTAGTCCTGGTCTGAGAGTTACTATTGTGAGTTCCTATGGTTTGGGTGTCCTTTGGCACCTCTCCACATGTCATTTGAATGTGATCCTCCAACATAGAGATGTGAGCTATCCTTGTATCCAATCATGCATTTCCCTCCTCCAAGAGGGAAGTGAGCCACCTAACCTCTTCCATGGGGTCCCAACCTATAGGTAATAGGTGAGATAGAGCTGTAGGTGGTGCCATAACTACTTGTAAGGATGAAGGAATAGCCCTTGAGTCCCTTAGTGAATCTCTCTCTCTGGTCATCAGGTCCAACTAAGTCCATTTCAAGTCACTCTCTGTAGTGAGTCGCTGAATATCTATATCTACTATGGTGATCTAGGCCTTGATAAGAGGCCTCTCCTCCTCATACTCCTACCACTATCTTTTCCCATGAGTGAGCTTCACCTCTGATGTGGCAAGGCTAGTATCCCTATGTCGTAGCTAAGTATGTAGCCTCCCAACTTGGCTCTGTAAATCTACCACCTAGGCTAGTAGCTACCCTACCTCACTATTTGGAGGCACCTCACCTTCATCTAGGGCCTCCTCCTCAACCTCTACCAATGGTGCATTGTCTACTACAACCTCTATCCCCCATCCACCCTCAATCCATAGGTGCACATTGTGCCCCTATGGATCAACCTCCACCTCATCATCTACCTGGCCGAGAGGACCAGATCCCTACCACTGAAGTAAGGACCACCTAGTATCATACACTGCAGTGGTCCTAGCCATAGTAACTCCAAACTCCTAGAAATAATTTGCAGTAACGCATAGAGGTTTAGGCTACACCCATTGTAGATCCATCTCTAGAACTAGCCACCTATAGATAATAGGCAACTGTAGAATATCCTACACCATGCCGAACTATTGTAGGATCCATGAGTGGAACTGGTACTCATAGATCTCGGCATTACGATTGAGTAGCCATCTATATCACCAAGCCCATCACAGCTACTCTCTAGCCTCCAACCATGCAAGGTAACCCATGTAGGGGCACCACTCAATGTCATCAGGTCTCAATACTGCAAACTGACTGATATAGTGCTCGATGTCCCCTGCATGGGACCTACTCTGGAATCCCTCCTCCTCATAAGGCTAGCATGTTGCATAGCACTAGTGTGTCATAGGAATATAAGTAATATCCAAGGGCAACTCTATATGTTGCTCGATTCGAATGTGCTACCAACCCTAGATCTGTAGGAGTAGAATACAAATGATGCCTACTCAACTTCTATTGGTAATATGATACAGCTCTCGATAGAGCTAGCATAGTAATGTGCTCTCCTAGGCTAGGATTAGTGGTTGAGCTGTGGAGCTTTGGATGACCCTCCTAAAAATGACCAGAAGGTTACAGGGGATCTTCGCACTCGAGGATTCTGGAAGGACAATCTGCATGAGAAGGTGCATGAAAACCGCCTCTCGAATGGATAAGGCCTGCTCCCCATACCAGTCTCCAATGTGAACACCTCCATGGTCGATCTTTTTCTAGGCCTCCAGGCTTCGATTATCGAATATCTCATCAAAAAAGGTTTCCCTACTCTGAAAGGTAGAGGAGGTGATGGGCTCACCATAAATAGGGATTCTAAATATCCTGTAGACATCCTCTAGAGTGATGGTCATTTCACCTGTCGACAGGTGAAATGTGTTGGTCTAGGCATTCTAGCTCCAGGCCAACGCAATCATGTAAGCTTGATCTACCCTAATAGTGGGTAGATCTAAAACATAGCCAAAGCCTATGACCCTAAACCACCCCTGCTCCCTGACAATCGGTAGTGGGCAGAGAGTGTTAAGGAGCTCTGGATCCCTATCTCTAGAGGTCAGTCTTTGCAAGATATAATATAAGAAAAAATCTAACTACAGGTTAATTTAACAGCTAAAATGACCTAAAAAGAGATAGATCAAGAAAAAAATAGCTAAAAATGCAAAGTTATGCTAAGAATGATCAAATTTTTTTAAATAATACATCTCATAGGTGCAATAAATGGCATTAACTGCCAAGAAAATCATAAAAAAATTGAAAATTTTGAAAAAATTTCACAAAAAAAAGGAACCGTAGGTCAAACCCGTGGTCCGCACAATGGTCAATTTTTTGACCGTTGTAATTCAAACCTAACTGTAGCTGATACCTGTGGTCCCCAATATGTCAAAGGGGAGCCGTAGCTGGTAGTTATGGTCTAGGAAAATGACCCTTTCTGGGTCTTTTCCTAGCCGATAAAACAAAAAAAATATAATAAAAAAATTAATCTAAAGCTAGCCTAACCTAGGGTGTGGTTCATTGCCAATAGTTTAATGTGATTGATTAACCAATTAATTAATTTGGTTCATTTTATTGGTAATGAATGCAAGGACTCAATTTCAAATTACCTTACCCACACTGAGGCCTCGGTTGGAAGAAGGTTGTTCGCGGTCTGCCATCCTAATGTGTGTAGGGTAGTAGGTTTTAGTTTACGTCAAGTTTACTCTCACACCTCTTAGAGCTCTTCAAATTGTAGTTATTGTCAAGGAATAATGAGGAATTTTAAAAATAATTTTTTTTAAACCTTTTCCTATTTCTGTTAGACTGCAGCTGACACCCGCGGTCCTAGTATTAGGGTTTTTTTGCCCACGGGTCTGACTTGCGATTCCCAAAATTTGAAAGTTCCAACCATAGACTACACCCGTGGTTTGCAACTGATATCAAAAATAGCAAAATCCCACCATGGGAAGGTTTTAAATGATAAATCAATGTCCCCTAATGGATCAAATTTCAATAAAAGCAATCAATTTGCAAATTTGGTGATGATCAAGCACTAGGATCCAATTAAAAATAAAATATCTGGCTAAGATTATAAAGTACATTCAATCAAGGTCGTCGCTTTGACAATATTTTCAAGGATCACCACATATCCTAGCCAAAAAAATAAATTTAATTCAAATTTAAAATTAACAAAAACATTTCAAATCATCAAAAATCCAAATGCACATCGTATTCAGTTATTTACTCTATACACTTGGCGGTTGCAACGACTGACGCTCCATGCAATCCGGTGAGATGAGTAAATAACCATAGTTAAATTTATGGTAAAATTTTCATCGTTGATATGATATTCTTCTTTTCAATTTTGAAGAAGGCTTTCAAGGCTAGACTGCTCCACAAAAATGAGGCATTTCATGTCATTTCCCCTATGACATATTTTTTAGCAAATCATTGACAAATTGATTCAACACAAAACTAATTGGATTTGTATCATTTCAATTCCCTAAGAATGCTATTGTAGCCCGATTGCTCCATGGGATAGAAATGTGCAATTACTATTAACAGTTGTAATCTTACACTGAACTAGGCTTAGCCAAGTAATTAAATGCTCAATTCTAAATTGGTTGAAATCATTCATTGTGGTCAAGTGGCCTCGTCGCTTCATACATTGTCATTATCCTCATGGAATCATCACTTGAGGGGGTAGTCATAATATCAAATCATAATCAAAGTCAATAGAAGATCCCTAAAATCATAGATCCCTTGATCTTGTAAAAATTGCATTCGTCCTTGCGAATCATTGTCAATAGCCATCATAAGCTTACCCCTTTGCTTGGGATAAATAGAAAATATGATAATTAGTTTGTAACTCTCATCATTTCAATTATATAGGCCTAACTCCTATTATAGCACCAAAGCTACTCGAATGTCTGATGATGAGTGCAAACTCTTTTCAAATTTAAGCCTCCAAAGAGTTGGAAGCAATGATTCTAGGATGCATGTCCTTTTGCTGGACCTGAGGCATCTAATGTTGATATGACTAATGATCATCATAGAACCTTCAACATCATTTTAGGTGGTGTATTTTTGCTCATGCATTGTTCGATCGTACAATGCATCTCAAAAGTGGCATATGTAGATACCTAAAACATGTCATTTCGATGGTGACTAATCATATGGACATGCTACAAGACCATATGGAAGATCTTGGACTGACTCAAAGATTTTTCAATGGTCTTGTAGCATGTCCATATGAGTAGTCACCATCGACATGACATGTTTTAGGTATCTACATATAGATCAGTGGTTCTAACCATTCAATTTGGGCTCCTTGGCCTAATCAGTCTGAACCGCAGCTCATACCTACGGTCCATAGTCTGAACCATGGCTCACACCTATGGTTTATAGTCTGAACTGCAGTTGTCACCTATGGTTTTAACTAAAGTTCAGTTGGCCTTCATCCAAGCCAAATCGGTTTGAACGACCATTTGATATAGAATAAGGTAGTTAAGGGACAAAATCTTCCAATACAACTATCCTAACCACCCCTTCTTGTTCTTGGCTTCTCCATGAAGCCACCCCTAGCCCTTGGGTAGTCCTATAAGTATCCCTTAGAATTAGGGCAAACGAGGAAGCAAGCATTGGAGATTAGAGCAGTGAAGCCCTGTTGAATTGTGAACTCACCTGAGTGCACTAAGAGAGAGATTTTTTGCTATCACTTTGCCAACCTAAGCATCATGATGAATTATGCCATGGATTCCCTAAGGATCTAGAATGCCACGAAATTCTAATTTGGGCAAACGAAGGCCCTATCGAGGAATTCAACCACAAAACCTATCAAAGGACTGCAAAACCTATCAGAGGACACTGAGGTGACCCTTGATCATCAATTTGACAAGGATGATCAAGCCCAATACCCTATAATTGGAGGGAAAACCTACTTGGTTGTAGGTCATGGCTATCAGCCATGGTTTACATTGCAGACCGCTCATCAGAGCTGCAGTTTGAAACAAGTGTAAGATATCCTTACTGTTCCTTTTACAATCTATTTAGCTAGATCAGATTAATCATTTCAAAACTTTTTTTAGTAGTTTAGAGACCCTAACTAACTGGATTAATGATTTTATTAGGTTTACTTCACTTTATCAAGTAGGATCTAAATAGCTTAATTTCAAATTATAATGCTTCATTTCACATAATTGATCCATTAGATTTGTAGCTATAATTCTTTTTTACATGTTTCAAGCAATCTTGATGAATATTGCATATGTTTAACACATTTTATATGCTTTATTTATTTCATGTTATTCATGGCATCTTTATGTTTTCATGCTTTAAAGGGCCTCATCACGAGAGGCTTCCTATTTGTTTAATGTTCTTGTGTTGTTTCTTGATTGTAGGAAAGTAGATTTGAAGGAGCTTCAATCATCTAAGTCCTTCCTCAATGTGAAGAAGAGGGTCAACTCCACCCTAGAGCAGTTCGTGTCACCTCGAATGGCTTGAAACTCACATTTTCCCTTGAGAGGGATTTCATATGCTTTTCCTACTGTAATAAGAGTATCAAATCAATATCCCTAAGAGGGACGTATTTGTAATTGGGATTGGCTTCATTAATGGAAATAAAGTGTTATTCTTCTTTATCATTTGTTGTCAATTTTGTAATGCATGATTTTGTATCTTTTATTTCAATTAGCAACAGGAAGCATAGGTGTGAGGCTATTTTTTGAAAGGAATCTGAGTCCACAAATTGATAAATTAAAAAATAATAAGGAATATTTCCCATTAGAATGGAATGCTGGCAATATGGAACCATTGCCTCCTTGGAGATATTTTTATGACCAATTGGTTGATTATGATCCCAAACATAAGAAAACACATCAGTTGAAAGAGGTAAAAATTCAAACCATACAGGAAAAGACTGGTTGGAATGAGGCCAAAATTCTAGAATGGTGGAGAATGATATTTGAGACCAATACCATAGCCCCTAGGTATGACCACCAATTTGATATTCATTTCTCTAATAAGTATGATAAACATTATAAGATCTGGATGGCCAATAATACTAAAAGCTTAGCATTGAGCTTTAAAAAGGTTGAAAAGGGGGAGAAAGTAGAGAAAGTTAAAGCAAAAGGGAAAAATTCAAAGGTGAAGAAGTAGAAGAAAGATCAAACACCTCCAACTCCTCTCTCCCCTAAAATCCAATAGCAATAATATACTACAACAACTTCACCACCAATGATTGAAAAGACAATCTATTTTTGAACCTTCACAAGAATAGTTGTAGCATTTCCTTATGGGAGCTGTAATGATGAAAAATATGGGATATTTTGGTAGTGGACTAGGAAAATATGAATCAAGGACTATAGATAACATTAAAGTAGAATAGAGGCCAAATTATTTAGCTTTGGGGGGAGAAATTACTTCATAGGACCTAATAGGAGACAAGATCGATCATAACTTAACCTCTTCTCCTATCAAGGTTACCTCTACAACCCTTGCTAAGACTTTGAGTCCTACCCAAAATGTTACACCATCAATATCACAACAACAAGATGAAACTCCAATTTTTAACCCTTCAACCCCCATTGTATTCAAAAGAAAAGAAAAAAATTCAATTAGGTAGGCCAATAGGGATGTCAACAAGAAAAGGAAATTATATCAAGCTTAGAAAACTAAACATGCACATGTTATAACGATATAGAAATCAACTCAAAAAATTTAGCAATAAAGTATTGATAACATTTTTCAACAGTCTACTTTAGCAGGTGTAGGCATGTCTTCTAACCTTTCTCCTCCTCTACCTCCTTCTTCCCTAGAAAATCCTCCCTCCCATTCTTAGGAACAAGTAGCAACATCACTACCTCATAACCCATCTCCATCACCTCCAATACCTCCATATCATTCCATCCTATATCCACCTCATTCAATAGTAATTAAGATGACATCTTCTCAAACTCATATGCCTTCATCTCTAATATCATCACCCATTAAATAATTATAAGAACAAGCGCTTCCACCATCTCCACCATCTTTTGTAGTGACAAAAACTCTTTCCATTGCAACATCTATAGCTACACCTATCACCAATTCCATTCCTTCCATTGCTCATCACTACATCCACACCTTCCACCCACCCAACTATAGCTTCCTTGTAGAAATACAAAAGCATTGCAATGAATACTCAAAGCTTTTGGAGCAAATAGTTTTCCCAACCATCCAAAGGCTAGCTCATACAAGGAAAATCATGATAGTAGATCTAGTTTCTCGATATAGGATAAGTATATTCATCACTCCTCTAGCAAAAAAAACTAAATAAGACATGACCTTGGAGTACTATCAGTTGGAGGATCAAACTAAATACATCTCACAAGTTCCCATAGATAATGAGATTGTCATTGCCAAGGCTCACCTTGATATTATCTCTGTCCAACATGATATTTATAAGGAGAAATATGAGAATCTAGAGGAAATGGTGAAAAAGTTAGAGTTAACAGTAAAAAATTAGAATACCATGGAAAATACCATGAGAAATGAGGTAAATAAGTGGTAAAGTAAATATGAGGAAGCGATCAAATTCAAAGAACAAGTTTCATAGCTAAAGAAGAAGAATGAAGCTTATGCCAAACAGGTATAAACTCTGAAATAACAACTTCAAATTGAAGAGACTAGAGATGCAGGATAAGATAAAGTCAAAAATATCAAAAAATAAATGTGGTCTAAAATTATGGAGAAATGTTTAGAGATCCAACTTGTAATTGATTTCATGGATGAAGCTAGTCATTTGTTGGTAAAAGTCAAAAGAGATATTGAAAAGGATCAAGGTGAAATATAGCCAATGTTGTTATAAGCAAGAAGAATATGCATGTTGTCTAAAGCAATATGTAGTGATGTTGCTAAACCCATCCCCAAAACATAATAGACTAGTGCAAGGTTAATAGCTAAGAACATCCTTAGAAAAAACAAGTCATAAAGGATGGCTATTAGTGGATAAAGTTGAAAACAAGATCCAAAAAATTATTGATTCCAACAAGGAATTATGCAATATGGTTTCCAAGGAATTTTGGGATGAGGAAAATATGATTTTGAAATTGAAGACCTTCAAACCAATTTGCCATCAATAATGTAGGATGAGTATGAGATAGATTTTTGGAAATTTTGAGTAGTTTTATTGGCATTGATGTCAAAAGAATATTGGTTTAAATTCATCGTCATTAAGGACATTAAGTGGTTTTTCCAAAAGCAAGAAGGTCTTGGAAAGGAATAGGATATAATATTTATTTTTAATATTATATGCCTAAAAAGTGTCCAAAGGATGAAGACTTGAGGAAGGAGAAGCAAGTTCAAATTAAATAATAATATTCTATTATTATAATATTTCGGGCCAAATAACAAGGTGAAGAAAAATGAAGTTCAAATTGAAAAGACCCATGAGCAATTTTCAAAAGGTTTAATTTAAATTAAAATATTTTAATATTTGATTAAAATTTTAATTTAAATTAATAATGGAGGCAAAGGTTTTTAAATTTAATATTTAAAAACTAAATTTGAATTTTTAAATTTGAAAATGGACGGCCGTAAGAAATCAAAATATAATGTGCATTTATATAGGAAATGATTTCCATTTCTCAAAGTTGATCTAACACACCTTTGAATGCGAAAAATAAGAATATCGAGCGTTGTGTCTAATAAGAAGATAATTTACATTTCAAAGAGCTTGGAGGAAAATGAGGCAACAAAGACCGCTTAGTGGTTTGGAATCCCATCGATGGTAATATTTCATCCCATAGTTGGAAGAGTGTTAAGGCTTGCATAGAGGAGATCACAGTTTGATCCACACGATCAACATTTTGGAGGAATATACCTTCATTTGACTTGTTTAGCATTTTTGTGAGACAACTTTTTGGTACAGCGTGTGCCATGTTTCTTATGTGGGTATGCAAGCCACTTGGTGGCCTAGCTTGGAGCTAGGGTGTTGGGAGTGCAAAGGTCACGTGGTTGAATCCATCAAAGATAGATTTTTGTGGGGAGAACAAATTAAAGGTATGCCATTCGATTTTATTTTCTAAGGTGTTGAAAATTAAGTGCTTTGAGATTATTGTGAATGTTAAGTGCTTTGGGGAGTTATAAGGTAAAGAAAAATTAAAATATTTTATTTTGGTCTTTGGTGATTGAAATTTATAAGGTGTGGATATTATAAGGTGTATAAGGGTTTTTGCTATACATGTTGTTTTAATGAAATTATTGAGTTATATATTGTGAGTTTGGAGATTATAAGGTGTGTAAGGGAAATTGTTAAGTGTTTTATTATGGTGAAATTATTGAGTTAAATATTGTGAGTTTGGAGATTATAAGGTGTACAAAAGGATTTGATGTTTTGTATGAAAAATAATTTTTGAGAAAATTATTTTGTGGAGATCTTGAGATAGGTTGTGGTAACCTAACCCTAGTGTTGGTAAGGAAAAATTGATTGTGGTGAAGACAGGTTTTGAAGACATATCTCCATCAAAATAAAAGGTGATTAAGCATTATTGTGAGTGAAACATATTGAGTCTCTAAAAATTATCTATATGTTTTTGTGGTAAAAACAAAAGTGATATTGAGCATTTTTGTGAGTGTGAAGCATGTGGATTCTCTAACAATTCTCTATATATTTGTGAGATTAAAGAAGATTCTTTGTGAAGACTTGTTGAGCAGATTGGACAAGTTCTAGTGAGGACTTGTTGAGTAGATTTGAGGTAATTCTTGGTGAAGACTTGTTGAGCAGATTGGACAAGTTCTAGTGAGGACTTGTTGAGAAAATTTGAGGTAAGTCTTGGTGAAGACTTGGTGAGCATATTGGACAAGTTCTTGAGAGGACTTGTTGGAAAAATTTGGGGTAAGTCTTTGAGAAGACTTGTGAGTAGAGTTGATTGATTGATTTGTTCAAAACTTGAGTTAAGGTTTGGGGAAGATCTAGTAGAGATGATTTATGATTGAGTCAAGCTTTGTGTTAAGGCTTGAGGATAGATTTGAGGATAGAGTTTGGTGTATATTTGAGTATAGGTTTATACTAGAGCAGAGACAAATATTGAGCAAGTTTGTGCTAGACTGAAGGACTTTTTTTAGTGTAGATTAGAGATAGATATTGAGCATATTTGTGCTAGACCGAAGGACTGTGTTTAGTACATATTTGAGACAGAGCTGAGAGCAAGCTTTGGAGGTGATAGAGTAGAGGACAATAGTCTCTAGTGGATAGATATCCATTAGCCAGGGTAGTGAGGATAGAGATATTCTATGTTAGGACTGAGTCTTCAGTGGAGAGAGATCCACATGCCAGTGCAGTGGAGACAGTAGTCTTCTAGAGGATAACTAGCCATAGCAGAGGAGAATGATTTCTCCTATGGATAGAGATCCATGAGCCAAATTAGTATATTGATGTCTCCTATGGATAGATATCCATAAAATTGATTAGGGTATTGGTGCCTCCTTTGGACAGAGGTCCATAAACATTGTAATATGGAAAGGTTTCCCAAGAGATTTATTGAGGAAATTTTAGTGAAATATTTTCTTCGTGGAGTAGCCCACATTGGGTGAACCACATTAAATTTGTGTCTCTATTACATGTGATTATTTGTGCATTGCTTTATTTATTACTATTGATATTTCCAGTGATTATATTGGATAATATTGTTTGGGAAAGAAAAGTAAAAAGTGGTCTTATACTATTCACCCCCCTCTTAGTATAAGCTTGTGTTCTTCAATTTATATCAGAGTGGGTTCCTTTAGAAGAGTTTAACAACTTGAAGGAAAATATTACAATAACATAGATGGATTCTTAGACTAGATATTAAGGGAATTTAGAAACATTTTTCAATGGGAACAATTATGCACTATGGAGCACAAGGATGAAGTTTCATCTAATGGCACTTGGAAATGAAATATGTGAAGTAGTTGAAAATGGATACACACCTCCAACATCTCCGCCTACAGATAAATATGGTAAGATCCTACATCATTACAATTCAAGAGCAATGAATGGAATTTATAGAGGCTTGCATGAAACAGAGTTTATAAAGGTTATGCATTGCACATCATTAAAGGAAATTTGGGATAAGTTGCAAGGCATATATTAAGGAGATAAAAAGGTCAAAAGGGCAAAGTTGCAAAGTTTCAAGAGAGCATTTTGAAGACCTAAAGATGAAGGATGAGGAAAACATTGTGGTATATCTACTTCATGTGGATGAGGTTGTTAAATACATGCAAGGACTTAGGATTAAGGTTGAGAAAACAAATGTTTGTGATAATATTATAAGGTCACTTCCAAAAAGTTTTAGTGAAAATATTTCAACTATAGAAGAGGTAAAATATATTGAACTTTTGACAAGGGATGAATTACATGGTATTATCACAACTTTTGAGATGAGGATAAAAGAGGAACCTATTCCCCAAAAGGAAGCAACCTTCAAAGTTACTAAGAATACAAAGGGTAAGAATCTAGATTCAAGCAATGATTCATCCAATGATGAAGAAGAAAACTATGGTAGAAGGAACAAGGACTCAAGAAAATATAAAGGTACAAAATAAATTAGATGTTTCAATTGTGGAAAATATGGTCACTATGCATCTGATTGTCCAAAATCTAGAAAAAAAATGATGAAGAAAAATAGGATCATAAGAACAGAGAAATAGGAAAACATAGGTACCAAAAGAAAAGCAGGTATGGACAAGGTAAGCAAGGAAATAAGTTTTTTCAAAGGTATAAGAAGAGTTTTTGTGTAGATAAGGCAAGTAAGAGCTCGAGTGATAGTGATGAAAGTTCCTCAGATAATGATAAATATGAAGTACTATTTCTAGAAAAAGAAAAATATGTTGTTATAAAAAGGGCACCAATGATTCTCAAGTGTTTTAGATGTGGTAATTTTGGTCATATTGAAGATATTTGTACAAGGAATGGATTCATTTTTAGTGATGATGAATATGAAGATACACTTGAAGGACCATAAGAAAATTTACTTTTAGAAATAGAAGAAGAAGGAGGTGATCATATTGAATATAAATCAGAAAGAAATGAAGATGATCCCAAAGGCAAAAAAATAGAGGAATAATCAAAGAAATGAGAAGTTGATCTTGAGGGTGATCTTATTAATGCCCTTGATGCATTAAGGGAGGTAAGAAAGCAAAACTTAAAACTCAAGATTAAATTTCAAGAATGTGATGAAGAGAAAGGAAATCTTATAGAGTATCTAACTAACTCAATAACTAAGACAAGGATATTCGAAGAGAAGTTAGAAGAAAAGGTTTTAGAACGTGAAAAATTAGAGCATGAGGTAGATTCACTAAGGAAGGAAGTAAAATATTCTAAGGACAAGTTACACAGGTTTGGGAGAAGCTCAAAGAAATTGGATAAGATTATCAAGACACAAAAACCCACATCAAATAAGACAAGTCTTGGTTTTGAATAGGTACAAAGAAAATAGGGAGAGGAGTCAATATCAAGCTCTGAAGAAGAAGAAGATTCATATTAAGAGAGTGTAAGAAAGAGTGAGACATCTGAGGATGAATTGGACAATAGAAATTTCAACAAGGAAAGGAACAATGCACAAATGAGGAACATATGGAAAAGGAACCAACATAGGGTAAAAGAAACTAGGAGACCAATGGGTTTAAGGCAAGGTAGTTTCAATGGATGATGCTTCTCATATCATAGGTTTGGGCACAAGGCTACACAGTGCAAGACACATGAAAGAAAATAATATGAATTTTAAAAAACAAACAACTTTTTCAAGGGTATTGCTACTCTTGTAATCAGTTTGGTCACAAGGCAATAAATTGTAGGGTTCATGATAGGAATGGATATGGCTTCACCAAGAGAAACCTCAATATATTTACACCTTTAAGGAATAACAAAATTAGGTTTAATGATAGGCATATAACCAGGGTTATGCATAGTGGCTATTTTTGTAAAAATGGCTAAAATTAGGATTTTTAAAATTTGGAATTGGCTAATATTTGGGATCCTTGACTAGGGTCCATTAGCCAAAAAAATTTGGATGGAATTTTTTTTTGGTCAATTCGCCTCAATTTTATAATAATTTGACCATTTTAAGTTTAAATTTTCAACATTACCCCTAATAATAGTGAACCTTCTACATGTGTTTCGAAACTATTCACCTGGATTTTGAAACCGATTCACCAAATTTTTATAAATATATTTTGGGGCTGACCCCTTATGCATAACCTTGCATACAACAAAGTGGTGTAGAGTAGAAATCCCAGAGACAAGCAAGAAAAATAATAGTTAGAGGAATCAAAAGAATCAGTTGAGGAAGAAAGTGGACAAAGGTAAAGATCAGTGTATGATGGGAGTAGAAATACTCCCACCCAAAATTAATCACCTCAATAGGAGGTGGGGGAGAGAATAAGCTAAGAGTCTCATTCTTAGCCCTGAGCCCCAAAGGTGTCCCTGACAAAGGGAGAGAGCATTCAATCAGGGGGAGGAGTTTCTTAGGGAAAGTAACTTTTAAAAAATAAAAATTTATGGTAAAAATAAAAGGGTTACCATCAACAAAAAAGGGGGAGACTGTTGGAAATTTTTGAGTAGTTTTGTTGTCATTTATTTCAAAAGAATATTTCTTTAAATTCATCGTCATTAAGGACATTAAGTGGTTTTTCCAAAATAAAGAAGGTCTTGGAAAGGAATAGGATATAATATTTATTTTTAAAATCATATGCCTAAAAAGGGCCTAAAGGATGAAAGACCCGAGGAAGGAGAAGCAAGTTTAAATTAAATAATAATATTATATTATAATAATATTTTGGGCCAAATAACAAGGTGAAGAAAAATGAAGTTCAAATTGAAAAGACCCATAAGCAATATTCAAAAGGTTTCATTTAAATTAAAGTATTTTAATCTTTGATTAAAATTTTAATTTAAATTAATAATGGAGGCAAAGGTTTTTAAATTTAATATTTCAAGGCTAAATTCAAATTTTTAAATTCGAAAATGGGCCAACGTGAGAAATCAAAAGACAATGTGCATTTGTATAGGAAATGATTTCCATTTCCCAAAGTTGATCTAACACACCTTCAAATGCGAAAAAGAATAATATCGAGCATTGTGTCTAAGAAGAAGATACTTTACATTTCAAAGAGCTTGGAGGAAAACGAGGCAACAAAGGCCACGTAGTGGTTTGGCATCCCACTGATTGAAATAGCACAAGTGGCAATTGGGAAAGTTTTAAGGCTTGTGTGGAGGAGATCGTGGTTCGATCCACGCGATCGAAGTTTTGGAGGAAGAGACCATTTGATTTATTCAATGTTTTTGTGAGGTAGATTTTTGGGACAACGTGCACTATGTGTCTTATGTAGGCACGCAACCCACTTGGTGGCCTAGCTTGGAGCTAGGGTGTTGGGAGTGCAAATGTCACGTGGTCGAATCCACCAAAGATAGTTTTCTATGGGGAGAACAAATTAAAGGTATGCCATTCAATTTTATTTTCTAAGGTGTTGAAAATTAAGTTATTTGAGATTATCGTGAATGTTAAGTGCTTTGGGGAGTTATAAGATAAAGAAAAATTAAAATATTTTATTTTTATTTTTGGTGATTGAAATTTATAAGGTGTATAAGGGTTTTTGCTATACATGTTTTAATGAGATTGTTGAGTTAGATATTGTGAGTTTGGAGATTATAGGGTGTGCAAGGGAAATTGTTAAGTGTTTTATTATGGTGAAATTATTGAGTTAAATATTTTGAGTTTGGAGATTATAAGTTGTACAAAAGGATTTGATATTTTGTATGAAAAATTATTTTTGAGAAAATTATTTTGTGGAGATCTTGAGATAGATTGTGGTAACCTAACCCTAGTGTTGGTAAGGAAAAAATTGATTGTTGTGAAGACAGGTTTTGAAGACATATCTCTATCAAAATAAAAGGTATGGGTACATCTTCCTTGTAAGTAAAATATTGTTGGATTAGATATTGTGAATGCTAAGTTGGAGTGAAAAGGATTGTTTTATGAGCATTATTGAGTTTGGTATTGAGATATCCAATATTGATTGATGAAGATTTTTTTGGAATAAAAGTTGATTATAGAAACCTTTTTTGATAAGAATTGTTGGAAATATTGAGTTAACCTTCATATGTATGATTAGGGTTTGTGAAAGATCATGAGTATCATTGTTATGTGAGGTTTGTTTGATAAGCATTGTTGAATAAAGCTTTAATTGAGTTTTTGGTAAAGAGGAGTTGATTGAGAATAATTGATTGGAAGTGTTGGAGTAATAGTTCAAGTTCTGTGAAACAAATTGTTCTTTATTTTTGGATTGAGTTGAAGGAAATATTGAAAATGATTAAGCATTATTGTGAGTGAAACATATATATATTTTTTTGGTAATTAAGGGACATATTCATTACAACCAGGTTTTACAGGTTGACCCAAAACCTATTACAACAATAGCAAAACGCTAAAACGGGACAAGAACTCAAAAGGGACAGTCTGTTTAGCCCTCTGTTGAGGACACAAAGCCAACAAAGAGCAATACCCTTACAAAAATTTACCCACACCTTGGAACAAAGGCGGTCGACAACTCCGCCTTCTAACACTTTCTCTTTTCTTTTGGTCGCGAAACTGCGACATGTCGCGATATCACGACACTTCTCCTTCCTCCTCTTTCTTTTCTCTTTTTGTCACAAAAAAATGACATGTTGCGAAATCGTGACACTTTTCCTTCCCGTACTTTCTCTTCTCTTTTGGTCGCAAAAATATGACATGTCGCGATATCGCGACACTTTTTCCCTCCTGCTGGTCACGAGAATATGACATGTCACGATATCGCACCACTTTCCCTTCTTGCCCTTAGTCTTCTCTTTTGACCACGATAATACGACATGTCATGATATCGCGACACTTTTCCTATCTTGCTCTTTCTCTTCTCTTTTAGTCGCAAAAAAACAACACGTCGTGATATCGCGACACTTTTTCCACTTGCTCTTTCTCTTATTTTTTGGTGTGATAAAGGGACATGTCATGATATCGCGACACATTTTCCATGTCGCAATATCATGACACTTTTTCTAACATGTTGTGAAATCACGACACTTTTTCCTTCCTTCTCTTTCACTTCTTTTTTGGTCGCGACATAGCTGCATGTTGCGATATCGCGCCACTTTCCCTTCTTGCCCTTAGTCTTCTCTTTTGACCGCAATAAGATGACATGCCACGATATCATGACACTTTTCCTATCTTACTCTTTCTCTTCTCTTTTAGTCACGAAAAAACAACACGTCGCGATATTGCGACACTTTTTCCACTTGCTCTTTCTCTTCTTTTTTGGTCGCGATAAAGAGACATGTCGTGATATCGCGACACTTTTTCTAACATGTCGTGAAATCGTGAAACTTTTTTCTTCCTTCTCTCACTTATTTTTTGGTCACGACACAACTGCATGTCGTGATATCGTGCCACTTTCCCTTCTTGCCCTTAGTCTTCTCTTTTGACCGTGATAAGATGACATATCACGATATCGCGACACTTTTCCACATCGTGATATCGCTACACTTTTTCCACTTGCTCTTTCTCTTCTTTTTTGGTTGTGACAAATAGACATGTCGCGATATCGTGACACATTTTCCATGTCGTGATATCACGACACTTTTTCTAACATGTCACGAAATCGTGAAACTTTTCCTTCCCATACTTTCTCTTCTATTTTGGTCGCAAAAATGCGACATGTCGTGATATCGCGACACTTTTTCCCTCTTGTTGGTCACGAGAATACGACATGTCACGATATCATGCCACTTTCCCTTCTTGCCCTTAGTCTTCTCTTTTGACCGCGATAATACAACATGTCGTGATATCGTGACACTTTTCCTATCTTGCTCTTTCTCTTCTCTTTTAGTCACGAAAAAACAACACGTCGCAATATCGCGACACTTTTTCCACTTGCTCTTTCTCTTCTTTTTTGGTCATGATAAAGAGACATGTCGCGAGATCGCGACACTTTTTCTAACATGTCACAAAATTGTGACACTTTTTCCTTCCTTCTCTTTCACTTTTTTTTGGTCGCGACACAGCTGCATGTCGCGATATCGTGCCACTTTCCTTTCTTACTCTTAGTCTTCTCTTTTGACCGTGATAAGATGACATGTCGCGATATTGCGACACTTTTCCTATCTTGCTCTTTCTCTTCTCTTTTAGTCACGAAAAAACAACATGTCGCGATATCGTGACACTTTTTCCACTTGCTCTTTCTCTTCTTTTTTGGTTGCGATAAAGAGACATGTCGCGATATCGCTACACATTTTCCATGTCACAAAATTGTGGCACTTTTTCCTTCCTTCTATTTCACTTCTTTTTTATTCGCGACACAGTTGCATTTCGCGATATCGCGCCACTTTCCCTTCTTGCCCTTAGTCTTCTCTTTTGATCGTGATAAGACGACATGTCGCGATATTGCGACACTTTTCCTATCTTGCTCTTTCTCTTCTCTTTTAGTCATGAAAAAACAACACGTCGCGATATCGCGACACTTTTTCCACTTGCTCTTTTATTTTTTGGTCGTGATAAAGAGACATGTCACGATAATACTGACCAAACCACATTTAAACTGCTCTCCCTTTTCTTGTTCCCCATGGCTTCACCATCATTGGCAATCATTTTGAATAATTTTGGTCACTTCACTTGGGACCCCATGTTCCCAAATGACCAACCCATTGGCTTCCACCCCTAAATTGGCCAATATATCAACAGTTTTATTTGCTTCCCTAAAAACATGTTGGGCCTTCTGATCATTCCTGGCCTAGTAAAGGCTCCTAGCCTCTTCGATGATAGTCTTAATCTGCCATGGAGGAATTTTCCCATTGCTGAGAAGATTTAGGACCTGCAATGAATCTCCTTCGATAATCAGTTTACCTTCAATTTCTTGAGCCAACTGAAGACCCCTCCATAATTCTCTTGCTTTCGCCTCATTCTTAGTCCTATTTCCCAGCTGTTCAGAAAAGGCCATCACCAAATTTCCTTGATAATCTCTCACTGCTCCTCTAGCCCCTGCATTGCCAGGGTTACCTTTAGAAGCCCCATCAAATTTGAGTTTGGACCAACCAACCGGGGGCGGTTTCCACTTGACACCTAATCTAGGATTGACCTTGGAAGACACAGGTTTCTTTCCAAGAGTAATGTTTAAGGATTGAGCAATCTACCTCTCCCAGGGAAAAGGATTTCTATCATCATAAGGTATAAGGCCAACGTTTTCACGGGTAAAGGTAAGATTCTTATTGGTAATGGAGGTAACATCATGGCTCGACTCATGGAATTCTCTGATATTTCTTTCTAACCATACTTGCCAAAGGAAATGATGGAGAAAAATATTCCAACAAAACCTCAGCCTAAGGCTAACAAAGGGATTTGGCCATTGGTGGAAAAGGTCAAGGATGGTAGCTGGTATGACCCAAAAAATGCTAAAGGCTTGAAACAACCCATTGAGAACACTCAAAGAGATTGGGCATTCAAGTAAAATATGGTGGGTGGACTCCCAATTACCCCTCCATAAAGAACATCGGTTAGCAATTATCATACCTTTCCTTAACAAGTTGTCAATCATCAGAATCCTGCCTTGGATCACCAACCATGAAAACATAGCAACTTTAGGAATAAGGTTTTTAACCCACACCAACTGAGTCAGAATCATGAGTGAAACATATTGAGTCTCTAACAATTATCTATATGTTTTTATGGTAGAAAAAAAAGTGATATTGAGCATTTTTGTGAGTGCGAAGCATATTGATTCTCTGACAATTCTCTATATATTTTTGTGAGATTAAACAAGATTCTTTGTGAAGACTTGTTGAGCATATTGGACAAGTTCTAGTGAGGACTTGTTGAGCAGATTTGAGGTAATTCTTGGTGAAGACTTGTTGAGCATATTGAACAAGTTCTAGTGAGGAATTTTTGAGCAGATTTGAGGTAAGTCTTGGTGAAGACTTGTTGAGCATGTTGGATAAGTTCTACCGAGGACTTGTTGAGAATATTTGAGGTAAGTCTTGGTCAGCATATTGGACAAGTTCTTGAGAGGACTTTTTGGACATATTTGGTGTAAGTATTTGAGAAGACTTGAGAGTAGAGTTGATTGATTGATTTTTTCAAACCTTGAGTTAAGGTTTGGGGCATATATAGTAGATATTATTTATGATTGATTCAAGCTTTGTGTTAAGGCTTGAGGATAGATTTTGGTGCAAATTTGAGGACAGGTTTGTACAAGATTAGAGACAAATATTGAGTAGGTTTGTGATAGACTGAAGGAATTTTTTAGTGCATATCAAAGACAAATAGTGAGCCAATTTGTGCTAGATCGAAGGAATATATTTAGTATAAATTTGAGATAGAGCTGAGATTAAGATTTAGAGGTGATAGAGTAGAGGATAGTAGTCTGCAGTGGATAGAGATCCATTATCTAGGGTAGTGAGGAAAAAAATATTCTAAGTGAGGACAAAGTCTTTAGTGGAGAGAGATCCACAAGACAGTGTAGTGGAGGTAGTAGTCGTCTAGAGGATAACCAGCCATAGTAGAGGAGAAGGATTTCTCCTATGGATAGAGATCCATGAACCAGATAAGGAGGTTGATGTCTCATGTGGATAGATATCCAAAAAATTGATTAGGGGATTGGTGTCTCATTTGGAAATAGGTCCATAAACATTGTAATAGGGAAAGGTTTCCCAAGATATTTATTAAGGAAGTTTTAGTGAAATATTTTCTCCGTGGAGTAGCCCACATTGGGTGAACCACATTAAATTGGTGTCTCTGTTGTATGTGATTATTTTTGCATTGCTTTGGTTATTGCTATTGATATTTCCAGTGATTATATTGGATAATCTTGTTTGGGAAAGAAAATTAAAATGTGTTCTTATAATGTTCACCCGCACCTCTCAGTATAAGCTTATGTTCTTCGTAGATGCTTGGCAGGATCCTATTAATCAAGATCAAGTGACTCAATTGGTGAAATACTTAACCAAGCTTAGATATTTGATGGAAGTTCTAGTGGATAAAGGATATTCTATGTCATATGATACAATGACTAAAATTCAATCCACTCACCAATAGTTGATGGACATAGCTAATCCCATTCAAATAGCTTGGAAAAAAGCCCTGAAAACATTGGACCATATGGTTCAATTATTTGAAGATGAAACAAAGTTGAATGAGAATGAAGATAAAGGGAAAGAAAACAATGTTGAAGTACATCAAGAAGAAGATGGTCAAAATGAGGAAATAATTGAGAAGCCTAATGAGGAGCAAACTTAGCAAGAAGGGGCACAAGAAGAACATAGATCTCCTTTAAACCAAGTTGAACATTTATGAGTGTCACTACTATGAATGGAGTCTGAGATGCACTTTGTAAGTTCTTGCAATTTTGGTAGTTGGTAGAAACAACAAGAAGAGCATGTTTGTGCAGAAGTCATGAAGAAAACGTGTAGTTGGTATTTTAAAAAGAAGGGTATTTCCTTACAAATGAGATAAATGTTTATATTTTGCATTGTTTCTATATGAATTGTTACTCTCTAAATATCTTCACAAATGTTCAAGAGGGTGATAGTCATAGGGAATTAATACTTTGAGACATAATTTTACAACTAGGTGGATTTCATTCTACCTTTCCATTTCCATCCATTCATTTTCTATTCATATCAACTTTCACTTCCTTATACCTTGTTTTATTTACTATATCCATTTTTCCATATCATCATTTCATAATATATATCCATTTGAATTTTGAATCTAAATACCCAAAGGATAAGGCTTTGAGTTCTCTAACTTTTCTAGCATACTTAGAAAATTGAAAAATTTCCAAAACATTGGCTAAGTGTTGAAAGGTTCCCTATACCATGATTTCTCTCTAGTAATAATGTGTTCTACACCATGGTTAGAATGATCAAATAGGGGTGCTTATTATGACAATGTTTATGCTCCTTCTCTGACAACGATGCCAAAAAGTGATGGGTTTTAAAACTAACCTGTAAATGTAATTGATTTTCTTCTATAAAAAGGAACTTAACTTAAATGTCATTGATTTGCAAAATTATGGCTGGTGATTTTGGATTTCAAACTACTGAAGGTGGGAAGGCTTTTTTTCAAATTTTTGGAAGGTGGGAGGATGGATCCCTCTTTGTTGAAGTGGACAATTCACTATCCTTCATTCAGGAGGTGGGATCCATTGGTACCCTTGCAAATGGAAATGGGCTCACTAAAACTTTTGGAGGAAATAAGGTTGTTTCCAATGTTGGTCCCACTTCTGCGCTAGTAGGAAATCAAACTATTGGAGGAAATGAGGTTGTTTCCAATGTTGGTCCCAATTCTATGCTAGCTGACATTTCTTTCTCCTCTAAACATGTTGTGGGCTCCACTGGATCTATATATGGCTAGACTATCAAAAATCATCTCCTTTCCTTAGGGCGAGAGGAAGCTTTCAAAATTGTTGATATTATCAGAGATCAAGCTCATATTGCTTCTGACAAGGTAGAGCATAGATGGGGGAATCATGTTACTTCTTATCCCAATATTTCCTTCACAAAGGTTTTAAGTGGGCCTTCCACTTCTACCTTTTCTCCCCCTTGTTCGAGGTTTCTGGGAATAGGATCAAGATTCCTACTGACATTGCTAAAAAATTCATTGCTGAATAATCCTTTTCCTTGGTTGGGAAAGTGGTTGGAGGTAATCCAAATCTTGAAATTATCAGGCGCTAGGCTTTTTCCAGATAGAAAGTTCAAGGGACCTTGCAAATGGTTGGCCTCTCCAAGGGTTTTTTTGGACTTCACCTTAATACTAAAGAATATGCTGCTCAAATTCTGTTTGGAGGATCTTGGTTCCTTGGGTCAAAGAGTGTATTTTTGATGAAATGGAATCCAGAATTCAACCCAAAAATGCAAAGCATTGAATTTTCTCCTATTTGGGTCAGATTTCCAAACTTACCTTGGCACCTTTGGTAGGAATCTATTTTAAAATCCATGGCTTCGACTATTGGAGATCTTCTTCTCATAGACAAGGTAACTCTCTCTAGATCAAGGATGCATGCTGCCCACCTATGCATTATGGCAAACCTTGATTTTTCACTTCCTACCTTTGTGGAATTGGAACTTGGAAATCCTCTCCTTAAGCAAGCCATTGAGTACGAGAACAAACCTCATTTTTGCATTGAATTCCAAACTTAGGGTCATCTTCATGCTCATTGTCCTTCTCTCATGAAACACGTGGCCTCTTCTAAGTGAATGAATGACTCTACTCCCATGGCTAAGGAGAACACCTTTTAGGCTTTGTCAAGGAAGGATAAGAAAAATTTTCCTTCATCCAGAGGAATAAGTTTCAAGCCTACCAAATAGTATAGAATCAAAGAATCTCATAACACTACACCTTCCATTATTTCTCCTGATGATAAAGGGGAAAATATTTCTTTGGTGAATACATCTAATAAGGTCAGTATTTTTGCTCACCCTTTTCAATTTAAAATTCTTGTAGATTTAAACTCTGAGGATATTTCTAATAAAAATAATGATCCAAATTCCAATTCCAATCCTCCCTTGGATCCGAAGAAACTTATTCAAGAACCATATTCTGAGCTCTTGTTTGCAAACCCTAAACCCTCGACTGAGGACTTCTCTCTAAAGGATAAATAACCCATGAATGAAGATGATTCTATTCCTTCATTCTTCCTTGAACCTGTGAGTCTTGTGATTCAGAGAGAATCCTCTTCTACTTTTAGTACCAAAATCCTTGAAATCCAAAATAAGTCTCCTATAGATTGTGGAATGGAAAAAAATAGAGGAATGCCTTCTCACTCTGATCAAAGGAACCAAGATGCACATGAAGATATTGCTAATGGTGTACAAAAAACCCTATTCTCTACTGGAATTAATATTTCTAAGGAATAAATAAAGAGTACCAAACCTCCCAACCACAAGGGAAGGGAGGCAAAAGAATTTCCAAATCCTCCAAATGAAGATCCTCTCATGGAATGTGAGAGGCCTTAATGGCATATCTAATTAGTGACTAGCTAAATAATTAAGGAAAGAAATTAGACCGACTATTTTTGTGATTCAAGAATCCAAGATTAGTGAACCTCTTGATAAAATGATCTAAAATTTTATTTGTAAAATTTGTGATTTATGTTCTTGCGACGCCAGGGGTGCTTTTGGAGGTCTTTTATGTCTATGGAATCCTTATCTTATGGAAGGAAATATTATCCATTCTAACGATGATATTTTGAGCATAAATTTTTTTGATAAAGACAACAATTGTTCATGGGTTCTGATTAACATCTATGCTCCCAATTCCATTTTTGGGAGATTTCATATGTGGAATACTTTATCCTCAATTAGAAATGTTTTTTCCAATATGCCTTGGATTCTTGTTGGTGACTTCAACACCCATTTGTTTCCTTCTAACAAAAGGGGAGGAGTTGGCTCTTTTTCTAAGAGTATGGAGGACTTTTAGGATTTCATTAATGCACATAATTTGATCAATGTTAATCTAAAATGCAATTAGTTCACATGGTCAAATAGAAGGTGTGGATCATAGCTAATTCAAGTTAAATTAGATAGGGTGTTGTTTTCTCAGGAAGCCTTTGACAAATAGGGAGATGCCACTCTTCAATCACTCCTCAAAATTGGCTCTGATCATAGTCCCATTCTTCTAGACACAAATACTCCAAAAATCTACAAAACCCCTTTTAGGTTTGAAGCAATGTGGATGCAACATCCCGAATTTAAGAAAATAATCAATCAATGGTGGCAAACTGATGTTGAAGGAAAATCTTCCTTTATTTTGGCCCAAAAACTCAAAATTATCAAATAGAATATCAAATTATGGAACAGAGATATATTTGGCAACCTTTTCCATAATAAGTAGGATGTAATGTTGAGGTTATCTTTGATTGAAAAAAATAACCAGGATAATGGTGATTATACTACTGAGATAAAAAAATAAGAGAAGGAATTGTTAGCCAAGTATCACAACATTCTCCAATGTGAAGAAATTTTCTAGAGACAAAAATCCCGTGACTTATGGCTCCAAAAAGGATATTCTAACACCAAATTCTTCCATACTTCTACCATGAGACACCAAAGCAATAACATAATTAAGGAAATACGTACTTAGGATGGAGAAATCATCAATGATATCAAAGAAATCAGGAATGAAGGTGTTTCCCATTTCATGCAACTTCTTCAGGCAGAAAACAAACCAAATTCTCAGATGTCTAAGGAATTTTTCCTTCAATTCATTCCTCATCTTATTTTTGATAGCATAAATAGCAGACTCATGGCTTCTCTCTATGATGAGGAAATTAAAGATGTTTTGTTATCCATGGATCTTGACAAAAATCCCGGCCCGAATGGCTTCTCCCCAAGGTTCTATCAAGCCTTTTGGGATCTTGTCAACAGGGATGTTTGCAAATCCATAAGAGAGATTCAACACTCCAAAATCATTCCAAGGGGTTTCAATTCCACTTTCATCGTACTTATACCAAAAAATCCCAATGCATGTAATTTCAACGATTTTAGGCCAATTAGTCTCTACAATGTCATCTACAAGATTTTAACAAAAGCCATCACCATTCGCATGAGGGAAGTCATGCCTTTGATTATTAATCAAAGCCAAGGAAGTTCTATCAAAGGTATATCAATCATGGATGACATCATTTCAGTGCATGAAGCAATCCACTCAGTCTCAATCAACAAAAAAGTTGCCTTCCTTCTCAAACTGGACATGAACAAGGCTTATGATAGACTAAATTGGGATTTCCTTTTTGCTATCCTAAGAAAGTTTGGTTTCCATCCTAAATGGATTTATCTAATTAAAGGTTGCATTTCTTCTGCTTGGTTTTTTGTCATCATCAATGGTTATCCTGCAGGATATTTTCAAAACAGTCGAGGTCTAAGGCAAGGAGACCCTTTATCTCCTCTCTTATTTATAATCATTGTTTAGGTTTTGGGAAGAGAAATAATTGCATCAAAAAATATTGGTCTCCTTTCTGGAATATTGACAACATCCTAATGTGATCCCATCACACATCAACAATTTGTTGATGATACTCTGTTGTCCACAATCGCATCTGCCAATGAAGCAAAGATTATCAAGAGGATACTTTTCCTAAATGAGCTTGCTACAAGCCAAAGGATAAATTTTCAAAAGAGTAAAATTTATTTCCTAAACACTTCTCCAAGAAGATAGAACATCATTGCTGACATCCTTAATTGTTCCATAGCTCTTTTGCCTTCAACCTATCTAGGATTACCGCTCTTCACTGGGAATGTCAAAGACAACTTATGGGACAATGTCATTGAGAGGCTTAAAAAAAAACTCACCACTGGAGGAGCAATATTTTATCTCAAGTAGGGAAAATTACTCTAACCATGGCTTACCTTCAGAGTATTGCTGTTTACTTCCTTTCTCTATTCAAAGCTCCTGTGAGTGTTTATGAAAAAATTAAAAAATCAAAAAACACTTCCTCTGGATAGGATATGACAATAAAAACCAATTTCATTTGGTTGCTTGGGATAAAGTGTGTAAGCCTAAATAGTAGGGAGGACTTGGGATTAGAAGAATTTATCCTCTTAATCTCTCCCTTCTTGCCAAACAATCCTGGCATTTGATTTCTAACAAAAATGTTCTTTGGGTCAAGATCATAAAGAGGAAATATCTTCAGGGATCTCATTTCCTTCATGGAGAGGTGCCTTCTTCAGGGTCTGCTTTCTGGAAGGCTATATGTGAAGCTCTTTCCCTCCTGCTCAAAGGTCTAAGGTGGCAACTTGGTAATGACACATCTATTTATTTTTGGGATGACAAATGGATTGGTGACCAATCTCTCAATCAAAATCCTTTGTTTCAAAGGCTGGGGAATATCACTAATCAGTTGGTTGGACCTCTTGTGGCAAATTTCATATCTTGTATCGATGGTAATAAAATATGGAGAAGTATTGATGTCCTTGATCATGATAATAAATTTTCTTGTTTGTACAATCAAATTTCCACTGTTATAATTCCTTCAAATGACCAGTCTGATTGTCCTATTTGGGAACCTATTGATTTTAGATATTTCATTGTCAAGTCAGCATATTTGCTCTCTTTCAACATTATTGAAAATCCTATCCCATTCAAGCTTGTTTGGACCAAATATTTAATCCCTAATATTGCCTCTTTTTCCTAGTTATGCATTCAATATCGCATCCTTTACATGGAAAACCTCATAAAATGAGGTATTATTTTACCTAATAGATGTCATCTATGCCTTTCTAATTGGGAATGTACTTATCACCTTTTCTTATTTTGTTCCTTCTCAAGAATGGTGCTTAACAAGATATTCCTCACCTTCAATATCGCCTGGGTCTGTCCTCCTTCCATTGTCGAATTATTCCAACAATGGCCTAATCCTTTCAAAAATCCTATACTCAGAGGACTTTAGAAGTTTTTTTTACATTATTTCCTTTGGAAAATAATTTTTTTTTGGTAGATAATATACTATAGCATTAATACCGGGTTTTACAGGTTGACTCAAAACCTTTTACAAAAATCAGCTCAGGGTTGTTGATGAACATGTCCTTACTAAGGATCCTATATATGCAAAATCTACATGCTACCAAAGCCATTACATCCGGTAAGGCACATAGCCTATTATCAAAAAGAAACTTCCCATACAACATTTTGGGTATACCCCGAGAAAACACACCTGTATCATAATTACAAAAAAAAAGAAACAGACACGGATCCCTTCCTTGAAACAGTGGAGAAACAAAAAGTTGTAGACACACATAGCAGAGTACTAAAAAAAACTTCCATAAGCTTTGTATTGATAGGTACTCTTAATAATTCTTTGGTAATTGCTTTCTTCCATCTATGACATGCTTTGGGACCACATCCCGTCTTGGCCAATCAGCCTTGGAGAAGTAAAATTGTTGGCTAGATTTATGGTGATGGCTATCTGGTGGTCCACGTGGCTCTAGATCGAAGTCTCATATTGTCATTTCTTTCCTACCCTATGATTATCAACCAACATCAAATTACTAATATGACTAAGAGCCATGTTATCTAACATGTGACTATCCCCATTAGTCTTTGTGGTATTTCCAAGCAGCATCCACGAAGACTGATAGCTCAAATAATTTTTATTGTGAGTCCATTTCAAAAAAGAGGTGGGAATACTCCTAGCCTTCGAACTTATAGTGCCTTCCTTGTTGGTAAATTCGACTATCATTCTTGGCATTCTTATTGAATAAGCTTATATACTTCACTCGGGACACCGTGTTCCCATTTGAAAAGTTCATCACCATCGACACGCAAATTGGCCAGCTTATTAGCGGTTTTGTTAGATTCCTAAAAGACATGTTGGGATTTTATGTCCTGTCTTCCCTGGAAAAGGATCCTAGACTCTTCAAAAATTGTTTTAATTCTCCAAAGAGGTGTTTTCCAATTATTGAGGAGATTTATGACATGCATAGAGTCTCCTTCTACGATCAAATTACCTTCTAAGTCTTGAGTCATTTTAAGGCCTCTCCACATAGCTCTAGCTTCAGCTTCATTGTTCATCCTTGTTACCAAATATTCAAAAAATGCAAGCATCATATTCCCATTATGATCTCGCACAATACCACCAGTGCCTACTCTGCCAGGATTTTCCTTAGCTACTCCATAAAATTAAGCTTAAACCAACCCGTAGGAGGTGGGGACCACTTAACATTGGCTCTGGGGTTGACTACCCTAGGAACAGACTCATATAACAAGGTTAAGCTTAAATATTGAGCAATTGTGGTCTCCTATAGATGAGGTTTATGGCTATCAAAAGGGATAAGGTTCACATTCTCGTTGGAAAAGGATATGATCTTGGCAATGATAGTTTGATGATCATGGATAGACTCATTAAAGAATCTATGGTTCCTTTCTAACCACACCTACCAAAGATAGTGATTGAGATAAATTTTCCACATGTATCTAAGTCTTTGGCTTGAAAAGGGGTAAGGCCACTGGATGAAAAAATCAAGTACGGTGGTTGGTTTAACCCAAGAAATATTGAAGGCCTAAAAAATCCCACTTAGGATAGTCAAGGAAAAAGGGCACTCAAGTAAAATGTGATAAATGGTCTCCCAATTAGCCCTGCATAGATAACAAAGATTAGTGATACAAATACCTTTACGCATCATATTATCAATGGTTAGAATTATTCCTTTGGCAAATATGGCTAGAATGCAAAAAAAGAATATTTGACATGAAAGCCTTGGATGCCAACATTATTGCTAGTAAAATTATCCTTTATGCTAAGGAAAATTCCCTTGCTACTCCTTTTGATCATTTTCCTAATTCATATTTTGAGAAGGTCATCCTGAAGTCCTGTGATATTTTTATTGATACCCCAAGGTCTGCTAATCAGTCTTCATATAGGACCAACATTAAATGATAACCCCCTCATTTTGGGTGGGTTAAGATTAATTTTTATGGCACTGCAAAAGGTAATCCTAGCGTTGCTAGCACTGGAGGAGTCCTGCGTGATCACTTTGGCAATTCCATATTTACCTTTTTTGAACCTTTAGGAATCCTTTCCAATCATTCTGCTGAAGGTAAAGTGGTGTGGAGAGGTCTTCAGTTCTTAAAATATATTCTTGGAAAAGTCATCGTTGAAGGAGATTCTCTTAATATCATCAATTTTTTAAAAACCTCCAAACCCAGCAGTTGGAGGATCAGGAATCTTGTTGAAGAAAGCAAGCAAATTCTGCGTCAGCAAGTCAATGTTGTGGTTCAACACGCTTTTAGGGAAGGCAATTATGTAGCTTAAAAAGTGGCCAACATTGGCATCAATGCACAAGGATTAATGACTTGGATGGATGTCCTCTCCAATGAAGTTATCGAGTTGGTCAAATGCGATCAAAATACCATCAGTCATGATAAATCTTGAAATCCTTTATTTTTACATTGCCCAAGACCTCCTTTTTTTGTGATTCATTGGGTCCATGTCCAAATTTCCAAAAAAATCCAAAACGAAGATATTATTAATCATTCACATTATCTTTCTTTGAAAAGGGGTTCTATGTTTTTATTTCCAAGTTCTCCGCCACCTCTCACTTATTCCCCTTCTCTTTTGATGATTATTTCCATGAGGAATCCCGATACTAGGTCCACCCTAATTTTAAATCACCTCTTCCTCATGTGGAATTATTTTTATACTTTTGCCTTTTTGAGAACCTTATCACAATGCTTTGTCTTTCGCATTCTCCCGAGGCATCCTGAAATGAGCATCCCAATCCTTTCTGGTTCTCATACCTACTTTTGCCATTGGCTTCGTTGTGTGAGTATTATCAAAAGATCCATCTTCCTTGGGATGGTGATTTTCCCTATTACTCCTACCCATTTTTATCACCCTTTTTTGCACCGTGCCCAATGCTCTAACCATCATAATCCTTTTTGTCAGGGTTTTCCTTTTTGGCCAAGTTTCACTTTCTATTTATTCCTACTCTTGTTTTATCAACGGATGCATATTCTCGTTTATGTTCCTTTGGGTCTGTGTTTTTTCCTTCTAATTTATTTCCTTCCTTATCTCATTTTGCAACCATGAAGGAAGGAGAAGTTTTCATTGAGCCCGAGATTGTTGAACTGGATTCTATTTCCACTGATATGTTCAAATATAAAAAAGGAATCATTGATTTCTTCAACATATTCTATGGAGTGGACAACGAGGTAACTAAGGCTTTCATGACAACTTGGGATAATGGTCTTCTTTCCATACACAACATCCAGATCTAGATTTACTTCGAGTTGCTGGCAGACCTAACGGGGTAAGATTTGAAGGAAAAAATTATCAAAAAAAATAAGCACAACTGGGAGGTGGAGTTGACACTCTTTGAAAAAATTCACCTATCCACAAGAAGGTAAAAAATGTTTGTTTCACCATCACTTGTAAACACCCTGAAAATGAATTCCAAAGCCAATAATGCAATATTTTACTTGTGACAACCCAAGT
This sequence comes from Wollemia nobilis, assembly GCA_028583015.1. Classification (NCBI taxonomy): domain Eukaryota; kingdom Viridiplantae; phylum Streptophyta; class Pinopsida; order Araucariales; family Araucariaceae; genus Wollemia; species Wollemia nobilis. The sequence goes on from JAQPPZ010017067.1 coordinate 4,713,448, forward strand.
CCCAACTTTACTATTTTCATCTTGCCTTTGTAAATCACTTTCGAGACTCAAAAATTATGAACATTCCTACCGCCTTATTCTGGTCCATGGACTATACCATCACCACTAAATTTTCCAAGAAGGATGAGGCCAAACCTTGTCACCAGGGTATTTTCAAGGTCCTTTACAAGTTCCTCCTTCTCAATTTTCCTTTAGGTAATCTCCCTGTCCCTGATTCTAATGAGGGGAATTCTTCCTCAACCCCGAGCCCCAGAACTTCTAGATCCAAAAGAAAAGACAAAGGGGGCAAATCCATTTCTGAGTTTTTTGCCAAGAAGAAGGTCAAATTTTAAAAGAGACCTATCCATAGCTCCCAGAGGTTGAAACATAAAGAAATTGCCAAAACCCCTCTGTCCACCTCTGTAAAAATTCCAAAGGACAAGTCTAATTCTCCTGACCTAGTTGAAAGGTATCTTCACAATCTGGTTGTGCATGCTACTTCAGCCACCATTGATCATCTTTAAATTGCTCATTTGGCCATTGGAAAGGCGTTATCAACTCTTAAATAACAGTGCCATGCACTAAACCTCTTTTTTTTCTATGATAATTTTGAGAATGTTTCAGCCTTAGCCGATGCTGAGGTATCCTTTGATACTAAAACTAACGTCAAATATGCTGTCAACAATGAATATATTATGGATATTGCTAAGGATGCTTGCACTACTATTCCTAAGTATAGTTCTAAATATATTTCTAAAATAGATGCGAAAGTTGTTGGCATGGAAGGTGCTACTTCGTCCCTCATGCAGATGGACATTCCCCTTGATGGCTGATGACTCTGGCTCTTCCTCTATTTTGGGTTCTTCTGAGGTGGAGGATCATCTCTTTTTATGTTCCTTTATGGTGGAGGATCGTTTCTTTTTGGGCTCTATCATATTCTTGCCTGTTGTCTATCTGTTCCTTTTTATAAAAGGTTGTTTCTTTTGGCTCTAGCGGAGGATCGTTTATTTTTGGCCTCTGTCATATTTCTGCCTATTCTATTTCTTTTAGCTCCTTTTAGTCTGAGGATGTAATTTTGTTCTAGCTCGTAGTTCTGAGGTTCCTTTCGTTTGTTCCTCTTTTGCTCCTCTATTGTACAAGGCGTTAGGGCACATTTCAAATGCCCTATTTTTAATAAAGTTATTAACTTACAAAAAAAAAAAAGAATGATCAAATAGGCCTTCTACACAATTTAAATTATGGACCAAAGCAAAGTAAGATGCCCTGACCCAAAACATGGTTCTACGTTGCACAAGAACAAAATATGTTCTACACCATGGTTAGCATAGTGAAAATTATATTGGAAATCTGAAGCACAACCCATGATATGGTTCTATGCCATATGACTTAGCACATTTCTCTATGCCATAGCCAAAATGGGTCAAACTCCATGTAGAGTAATCCCAAGAATGACTCAGAACAAGGTTCTTATCCATGTGGCTCATAACATGGTTTTATCCCATGCATCCTAGAGCAAAGTTTCACCGTATGATCCTAGATTAGTGCACCCTTGTTCTATGTCATAGTAAAATTACTAAATTTTAGGATCCAAAGGCCAAACTAAAACATGTTCTATGCCATGAGAGATGAAAAAAACTAAATATAACTTCATGAAATAGTTTCATCTTGAAACGTATTGTAGGCTGCAAGTGTTCTCCACTCCGTGATTACTAAAAGCACACCAAGATTTTAAAATCTCTAATTTTAGTTTTCCACAAGCACATCAATGATCCACATTAAATCTGGATAAAATCATATATAAATAAAATATTCATTGTGATATAAAAGCAATATTTTCTATTTGGACTAGTTCTGAGCAAAAGTAGTTGAGTTGAGAAGGTGAAGCATAGAAATTCAAGATCCATAAATAAATTTAGCTCCATATTAATGGTAAAGTAGAAAAGGTAAGAATAGAGGATGGCCTTGATATTTTATTAGAGATTTTATAGCTAGAAGCCATGAAAAGTTGAACAACTTACAAAGATCAAGTTGTAGGGGATCAATGGAGTAGATAATTTCTTCTTTCTTGGATCAAATACAAGATTACCAAAACAACATCTTGTTTATCTGGCACTCCAATTTATTCGTAATGTTTCTAATTCTTTTAAATATTTCAAATTCACTACAAAACTATAAATATGGGTCAAACCCTCATTTTAAAGGATCGACTCTAAAGTGTTTTCTTGCGCTACTATTGTACACTCTCTACAAAATTATAGGAGCATTACTTGGATTTTTACCTCACACTTGTATTTTCCTTTCTTTAGATTACAAACCCTTGAAGTCATTTCTTCTATTGCTACTATAGTTAGTATATTCTATTAATTTGGATTGCTAGCTTAGAGAAAATTGGAATGATTCATGTATGAATGTATGATTGAAAAGGATTATATTTTTTTTTGTTAGAGTATTAATCTAATTCTACTAATTTGGATTATTTATACCTTAGACGTTTGGAATAATTAATTAAGCATGTCATTGTTCTTAATGATGAAGATGACTAGTTTTGAATGTTGTTAGTACTAAGTATTGTTTGCTAGAAGTTGATTTTTTAGAGGTTCTATGTAAATGCCTATGTTGTTAGCTCTATCCATCCACCATTGATTCATTTTTTCTTAACCCTTTCCCTTTGTATCCCTATCCTTATACATTTAGTTGAGATTAAATGAGTAAACATTTAGTAAGTTGACAAGGTATACAAGACTACTCTTGATGTTGGGTTGAAGCATTTTAACCCTTTCAAAGTGTGGCTTGGGATGTCATTAGTGGGTGCTTGCCTTATCAAAATCTTGTAGATTATAGTCATAATTTTAGTTTATCTTGATGTTAATCTAAGTCCCAATAGGACAACTACTCATCCAAGTCCCTTGCCCAATCAACATCTAAAAAATTTATTAAAATTAAAGGTAAGCCAATTGAATAGTGAATTCCCATATGATATTTCTCTCTAATGTATCTAATAATATTATTAGCTACTATCTAGTGACTCTCCTAGAAAGCCTATATGTATTTGGTTTAATAGATGATAGCAAAGGCTATATCCAATCTAGTGTAATATAGAGAAGTCATCCCATAAAATACTGATACATGGCATCTTCCAAAGTTGTGGTTTCATCAGCTCAAAGTTTTAGATCTCATACAAAAGGTATCTAAGCAAAATTACATTCCTCCATCCTAAACCACTAAAGAAATTTAAAAGTATACTTGGGATGAGAAATGATGATACCAATTTTTTTCTAATCATTTTGAATCTCCAATAAATAATGTACATCACCAAATATATCATCCCAGAGATAAAACAAATCCATAACTTCATATGTTGAATCAAAGGAGACAATCTACTAGTAATGAGAAGATAGTCAACATACAAAATAATCACTAAATTTTTCTCATCCTATTTTTTAACGTAAACATCATGTTCAACCTCACATAGTTGAAACCCATAACTAAGGAAAAATAAATGGTTCTTCTTGTACCATGTACAAGGATCTGTTGGCCCGGCTTTCATGCACACCCCGGGAAAAAGGATGAAGGCAAGGAAAGCTCCGGAGACACCCACGGGACTGATCCCACTCATCTTTAGGATCTAGCTGGTTATCCAAGGTGCGAGTTACAGAGTTGGGTCGAATGGCAATTCACTCTTTTCCACTTCTGGAATAGATTTCAATATGGACTGCTCTGTTACCTTACAGGGGGTTCCTGAACTTGTTCGGTAGTTGCAAAAGTTGTTGACAATCAGATTTGACTTGAATTCTTTGATCTAGCTCTCATGGGTCAGCAGATTTAAATAAAAGGCAAATAAAGAAAATAAAAATGGATCATTCACGGTAAAGCAAAGAGAGGGTAGGGTAAGGCGAGAAAGAGAAGTTTATCAAACATTAAACTGTAAAACTCTAAACTACCAATCTTATCTATGCTATCAGCTTCACAACAGAACAAATCCCAGAAGAAAGTGTCCAGTCAGTCTAAGATCACTTTCAACTAAGAGCACAAGGCAGAGTGAAACGGATCTAGCAGAAAATTATAAATCCAAGGGGCAGCTGGTTAAAACTGGTATCTTTCACCGGCAGCCTAGCTCGCACAGTGAAGACAGAGCAATTAGAACAAACTTACACCTGAAATCTGTAATTTCCCCTAGCAGACAATAGAACAACTGAAGCCTAACAGCATATTTAATCTTGACAATGGCAGATTTATAGCATATATCTAACAAACTTTAAATGGAACGGATAACAAAAGAAAATACACTTATCACACTCTGCAAAAGATTAGGCTCCTGGCCATGCTATCACATAAAAGCTAAAGCACATCAACTCCAAGTCCAGAAACAAAGGATTTCACAAAATTTGCAAGAAATTGCTTATAAGCCTTTATTTCTAAGTCTCCGCCTCCTGCGATTACATTTAGAATTTGTATTTATAGACTCAGGACAGACCCCGATCTTTTCCAAAATATCTTGCTCAAACCCTAAATCTTATCGCACTTAAACCCTAGGACCCGGGTTTTACAATAAAAATCCATTTAAAAATCAAAGTCCGAATAGAACTTAACCCTTCGGCAAATCTGTGCAGTCAATCTGCCATAAATGGAGAAGATAAAATAAAATGCAACTTGCATTCATTCGCAGCTGCAAATAAATGCTTTCATTAATTCTGCTGGTGAGCCGGATGAGTCACCACTTCTCCATCAATTCGATCTCCGCAAATCCATCCCGAAGTTGAAATGGTCTTCATGCTATCAAGTCCGCAATAAATTTGTTGTTGAATGCTCTCACCGGCGACTTCTCTCCTAGCATGGCGGTCCTTGACTAAATCCGCACTTTATCTTCGCCTTTATGGTCTTTCCCGGTTGTCCCGTAAGTGCCGGTGGAATCCCGCATGAAAGACAAAAAGATGCATTAGATTAGCATTTTAATTAAATCGAAGCTTAAAACATTAAAAACAGATTAAATCCGCAAAATAAGCTTGCATGTCGGCTTCTGTTTGTCCCATTCACGCTTTGACACGTGTCGCTACCCCAGGAAGCCTTCTCGTTTCCCGTCGGAATGCACTTTCGGGTCAACTATGACTTTCTCTCTCCTAACGCGATTCTCGCGACATGTCGCGATTTCGCGACATGTCACGAAATCGCGACCTCCGCCGAGCATCGGCAACTTCCTCCCTCGTCGGCCGCGAAAACACGACAAGTCGCGATTTCGCGACATGTCGCGAAATCGCGACCCTTCCTGGTCTCCGTACGCTTCTTGATTTTCAGCCGCGATTTTAGAACACGTCGCGATATCGCGACAGTTCCCTTACCTGCATGCGTTGACCGCGTTGACCGCGATTTTGGAACATGTTTCGGACTTAACCGATTTTTCATCCTGCAGCCCATTTTCTCTCTCCTACCGCGAAAATGCGACATGTCGCGATTTCGCGACATGTCGCAAAATCGCGACCTCCGTACAGCTTGCTTCTCTCGTCAAAAAACTGTCGCGATTTCGCGACATGTCGCGAAATCGCGACCTTTCTGGCACTTAGCTGCATTTTGACTTACCTGTCGCGATATCGCGACATTTTCGAAAATGGAAGTGTCGCGATATCGCGACACTACCAAAAATGGAAAGTTTGATTTTTCAGTGAATTTATGCAACTGTTTTCTGGATTTTCTCGGTATCGGTGCAAGATTTTGCTTGTGCATGAATGATTCTAGCATGTAAAAAGTGAATTCTTGGATAACACAACTAGAATGCAAGAAAAAGCACAACTTTAAAAAGGAGGCAAGCAAATTTGGATTTAAAACCTGAAAAGATCAAGAGGGTCCCTGCTGCAAAAAATGAAAGTTCAGAATTTTCTAAGGATGGAATCTCATTTTTCAGTGGGGGTGTGTTGCTTATCAACAAATGGCGATATCTGCGGGTAAAATAGTAGCACTATTTTAGAACCCAAGACTCGGTTTCAAAACAAAAAAACCATGCATCATGCCTTGCCACGTGCATTCTTCACAATAAATTGATCGCCAACTGCCACTGTTAAAATTTCCCAAGGACATACTGGGCTGGATTACTTCAAGGAAGATTTTTGATGTGCAATTACAAAGGTATAGAACTTTCTTCAAGGATGACTGAATTGAATGATAAACTTGGATTAATCAACTTTTCTAGATTGTAAATGGGGAAACCGAGTAGAGCTCTGTTTACTAGTTTAGCCTTTTACAGCCTAGACAGAGTTACCCTTTAGATTTACACGACCCAATTTACAACTGTAGGGCAGAATCTAATATTGGCTGCCTCTTTTGATCATATAACTCTTTTTTTTTTTTTCTTTTTTTTCTTATCTCTTTTTTTTTATCTCTCTTCTTTTTGAAATATATCACTATCTGGAAGACCTTAGAGAAATTACAATTTTCTTTTAATATTTGATCAATCTGGAACTTCGTTTCAGTCTAGGCATTGATAGCCTCTGGTGACACCCAAATAATTGCATGAACCATAGTCCCCTCTTATAACTAGCTTTTCTTGGATTCCCCGGGAGTTCCTCCAACAAAACAGCATAGCAGTTTTTCTATCATTAAAACAACTGTGGCAAGTAAGACACAAGATCCAATCATCTCTCTACCTTCATCCTGGATAACAAAATAGTTCCACAGTTTAGTGCAAGCAGACTATCTCAATTAGAATAATGAGCGAGAATGGGGGGGCACTGGATTGAGGATTTATCAGCTAGGAATAAAACAATTTTCAGCAGGCTGACTTTTCATTGATTGCTCAGGCAGAGGTTAAAAAATAGAATTTTAGAAGCCAAAGGACTTTGTACAGGCTTCCAAGGACAGGCACAGGCTTCTAAAGCAAGACAGAATAAAAACTGCACAGACTGCAAATAAAACTGCACAAGCAACTAAGACTAAAACTAAAACTGAAGACTGTACAGATAGCAAAGAAAAAGAAATGCAGGGAAGAAAATAAAAACTGTACAGGCAATAAAAGAAACAAACTAAAAGAACTGAAGCAAAGTAACTAAAACTGCTAAACGCAAAGCTAAACTGCAACAGCACTGAAATAAACTAAAGCAACTGAAAACTGCACAGCTGTACAAACAAAGGAATAGAACAAACCGCAAGGCTATTTACAAAGGATGCAAAGCACAACTGTACAGGCAGCAAAAATAAGCTAAAACAAAAGCAAAGCAATTAAAACTGCCTAGACCTGAAAATAACTTAAAGCAACTGAAATAAATTAAACTGCAACTGTACAGACAGCAAAGAAAAAGAACTGCAAGGAAGAAAAGACTGTACAGACTTAAATAAAAGCAAGGATTAACTAAAAACACAGCAACTAAAAACTGACAAAGGGAAACTGCAACAGCACTGAAATAAACTTAAAGCAACTGAAATAAACTAAAATGCAACTGCACAGACATATTAAAAAAATAAAAAAATAAAAAAATAAAATAAAAATAAAAAATAAAAAATAAAACTGCACTGAGAACAAGGATTAATCTAACAAACAAACCCTGTACAGACAGCACCCAATTAAAACTAAAAAGAAGCAACTAAAGCAACTGTACAGAGCTATTAAAAGAACTAAACTAGAACAAAACAAAACTTACGGAGCTATTTACAATATGTACACATGTTACAACCTTTTTTATAGCTTACTCAAATGATACATTGGATGGAACAGCAAGAGAAATAATGCTTCAAGTATTGGCCATTAACAGGGAGGTCCAGAAAATTACCATCCGAGTCTTGCAAGCGGAAAGCATTGTTACCCAATATTTCAGCAATTTGGTAGGGGCCTATCCACAGTGGTTGCAACTTTGTGTGCTTACCCTTCTTCTCATGGGCCTTGTCCCACGAAGCACTAAGTCTGCCACAACTGAAAGCCTTCACCTTGGCTCTCTTGTCAAACCACCGCTTGACGCTTTCTTGGTGTCTCGCTGAAGTGCTCCAGGGCTTGGAGTCTTTCATCCCGCAAGTTAGTGAGGTCTAAAACACGGGCTTCAGAGATCATCATGACCTTCAAAATAATCTAAGGCAAACTGATAGGTAGGCAATTTCAAGGAGATGGGGACAATTGGCCGAGTACCATACAACAAAACAAAGGGAGAGGTCTTAAGAGCCACTTTGTGTGTTATCCGGTCAGCCCACAGTGCATATTTCAACAATGTATGCCACTGCCTGGGTTTGTCTGCTGTAGACTTTTTGATGGCATTCATTAAGTTCTTGTTTGTTGACTCAGCCAGTCCATTGCCTTGGGGATAATAGTTGGATGAGAATCTGATAACTATCCCCATCCGGTATGCCCAATCTGCAAACTCCAATGATTGGAAGGCGGGCCCATTATCACAGACCAAATTCAGGGGAACCCCAAATCTAGTTATGACATTTGATTCAAGAAAATCAATAACTTCCTGGGCTGTACTTCTTGTAGTGGCTGCTGCTTCAACCCACCTTGTGCAATAGTCAGTAGCTGTCAGCGCATATTTATGCCCTGCCGAGGAATTCGGGTTAATGACTCCCACAAAATCAAGTCCCCACTGCATGAAAGGTTTGTTTATCACAACCGGTTGCAATGGCAGAGCTCGATTTGCCTCTTTGGCTGCAAATGTCTGGCACTGATGGCAGGTTCTGACATGTTGATGTGCATCCTTAAAAAGTGTAGGCCAGTAATAGCCTGCTCTTAATATTTTATGTGTTGTAGCAGATCCTGATGAATGCCCTGCCCCTAGTTTTTCATGAAAACTAGCCATGACTTCACTGACTTCACTGGGAGAAATGCACCTTAGGAAGATGCCAACATAATTCTCCCTGTACAGAGTACCTGCCTTGAGGAGATAGTGAGAAGCTTTTAACTTTAATGCTCTCCTTTGAGTTCTGTTCAAATGGGATGGGCAAACCCCAAACTGTAGCAGATGAATGATATCCCCATACCAATCATCAGATTCAGAGTTTAATTGATTAACTTCCTGCTGTGGAGGCACTTCAGCAATGTGTCTAGACAAGCCAAGTCCTCTGATCAGTTTAGCAAGCCTAATCTCCAAGTCATATTCTTGCAGCCTGGTGACCCAATTGCCCCTCAGTTCACCCAACTCATTCTGACTTAGAAGGTACTTCACAGCTGGGTCTGGCACTATGGCATGAGTTTTGCTTCTGAGTATATAATGTCTGAACTGCTTCACTGCCCTTACCAAAGCATAAGCCTGTTTGTCTAATCTGGAATATTTCAGTTCAGCTCCCTTCAAATTAGTGCTCTTAAAAGCAATTGGATGTTCTCCTGTATCTCTCCGTTGAGTCAGCACTGCAGCAAGTGTATGTTCAGAAGAGAAAGTGTACAGATAGAAATCTGCACTGAAATCTGGGCTTACTAAGACTGGTGCTTGTTTAATGGTTGTCTTGATTTCTTGAAAAGCAGTCTTAGCTTCGATGGTCCAGGCAATCTGGGCGGTTTGCTTTAACATATCATTCATTGGTTTAACTATCTCTGCAAAGCCTGAGATAAACTTTCTGACAAAGTTAATCTTTCCAAAGAATGATCTCAACTCTTTCTTGGAGTTGGGAAATGGTATGCCAGATATGGCCTCAACTCTGCCTGGATCCATGGAAATGCCATCCTTTGTGACCAAATGCCCAAGCAATTTGCCTTCTGTTACACCAAATATGCATTTCTTTGGATTCAAAGAGATGCCAAACTCTCTGCACTTGTTAAATACAGACTCTAAATGCTTGACATGGTCAAATCTGGATTTGGAAAAGACTGTTAGATCATCCATGTAAACTACAATACATTTGCCCATAAGCCCCTTGAAGGCATGGTCCATTGCTCTCTGAAATGTTGCTCCTGCATTTATTAAACCAAATGGCATCCTCTTGTAAGCAAAAGTACCCCACTTAGTTGTAAAAGCAGTCTTCATTCTATCCTCCTTCTCAACTAGAATCTGATTATAGCCTGAGAAACCATCCAGAAAAGACATCATCTCTGAGCCATTAACAATCTGTAGTACTTCATCCATAGAAGGCAGGGGATAGTTGTCCTTTTCAGATGCTTTGTTCAGATTCCTAAAATCCACACAAAGGCGGATCTCCCCATTTTTCTTCCTTACTGGCACCAGATTTGCCACCCAAGTAGAATGCCTGATAGGAAAAATAATTGCTGCACTCAAGAGTTTCTCCACTTCTTTTTGAATAAGGGGTTCTAACAGAGCATTAACATGCCTCTGTTTTTGTCTGAAAGGCTTGCAAGATTCTTTCAAAGGTATGATGTGGGTGTAAACTTTTGGATCAAATACCTTTAAATCCTTGTATGACCGAGGCCATTACATCCTTAGACCTCGTGCAGGAAATCAATCATATTTCTCTTTATCTCTGGATCACAGTCCTTTGCCAACTTGATGTTCCTTGGATCCTCTTCAGTTCCTACATTCAAATTTTCAGTATCATTGTCTGTGGTGCCCACATAATCCTCGGAATTCACCCTTTGCCTGATCTTGTCAACATCGAATAGCCTCTCCAGCTCTACCATTCCCTTTGGGATTCTATTGTCCTTCAATCTCATGATTCCCCTGTCATCATCTAGCTGTTCCATCAGGGTGTCCCTTTGGCCCTCATCAATTATAGCATTCTCAAAGGTATTGGTACTCTGCAGAAAGTTCACAATCTGTTGATCATCTGAGAAAACTTGAAAGCTGTCAATATTGTTTGGAACTGAAGGACAGGGGACTAGCTCAATTGAAAACTTATCCCACTTAAAATCTTCCAATGGCCTTAAACTTGCAGCTGAAGATGCCAAGACATCTGCATGTGAATTTTGTTCCCTGGGTATATGTGTTAAGTTAAATGCATCAAAGCCTTCCACAAGATCCCAAGCTCTTGCTTGTATCCCTTCGGATAAGAGGCTTTACACCGAAACTTACCCTCGACCCGGCTTGCCACTAATTCCGAATCGATGAAAACTTGAATGTTCTTCACATTTTTATCCAATGCAAATTTTAAACCTAAAATCGGAGCTTCATACTCGCTAAATTATTAGTACATGGGAATCGGAGCGGTAAGACATAAAAAATGTCCGACTTTGAGGCCCTTTGAGGACTGCCTCTGTTCCGAACCCCGCTTACATCCGGCTCCATCCACATGAAGTGTCCAAACTTCATTAGTATGTACGAGGATGAGCTTTGTTAAATTTATCATTGTGCCCGGTTGTTAAATTGTAGACACCAATGTCTACCTCTCGCAATATTGACAGCCTCATTTGCAGGATTGTACTCTGTAATGGTGTGTTTGTACACGGGTTCTCTTGTCAACCCGCAATTGATTAGCCACACCCTTCCATGGCAACCACATGTGTGAAAAGTCTGTTTCCAGATATCCATTCAGAGACTTAGACCAATCCCTACTCAACAGCATTCCATACCCCACTGGGATATCCACAACTTGGATTTCGATCTTATGTTGAGCCCTTGGCTCGGATGCCAATTGAATGTGAATGTTTTGCAGCTCTCCCACAACCTTAACTTCCGACTTGTCCAATTGGACAACTCTCCTCTCAGACTTCATTGGGGTCAACCCCAATTGCTGACAAATGGTCAATGGCATGACATTAGCAGATGCACTTGAATCCACCAAACAATTATGTAAGTTCTTCCCAAAAATTCGACGATCAGTAAAAATGGGGGAACTTCGGTCTTTTCCTTGTACATGGCCGGATTGGCATTGGCTATTTTCTTCCCTTTATCCACAGAGTTTAGCAAAGAGGCCGCAGTATGTCTTTATCGGATTGTCTCTCTCGCTCGAAATCGTGCCGACTCATGCAGAGTAATGTTAGCCTTAATCTTTTTCATATCCTCCACTATGTTATATCCTTTGTTAAGTGGAGGAATAGCAACATCTCGGTACTCTTTGAGCTCCTCCCTTTGGTGGGGGTGGATTATTGCTTGGAGAGGGGTCGGGAGGAATATTGTGAGAATTATCGGGAGGAGTTGATGTGGTATTTGGCTCGGGATTCCCTGTTCCTCAGAGTTGTAGCTATCTCTTCAGTACCGCTTGGAAAGCTCTGTACTTCATCCATGGGCATTTCAACTACATTCTCAGATTCATCCGGGAAAGAAAAAGAATCCAAGACCATAGCTGCACTGTGTCCAGATGAACTTGGGCCCTCAGCAGTTCTTTGATTTTCAGGGGAGATCAAATCTCCTGACAAAGCTTCAAATGCATTGCAAAATTCCACACAATCTAATTCCCCATGTTGAGAAGTGGCATGAATTCTGCACCAGTTGGGCAGAGCCAAATCACAGATGTTCACATCATGAGCTTTACCCTTGTAATCTTTATTAGGCTCATATGGGGGCCTATTAAATCTGTTTGGTTGGTATGAATATCTGTTGGGATTGTCTCCAGTAGAAGTTTGCCTTTTAAAACTCAAAAAATCATTGGCCAGCTTCTGAACAATCTTTGAAACTTCTTCAATCCTAGCATTGTCAGCCTCTTTTACGGGGTTCTGTACATTCTCAACAGGTGCTGCAGCTAATGGTGCTGCTGATGGTAAAGTCTGACAAACTGGCAGCATCATCTGATGTGGGATAGGATTGAGTATAGGAGCAGGCTGAGTGATCAGAGGAGTTTGTTGAATATTTAAAGGCTGGGGTCCCAACTGTCTTTCCAGGATTAAAGCTTCTTTATAAGCTTCTGTCAAGTTGGTAACAGTGGCATCCCTCTTCAAGAAGACAGAGGTCATTGGGTCCAGAGAGTTCCTAAAAATCTCTAATGCCAGGTCAGCATTCGGTACATAATAGCCAGTGAGTCTACCATAAGCTTTCTGGAATCTGACATTATAGGATCTAATAGACTCATTCAGTTCTCTTTTGATGCTAGAAAACTGCTGATATAAAATACTGGGGTCTATCACTTCCCCGAACTGTGACACAAAGACTTTTTCTAAGTCACTCCAACTGGTGATGGAATCATTGGTAAGATTTAGAAACCAATCATAGGCTCCCTCCTGGAGAGTGAACGGGAAGAGTCTGCAGGCAACATCCTCATGCTGTACATTTAATAACTTCAGTGCATTCTTGAATGCAATTAAGTGTTCCTCTGCAGCTTCTTGTCCCATCATGTTTATACCTAGGGAGGTATCTTTCCGGATTTCTCGGGCAAGTCATGGGCTATACCCGGAATGTTCAAAGCTGTGGAGCCCAACCAATTTGCCATAGCTAATGGATTAACAGGGATATTCTGAGCTCTGGTTGGAGTGACTATCAATGGTGATAAAACTGTCTGTGATAGAGATGTGGCTCTTCTGTGGCTACTTCTTCTCGGAGTTTCTAATTCAGGGACAAGGAGCTCTCCAGCTCTGGGGTGGGACCTTGTTACCCTGTATGTAGAATCCAGCTTTCACAGGTACTGACAAACTCTGCAGTTCTGAACAGGTTCTGTATTTTAGCAAGTTGAAATACTGTACTGACAACTGCACTGACAACACTGCACTGACAATTTAAAAACTGCATTAACAATTTACAAAATTGTACTGACAATTTAAAAACTGTCCGGAGTTCACTGTGGGTCCTTCAAATGTTGCTGTTATGCCCTTACAACACTTGAACTGAGTTCAGCCCTCCTTCTAGCGCCAATTAGGTGTTGGTCCGGCTTTCATGCACACCCCGGGAAAAAGGATGAAGGCAAGGAAAGCTCCGGAGACACCCACGGGACTGATCCCACTCATCTTTAGGATCTAGCTGGTTATCCAAGGTGCGAGTTACAGAGTTGGGTCGAATGGCAATTCACTCTTTTCCACTTCTGGAATAGATTTCGATATGGACTGCTCTGTTACCTTACAGGGGGTTCCTGAACTTGTTCAGTAGTTGCAAAAGTTGTTGACAATCAGATTTGACTTGAATTCTTTGATCTAGCTCTCATGGGTCAGCAGATTTAAATAAAAGGCAAATAAAGAAAATAAAAATGGATCATTCACGGTAAAGCAAAGAGAGGGTAGGGTAAGGCAGAAAAGAGAAGCTTATCAAACATTAAACTGTAAAACTCTAAACTATCAATCTTATCTATGCTATCAGCTTCACAACAGAACAAATCCCAGAAGAAAGTGTCCAGTCAGTCTAAGATCACTTTCAACTAAGAGCACAAGGCAGAGTGAAACGGATCTAGCAGAAAATTATAAATCCAAGGGGCAGCTGGTTAAAACTGGTATCTTTCACCGGCAGCCTAGCTCGCACAGTGAAGACAGAGCAATTAGAACAAACTTACACCTGAAATCTGTAATTTCCCCTAGCAGACAATAGAACAACTGAAGCCTAACAAAGATATTTAATCTTGACAATGGCAGATTTACAGAGATATATCTAACAAACTTTAAATGGAACGGATAACAAAAGAAAATACACTTATCACACTCGGCAAAAGATTAGGCTCCTGGCCATGCTATCACAGAAAAGCTAAAGCACATCAACTCCAAGTCCAGAAAACAAAGGATTTCACAAAATTTGCAAGAAATTGCTTATAAGCCTTTATTTCTAAGTCTCCGCCTCCTGCGATTACATTTAGAATTTGTATTTATAGACTCAGGACAGACCCTGATCTTTTCCAAAATATCTTGCTCAAACCCTAAATCTTATCGCACTTAAACCCTAGGACCCGGGTTTTACAATAAAAATCCATTTAAAAATCAAAGTCCGAATAGAACTTAACCCTTCGGCAAATCAGTGCGATCACTGCCATAAATGGAGAAGATAAAATAAAATGCAACTTGCATTCATCCGCAGCTGCAAATAAATGCTTTCATTAATTCCGCTGGTGAGCCGGATGAGTCACCACTTCTCCATCAATTCGATCTCTGCAAATCCATCCCGAAGTTGAAATGGTCTTCATGCTATCAAGTCTGCAATAAATTTGTTGTTGAATGCTCTCACCGGCGACTTCTCTCCTAGCATGGCGGTCCTTGACTAAATCCGCACTTTATCTTCGCCTTTATGGTCTTTCCCGGTTGTCCCGTAAGTGCTGGTGGAATCCCGCATGAAAGACAAAAAGATGCATTAGATTAGCATTTTAATTAAATCAGAAGCTTAAAACATTAAAAACAGATTAAATCCGCAAAATAAGCTTGCATGTCGGCTTCTGTTTGTCCCATTCACGCTTTGACACGTGTCGCTACCCCAGGAAGCCTTCTGTTTCCCGTCGGAATGCACTTTCAGGTCAACTATGACTTTCTCTCTCCTATGCGATTCTGCGACATGTCGCGATTTCGCGACATGTCGCGAAATCGCGACCCCTGCCGAGCATCGGCAACTTCCTCCCTCGTCGGCCGCGAAACACGACAAGTCGCGATTTCGCGACATGTCGCGAAATCGCGACCCTTCCTGGTCTCCGTACGCTTCTTGATTTTCAGCCGCGATTTTAGAACACGTCGCGATATCGCGACAGTTCCCTTACCTGCATGCGTTGACCGCGTTGACCGCGATTTTGGAACATGTTTCGGACTTAACCGATTTTTCATCCTCGCAGCCCATTTTCTCTCTCTGCCGCGAAAATGCGACATGTCCATTCGACATGTCGCGATTTCGCGACATGTCGCAAAATCGCGACCTCCGTATCGCTTTGCTTCTCTCGTCAAAAAACTGTCGCGATTTCGCGACATGTCGCGAAATCGCGACCTTTCTGGCACTTAGCTGCATTTTGACTTACCTGTCGCGATATCGCGACATTTCCGAAAATGGAAGTGTCGCGATATCGCGACACTACCAAAAATGGAAAGTTTGATTTTTCATGAATTTATGCAACTGTTTTCTGGATTTTCTCGGTACCGGTGCAAGATTTTGCTTGTGCATGAATGATTCTAGCATGTAAAAAGTGAATTCTTGGATAACACGGCTAGAATGCAAGAAAAAGCACAACTTTAAAAAGGAGGCAAGCAAATTTGGATTTAAAACCTGAAAAGATCAAGAGGGTCCCTGCTGCAAAAAATGAAAGTTCAGAATTTTCTAAGGATGGAATCTCATTTTTCAGTGGGGGTGTGTTGCTTATCAACAGGATCCTACTTAAGTCCATACAAGGACCTATTCAAATGATAAACAAATGGAGTGGATCCCTCAAGCTTAAAATCAGGTGGCTACTACATGTAGACTTCCTACAAAATTTCCCCTTGTAGAAAGGCTCTCTTCATGTCCATTTGATGTACCTTCCATTCATAGGAGGTAACAATAGAGAGAATAATTATGACTGAGTCCATCATGGCCATAAGTGCAAAACTTTTAGAATAGCCCATTCACTCCTTTTGAGAGAATCCCTTAGTAATAAGGCATACCTTGTGCTTCTCTACCTAACCATCCAATGTGTATTTGATTTTGTAGAACAATTTACATCTAATAACATTATTTGATTTTAAAATAGGAACCATCTCCCAAGTCCTATTATTCATTAGTACCTCATAATCTATCACCATAACATCTTCCCATTCTAGCTTGTCCTTAATGTAATAATATGTGAGAGGATCCTAAAAATGGTATAACTTTGAAATAAATTATTAGGAAGGAGACTTTTGATGTTTCTCAAGAGATACAATAGGCTAAGCATCCTTTAGAAGCATCTTAACCCACTTGAGTGTTGGATGAATTGAAGAATCATGTGTATCTTGTGCTAACTCAACATGATAAAGTAAAATTAAAGAATCCAAATCATCACCACTCACCTCATTGTGCAAAACTAAAGCATTATAAATTGATGTACCATACTCATGTTGCTTTTATATTGGAGAGGAGAAATCTAATTGTGGTGTTTCCATAAAAAAAGATAAATCAATAGGTAAAGAACAATCACATGAAGAAAATATTTAGTGAAATTTACTACACAAGGCAAACCCTATTAGAGAGGAAAATTTGAGGGAAATTGTCATCCATCATTCATAATATGAGAGGAACTAAAACCCCTTCAATCTATCAAATAACTAGTTTTGGAGAGACACTAGAGAGGCTGACAAGAGAATAATCTCATCAAAATTTGCTAGTATATCTTAAGCTCCCTGCACCTATGTTGATATCCTTTTCAATGGTAGCTAAGTTAGACCTCACCATTAGTAGGATTCCATAGTATTTTTAGTGGTATCTAAAAGGGCTCCATTGTTTTTTTTGGTAATATTAATAAGAAGATGGGTTTAAAGGAATCCCACAACCTTTATATAGCACATGCTCTGAGAGAAAGAAACAAAATAAAACAAAAACAACAACAAAACCAAGTCGTGATCAAGGTGGAAGGACAAACTACTACTGAACTTACTCAAAAGAACCTCCAAGGAGAATCGAGGTGATTCTACCCTACAAAATTAACCTTCTAAAAAGCCATAGTTTCCAGGTTGGACACTTCCACAGAATCATCTAAAGCACCTGTCAACTTCAAATACAACAAAATACTCGAATTCCAGCAGAATAGAATAACAAGAATAATCAAACCAATGTGAACAACACAAGGCAAGATAGTACCATTCACACAAAAGGAAGCTTCCTGAAGCCTCCAAAGAACTAGAAATGAGCGCCTCAGCCTAAGAAGAACCGATTGGGAAGGAAGAATTAAAAATTTGAAAATCCTGACAATCCACCCAATCATCCATCGAAACACCAACCAAACTATTAATGTTGACAAGGCCAAACTAAAGAGAAGAGTTGAAGCCGCTGTCAACAAAAAATGCCAACTCAACTAATAAATCAATTCAATTAATGACTTCTGCATTAGCCAGATTCATCAACTCGAGTGAAAAATTTGAATGCCAAACTGAGAGGCTCTATTGTTGGCAGGGTTTCTATCCATACAATAACTATGGACTCATTCATTATCTAAAAGGATATGCTCATATAATTAACTATCTTCCTAACTTGATTGAGTTTGCAATATTCCCCAGTGTAGTCACAAAATAGCATTAGCAAGGTACCTTAGGAAAAAACTTAGAAACAAGGGAGAGAGAAAAAGGGGCCTAGGTGTTTGAATAAATATCCAAAAAGATAAGCTCTTGTGGTTCCATTGAGAAGAGGTTAATACTTAGTAATCTATGAAAACAAAAACAAACCAAATATTTAAAGCTATGAAACTTATGTAGACTATCTAGGCTTGCTAGGCCATATGAAGGGTACCCCAAAATTTTGTAGAAAATAAGGCATTTTGGACTCATTTTATGTCTTGAGTCTAAGGGAGAAATTGGGATGATCAATTTGCTCAAAAGATGATCATACATCAAGTCAAATTTTTTTTATTGGATTGGTTTGGTGCTAAACCTGTAAAGGACGTAAGCCAAAACTTTTTTACACTAATTTTAGCAAAGCACTTTAAGATATCCATCACATCTATCTTTAAGATGAAGTTTGAAAAGCAAAAGGTAGGTCAAAACTCTCTTAGAGTGATGTCAACTTAGCCTCCAAAATATCATGACTTAGTGAGAAGGCTTGCATTAAGAATGAAGAGTAATCTAAAAGTAAAAGTAAAGGAGCAACATCCCCCTGGGGTTTTTGGTAAGAAAGATGACATAAATATATATAATGTTTGATGTGATTACAATAAAAGTAGCAATATCATCCTAGATTGGAAGACCTCGATATGAAAGATACCCAACACTTTGAAAATATCAATTAGGACACAACAATTGTTAGATCCAAAAAGCAATAACCACTCCCCTTGAGCATAATTGAAGATCCTATACTCATAACAACTCAAATACTGACACAAGATATGTTGAAAAGTCAAGTGGTACCAACTTATCCTAAATATCATGTGCAATCAATGGTGCTCATGATTGTACATAGTAGTTAGATTTATTTTAGTACAATAAAAACTATAAATAGGGGAATTCTCCTCATTGTAGAGGGTTGGATATTTTAATTTTTATCTGTATTAAGTTGCATGCTTAAGATATTTAATACAATCAAGAGTTGTTTGACTTACCTAAATTGGAGTATGAAGAACTTTAAGTTTTATGATATTTACACTTTCAACATTTTTATTTACACTTTAATGGAAGTAATTTCTATTAGGCTTCAAGTTGTTGGCATTAGTTAAATTACAAATTTAAGTAATAGTTATTAGGATTGAAATTATTTAGCTTATTTCTATTGGAGGGCTTGGAATACTAGATGTTTTAATACTCATAGAATTTCTATCTACACTCTAATAAAAGTTTTTCTATTAGATTTTAAGCTATTTGGTATGCTTAAATAATTGAATTTCTATCTGTTAGGCTTAGAACAGTTTGGCTTTCTTTTATTGGAGTGCAAATAATTATATAGTATCCATGCTTAATATATTTTATTCATAGCTTCAGTTGAATAGTCTATCAGGATTTGCTTGTATTAGGTGGTCTTTGATTATGTAGTTGAAAGCAAAGCTATTAGTTGAGTTTAAGCCATATTTAATCCAATCTTTCTAACCATTCCATCTCTTACTCTTTTTTTCTTTTCTTTCTATAGTCTTCCATATAGAACAAATTTCACAAGGAACTAGCCTTCTTCAAAGGTTTATATAGAAGCAATTATGAGTCATCCAATCTTGAATTTGGTCTAGAGTGAACATACCCTACCTAAGTGAACTGAAGCATCGATAAGATGCTCCTAATAGGAATAAATCTAAGAAAAATATCATAAGAACATGCTAAATCTAGAAGAGGCAAAGGTAATGAGGCCTTGAAATACCTTATTTTGTGCAACAAAGTAACACTTTCTAACTCCTTTAGTGTGTTTGTGATTGTGGATTGGGTTGTAATTTGCATTAATATTTTGACTAGACATGGTGAAAAAGTAAAATGCATTGCCAAATTGTTTTAGATAGGTTTTATTTTATTTTAAGCTTATTTTTAAGATTGTACAACAAACATATGATGGCTTGCAAATCATCCTAGAGTACTTCTAGCTCTCTAGCATTGGCACTAGAATAACTTTATGGCACCAAATTGTAGTATTTTGAAGCTATTTCAAAGATAGACTATAGTGTGCTAGAAATTACAATATTCAAGAGCTATTCTATATCCAAAATATAGCATATTGGAAATATGTTGGAAATGCATATTGGAGCATGGAAGCATGTGATAGAAAGTGGGACATGGTAGAAAAAATACGGGATATGACAAATATAAAATGGTTTAAGATGCTTAAGGTGTCGTGTATGCATATTATTGTTTTATCCTTTTCCTTTTATAGCAAACATTCCCATTTGGGATAAGATGAACAATCTTATTCTTTTTTTAACTTGGAAAATAAATATATAAATGCTTATTATTTTTCTAGCTACTATTTTCATATGGCAAATAAAAATGAAAATTCTAGAGAAGAACCATTGTTATAGAATGAAGTTGTTAGATAGAAATCAATTTTTTTTGGGATATATTTCCAACTAATTTGATTAAATTCAAATTAGTTAGACGAAAAAAATATATTTTAAGATTATTTTCCAAGTACTTTGATTGGATCTAAGATAACTAAAAGTTGGATTTGTTGAGAATGATTTCCAACTAATTTGGATAAATCCAAATTGGTTAGAATCATTATCAACTTATTTTGAGTTGTTATAATCTCTAGATAGAATTGGTTGGATTTGCTTCCAAAAACATTCATAACGGTATCTTCTCTATATAGTAGTGGTTGAATTTGTATCCAACTAATTTATATTGAAAATATTTTATATTAATAAGGTGTTATTGGTTTGTTTTAGATGACCTCTCTATAAAATAGGAGGTATAATGTATTGTATAAGATAGAAGATGATGAGAGATGAAAATGAAAAAGAGAAACAGGATGGACATGTATAAATTGAAGATTATTGGCAAAGGGTAATTTTAACCCTTTCTTAAAAAAAATTATTTGTCCTTTTCTCACTTATGTATATGTTTAATTTTATTTTGAATTAATATTTACTTTCTGTTGGGCTGAGTAAGGGCCCACTCCATAAACACAATGGAAAGTATTATCTTTGTAGATATGTTAATAGACTAATTAATGAATTTTTATTTTATTTATTTTAATGTATTTTGCATCTTTTTTTAATTTGTAATTAATACCATTGTACATTACTTTAATTATTTATTTTCTTGCAAGTGTGTTATTTAATTTTCCACAAAAGTAATTTAATTTTTGCAAGTACATTTTAATTTTTGTAAATGTGATCTAATTTTATGTAAGATTGATATTTTATATTTTGCATGTTTTAATTTCTTCTTAAAATAAGTGT
Source organism: Wollemia nobilis (assembly GCA_028583015.1). Classification (NCBI taxonomy): domain Eukaryota; kingdom Viridiplantae; phylum Streptophyta; class Pinopsida; order Araucariales; family Araucariaceae; genus Wollemia; species Wollemia nobilis. Next base: position 4,734,640 of record JAQPPZ010017067.1, read on the forward strand.
GATAATTAGGAAGCTATAAATCCCACATTGAAATATCTCTTATATGTCTTTAGCACATATATCCATTGGATCCTAACCTAGATTGACAAACTAAAATGAAGGGTATCAATGTCACCCATCAAAAGGATCAAAAGAATCAATAACCAAAAGCTTAATATTGACTAGTGGAAGGAATACCTAGGAGAACCTCATCAAATATTGCATCTCTTCGTATCAAAAACTCATGCATATAAGGATCATAAATATGATATATCTTTGAGGTATCAAAATACCCCACAAATATAGAATTATGACTCTTTTATTCCTTCTTATTTTGGATGTCCTTGGGCATGTGATGCCATGATGAAGACCCAAATATGTAGAATTGAAACACATTATTATTCCCCATTAATATCTCAAGATGTGTCATGCCTCGGAGTACCTTGATAGGAATTTTATTGGTGATATATACCACACAAGAAATAGTCTCACCCAAAAAATTATGATCCATCCCCTTGGCTTGAATCATACATCATGTCATCTCCATAATCATCCCATTTTCTATTTCAATCATACCATTATGTTTAGGAGTTTAATGAAAAACCCTCAAGTATGTAATCACATGAGAAGCCAAAAATATGAAAAGCATTTCTAACATATTCACCACCTTTGTCTATCATTAGATATTTTATTTTTATATCTATTCAATTTTCATAATATCCTTTAAGGTATTAAATATATCAAAAACCTCATATTTAGTATGAATAGTGTATAAGCACATATATCTAGAGACATAATCAATTAAAAAGAAAAAAAGTATATGTTTCTTGAGAGAGATGGCATACCCATATATCCATAAACATAATTATGTATGATCTTCAAGGAATGTGATGCTTGTATTACAACCTCTTTTAGAAAGGTCCCCCTTTGATGCTTTCCTAAAATAAACTCGTAACATGCACCACTTGGAGGAGATATGCATGGAATCCCAATAGCCATTTGATGTTGACTCATGTATCTGAAAAACCATAGCTAAGATGACCAAGCCTATGATGCCACTTTTGGATCTCATTATAAGCATGTGAGACCATAGCAACAAAGTTTTTCTTTATAAAAATAAAGGGGTAGATCTTTCTCCCAAGTTATACATATGGCTAGTATCATCACAATATCGAAGCAATAATTTTGAGCCCATTTTCTATATCCTTAATTACCCATCTATCATATCAGAATCTTACCTTCTTATTTAAATGAGTAATGTGATAAATAGATAAAATATTAGGGAAAGCATTAGAAACATGAAGTACCTTATAAAATTATAAAATCGTAGACACAAAATCCTAGCCACTTGTCCTTCATCCTGGTCATTCTACCACCCACTTGTCCACCATCCCCATTTACCACCATTCAATTGGCCATTCCATGTCTTTCCCGCCATCCAATGGCCCACTTTAGCCCTTTCCTACTATTTTTCAATCTCTATTTGACTTATTTATATTTATTTTATATTATTTATATTTAAATATAATATTTTATATTATATTTTAATACATTTATTATAAAATATATATTTATAAGCCAAATTAACCTCAACCGTCCGATCTGATCTAATCTCATCCGTTCATCCACCTTAATCCATAACACACCCTAAATTTATTATCCACCCTTGGATGTGCTTTAATCTCAGCCACACGATTAGTGTCGTTGAAACCCTAAGTGTGCCCTAGGTTGGATTATAAGTAAAGGCCATTTTTATGGCTCAACCCCGGCTAAGTCTCCTAGGTATTTTCTGATTTCCCTCCAAAAACATCCTGTTGTTATTCTCGTATATGCTCAGACTATTTTGACCATATCTCACTCATATGGAGTTGGAATGAGCTAAAATATTTAGGGTAGATTCCTGATGAGCTTTGGAATTTCCATACAAAATTTTAGAATTATTGGAGTAACAAAGATCTCAAAATGACCTTATCTTTGGATGTGAGCTAGGGCATGGTCATATCACCAGGTTGCAACAGATCCATCTATAAATATGCAATGAAGTGACATAATATATCATCCGCTATAGCAAGGTAATTTATTTTGTGCATTTATTTAGTGTTGCTTTGAATTCTGTCTGTTTTGCTTAACTAGATCTAGGGTTTTAGCTTACATTTCTAAGTGTTCACATATTGGAACCCTCATTTTTGTCACTAATTGCTCTAGTTTGATTTGTGTGCAGGATCAGGTAACACTAACCAAGGATATTTGATTAGCTGTTGAAGCTGGAGTGGATCAATTGTGAATAGAAAGAAGCCCACTCAACCTGTTGGAGGTAAAATACAATGAAGACACTACATTCTTTGTAGCTAGGGTTTCAGAGAACCCTAGCAGCTGTAACTTTGTATCAAATAACTTTGTGGAATAGATCTATTGTAACAAAGGAGTTTTTTAGCTCCCCCCCTACTTGTTCAATGAAAATATCATCTTTGTGCAATTTATTTGTTCTTTTTGAGTTGTTAATCTAATATCTGCTTTAGTATCATATGTTTACCTCACAAATTGTAATCACGGTGGGACCCTACAAGGGTTATACTTTTTGATTAAATTTTTTGTACTAATTTCATTCTATTGTTCTATTTTATAGGTAAACCCTAAAACCATTATGTCGTTGCACCTAACGATGGTTTAGAGCAGAGATTAGGCTTTCGGGTAAGCCCTACGACCATTTTGTTTCAATTTTTGTTTTTATGTATTTCATTATTTCACTTTTTTTTCTTTTCAGATTTTAATCTTAAAGTGAACACATTAAGTAATCTGGAAATAAACTCATCATAGATTGTACCTAGGTCACTTGCATTCATCCATCACATATTTTATATTTTTTGTTATTATAAGTTGCAATTTGAGTGAATTCTTGCATTTCTTGTTTGCATCTGAAAGTAAAATTCATTCACTAGAATCTACATCTTAGGGTTGAGGACTACTCATTTTTCTTATCTAAGTAGGAACAATGCTTAAGTGTGAATAGTATTCCTGCCCTTGGGTGACTCCTTTGGCAAAGAGGTGGATGAACCCTCCAGTTGTAATTTTGGAAGCGGGTTTTAAGTGGTGTACTTCACACTCTATAAAATAAATTCACATCTTAGGTGTTGGATTTTAATTTAGATTTTCAAAATGTATTTGTCTTTGATATTTTTTGTACACCATAAAGAACAAAAATTTAAAATTAATCATACACAAGCACAATTTATTCTAAATAGTAGTAACTAGATTTCATCATCGATTGTTTCTTGAGGTTTTGTGATGGTGGTATACATCTCCATACACAAAATATCAGCCCTTAGACACCTTAGGAACACCCCCGAGTAAACTTGTTGGATTTCATCACCAACAAGAATCTCATTGCCCCATCCAGCCATAGTTTTTTACCTTTATTTTTTATTAAACAATATTAGGATACATCAAACACACAAAATTATCATTTTTAAAAGGAATTTATACTAAAAGGAGATAATCAATGAATAAGGTAAGCCACACAAGGTGAAACTTAGGATTGATTTTTTTCTTTGTTTTTTTTTAATTCTTTATCTCTATTTTTTAGTTTTGGAGATTTAATTTGACAGTCCTAAAATTGCATTTTTATTTAATTACTTTATGGTTCTAACTTGAAATCAAACAAATGCATTAATTCAAAATAATTTAATGGAAAATACAACAAATATACCTACTACTTCAGTAGCCAACCCTTCCAATTCTATCCAACCTAGTCCATCTAGACCCATTTACCCATATCTCCCACAAGAGGGATCTCTTCCCCAAAAAATTGAGCAACCATCCACCCAAATTGACATGGAAAAGTTAGAGGCCCTCTATAGTATTCTAACTATATCCTTGAAACCATTAGCCAAGACTATGTTGCACAATTAGAATTGGCTACATCATGTCCATCCAACCCCACCCGAGCATATCCTAATTATACCTATGAATATGGTATACCCTCTTATCCTAGTCCATCCCAACAAAACCCAAGTATTTTTAACACTTATCCTCCATATGGATATACCCAAACCTATTACAATCCTTTGTATGAGGAGTATGTCAATGTTGCCTCACAAGTGTCAGCCACCCAAGTTTCCACGTCAAGTGCAACTTACCCCATGCCAATGTATTCTAGTCCATCCACATCCTTGCCTATTTATTCTATCTCATCTATGTCTGACCAAGATATTTATGATACATGATAACATTTGAACAAATTGCTCAAGTAGTGGTAGATATCTCAACAGCAAGTTCAAGTGAACCTTATGCCTCAACCAATTTCCACTCACCTCATCTTCATTACCCAAAGCCCATCTTGGGTACCACAATATTTTATGGTTTCCATTCCCATACCTCCATAAACTCATTCCATTCCTATGAGTTAACCCATCCATATTCCTCATACATAATATCCTATTCTTCATTCACAATAATTTCTTCACCAACCTCATCATCATAAAATTCACTTCATGCCCCCCAATTCATCACACCTTCAACAACACACTCAATCTCATACTTTCATTACCCTAAACACAGTCCTTCGGTCTAGCACAAATTTGCTCAATCTCTATCTCTGGTCTGGCACAAACCTATCCTCAAATCTGCACCAAAATCTATCCTCAAATCTATCCTCAAGCCTTAACACAAAGCTTGACCCAATCACAAATCAACTCTGCTAGATCTGCCCCAAACCTTAACTCAAGGTTTGAACAAATCAATCAATCAACTCTGCTCTCAAGTCTTCTCAAAGACTTACCTCAAATCTATCCAACAAGTCCTCTCTAGAACTTGTCCAATCTGCTCAACAAGTCTTCACCAAGACTTACCTCAAATCTGCTCAACAAGTCCTCACTTAGAACTTGTCCAATATCTGATTGTAAGCTTCCACAAAAGCTCACACAAATTTATCCTTAAGTCCACTCTAGGACTTACTCAAATCAGCTCACAAGCTTTCACAAAATCTTATTCAATCTATCAAAACTTCTTCAATCACACAAACAAGCTTCACACAAAATCTTGTTTAACTTACAGAAACATATAGAGAATGGTTAGAGACTCAATATGCTTCACACTCACAATAATGCTCAATCACTTTTAATCTCTCTTGTTCAATCATAAAAACATATGGAGAATGGTTAGAGACTCAATATGTTTCACACTCACAACACTTAATCACTTTCAATCTCTCTTCCAAATCAAATCAGAATATGGAACAATTTATTTCACAGAACTTGAACTATCACTCCAACACTTCCAATCAACTAAGCTCAATCAACTCCACTCAACCAATCACTCAATGAAGGCTTAGTCAACAATGCTTATCAAACAAACCTCACATAACAATGATACTCATGATATTTCACAAACCCTAGTTCAAGATAGTTCTCAACTTCACATAACAATGATACTCATGTTCTTTCACAAACCCTAGTTCAAGCATATGAAAACTTACTTCAATACTTCCAACAATGCTTATCAAACAAGGTTTCTAGTATCAAATTTCATTCTAGAAAACCAAACTCAACAATGCTTATCAAACAATCCTTTTCACTCCAACTTAGCATTCACAACATCCAACAATATTTCACTCACAAGGAAGATATGCCCATACCTTTTGTTTGATGAAGAATTGACCTTAAAAACCTATCTCAATCACAATTACTCTTTTTGCCAATCTCAAGGGTTAGGTAGCAAAAACCTTCTCAAAACTTCATTCAATAATTCCCTCAAAATATTTTCACCATACAAAACATTAGATCTCAATTACACCTTATTACTCCTCTCAAATATTTAAACACAATAAGACTTTATTTTAAAATAACATATAAACTCCTCTAAAGCCTTATTACTCCATTCAACACTTGATCATCAAAATCACAATATAAAATTTAATTTTCATAAACCTTATATCTCCCTAAAAGCTCATGCCAAACAAACCTTAGGATAAAAATTAAATTTAAAAATTAAATACCTTTTTCCCTTGGTGGGAATCGATCCCACGCTTTCGCCACCAGCCATGGCTTCAACTACCGCGTGAGCTAGGCGCTCACCTTAGAAGCAAGAAGCACCTCGTGCACTTTATTTCTTTCCTTTGGTGCCTAAACCAAAAGACATCCACGCAAAAACTACCATCGGGATTCGATCGCGGGTCCTCCCACCTTGCCAAAGCCTTAAGTCACAATCGCTTGCCACTAGCCCAACCAACCGGTTGGTTATGAGGCTTAGAGCCTCTCTTGTCTTATCCCTTCGTTGGCACCAATAAAACAACAAAAAACTTTATCTTCTTCCTTGCACGAAAATCATGAAAATCATAGGCTTGATTATATTATTCGAATGAAGGTGCTTCCTTTGCAACCAAGGCACATGGTATTTATACCATTGTGCCATCACCATTTTAGACATCGATGGAGGGGAAATAATGTATGACGTCGATACATTTAATTTTTCCCTTATAACCCTAACCTTAGGGTTAATTAAATTAGATTATAATTTAATTAATAATAAAATTATTATAATTAATTTAATAACTATAAGGTTAATTAAATTAAATTATAAATTAATTTATAATAAAATTATTATAATTAATTTAATTACTTTAGGTCTTACCATTAGACCTTTTAATATTATAATAAAATATTATAATATTATTTTTCTTGGGCCTTCTTATTTCTCCTGTAGACCTTATCTGACCACCTTGAATATTATAATGGGAGATATTATAATATTATTTCCCTTAGGTCTAGAAGCAATCTTTCACTTGCACTGATTACTGAAACTGACTCTTGACATCCTTCCTCTTGCACTGCTCACTAAAACTTACTCTTGACATCAATGACAACAAATCTTGCTCATATTTCCAACAATCTCCCCCTTTGTCATTGATGGCAACCCATTTACCTTTTACCATTTCTTTTACCTTTTCTTGTTCTGCTCCCCTTGAGAAACTGCTCCCCTTGACTGAATGCTCTCCCCCTAACTCAAATCTCTCCCCCTTTGTCATCAATGGCAAAGGGCCACCTTTGGGGCTTGGGGCTAAGAATGAGACTCTTAGCTTAGCCCCTCCCCCACCTCTTTTTGAGGTGGTTAATTCTAGGGTGGGAGTATTTCTACTCCCATAAAGCACTGATATTTACCTTTGTCCACTTTCTTCCTCAACTGATCCTTCTGATTTCTCTGACTATTCATATTCTTGCTTGTCTCTGGAATTTTTGCTCTACACCACTTTGTTGTATGTCCATCATTATTGCACTTATAACACTTAATGTTGTTATTCCTTGGAGGTGCAAATATCTTGGGATTTCTCCTGGTGAAGTCATATCTATTCCTATCATGAACCCTGCAATTCACTACCTTGTGCCCAAACTGATTACAAGAGTAGCAATACCCTTGAAAAAGCTGCTTGTTTCTAAAATTTCCATATTCCTGTATTTCATGTGTCCTGCACTATGTAGCCTTGTGCCCAAACCTGTGACATGAGAAACATCATCCATTGAAACTACCTTGCCTTGACCCCATTGGTCTCCTAGTTTCTTTTACCTTGTGTTGGTTCCTGTTCCATCTGTTCCTCATTTGTGCATTGTTCCTTTCCTTGTTGAACTTTTTATTGTCCAACTCATCCTCAGAGGTCTCACTCTCTCTTACACTCTCTTCTTCTGAAGCTTCTTCTTCTTTAGAGCTTGATATTGACTCCTCTCCTTGTTTTCTTTGTACCTATTCAAAACCAAGACCTGTCTTGTTTGATGTAGGTTTTTGTATCTTGATAATCTTATCCAATTTCTTTGAGCTTCTCCCAAACCTATGTAGCCTATCCTTAGACTCTTTTACTTCCTTCCTTAGTGAAGCTACCTCATGCTCTAACCTTTCACATTCTAAAACCTTTGCTTCTAACTTCTCTTTGAATCTCTTTGTCTTAGCTATTGAGTTGGTTAGATCCTCTATAAGCTTTCCTTTCTCTTCATCACATTCTTGAAATTTAAGCTTGAGTTTTGAGTTTTGCTTTCTTACCTCCCTTAATGCATCAAGGGCATGAATAAGCTCACCCTCAAGATCAACTTCTCCTTTTTCTTATTCTTCCTCTATTTGTTTGCCTTTGGGATCATCTTCATTCCTTTCTAATTTACTTCCACTAGAAGTATTTCCTTCTTCTTCTATTGCCATAAGAAGACTTTCTTCTGGTCCTTCAAGTGTATCTTCATATTCATCATCACTAAAACTGAATCCATTCCTTGTACATCTATCTTCAAGATGGCCAAAGTTGCCACATCTAAAACACTTGAGAATCATTGGTAACCTATTTCTAACCACTTATTTTTCTTCTGCCAGAAATAGAACTTCATCTTCATCATTATTTGAGGAACTTTCATCACTATCACTTGAAATCTTACCTACCTTTTCTGCATAAAAACTCTTCTTATGCCTTTGGAAGAACTTCTTTCCTTGCTTGCCTTGTCCATCCCTACTTTTCTTTTGGTACCTATGTTTTCCTATTTCCCTATTCTTATGATCATGTTTTTCTTCATCATTGCTATTTCCAGCCTCTGGACAATCAGATGCATAGTGACCATATTTTCCACAATTGAAACATCTAACTAATTTTGTACCTTTATATTTTCTTGAGTCCTTGTTCCTTCTACCATAATTTGCTTCTTCATCACTGGATGACTCATTGCTTGAATCTGACTTCTTACCCTTTGTCTTCTTAGTAACTTTGAAGGTTGCTTCCTTATGGGGAATAGGTTCCTCTTTTATTCTCATCTCAAAAGCTATGAGAATGCCATGTAATTCATCCCTTGTCAAAAGTTCAATATCTTTTGCCTCTTCTATAGCTGAAATATTTTCACTAAACCTTTTTGGAAGTGACCTTAAAATCTTATCACAAACATCTGGTTCCTCAACCTTAAGCCCAAGTCCTTGCATGGAGTTAACAACCTCATCCACATGAAGTAGATATGCCATAATGTTTTCCTCATCCTTCATATTTAGGTCTTCAAATGCTCTCTTGAAATTTTGCAACTTTACCCTTTTGATATTTTTGTCTCCCTCATATATGCCTTTCAACTTATCCCAAATTTCCTTTGCTGATGTGCAATGCATAACCTTTATAAACTTTGTTTCACGTAAACCTCTCAAAATTCCATTCATTGCCTTTGAATTGTAATGATGTAGAAGCTTACCATATTTATCTGTAGGTGGAGTTGCTGGTGGTATGTATCCATTCTCAACTGCTTCCCATATTTCATTTCCAAGTGCCATTAGATGAAACTTCATCCTTGTGCTCCATAGTGCATAATTGTTCCCATCGAACAATGGTGCTGAATTTCCTGAAGATCCACTCTGAGAATCCATCTGTGTTCTTGTAAGATTTTCCTTCAAGCTATTAAACTCTTTCGAAGGAACCCACTCTGATACCAATTGAAGAACACAAGCTTATATTGAGAGGGGGGTGAACAATATAAGACCACTTTTTACTTTTCTTTCCCAAAAAATATTATGCAATATATCAATGGCAATATCAATAATAGTAATCAAAGCAATGCACAAATCACCACACACAATAGAGACACCAATTTAATGTGGTTCACCCAATGTGGGCTACTCCATGGAGAAAATATTTCACTAAAATTTTCTCAACAAATCTCTTTGGGAATCCTTTCCCTATTACAATGTTTATGGACCTCTATCCAAAGGAGACACCAATCCCCTAATCAAGTTCATGGATCTCTATCCACAGGAGACACCAATATCCTCAGCTAGTTCATGGATCTCTATCCATATGAGAACTCCTTCTCCTCTACTCTAGCTAGTGATCCTCTAGAAGACTACTACCTCCACTACACTAGCTTGTGGATCTCTCTCCACTGAAGACTCTATCCTCACTCAGAATATCTCTATCCTCACTACCCTAGCTAATGGATCTCTATCCACTAGAGACTATTATCCTCTACTCTATCACCTCCAAATCTTGCTATCAGCTCTATCTCAAATCTATACTAAACATAATCCTTCGGTCTAGCACAAATTTGCTCAATATCTATCCTCAAATTTGCACTAAACACAATCCTTTGGTCTAGCACAAATCTTCTCAATATCTATCCTCAAATATACACTAAACATAGTCCTTCGATCTAGCACAAATCTGCTCAATATCTATCCTCAAATATACACTAAACATAATCCTTTGATCTAGCACAAATCTTCAATATCTACAAATACACTAAACATAGTCCTTATCTACACAAATCTACTCAATCTCTATCTCTAGTCTAGCACAAACCTATCCTCAAATCTGCACCAAACTCTATCCTCAAATATATCCTCAAGCCTTAACACAAAGCTTGATCCAATCACAAATCAACTCTACTAGATCTACCCCAAACCTTAACTCAAGGTTTGAACAAATCAATAAATCAAATCTGCTCTCAAGTCTTCTCAAAGACTTACCTCAAATCTATCCAACAAGTCCTCACTAGAACTTGTCCAATCTACTCAACAAGTCTTCACCAAGACTTACCTCAAATATGCTCAACAAGTCCTCACTAAAACTTTCCATATTATTGTAAGCTTCCACAAAATCTCACACAAATCTATCCTTAAGTCCACTCTAGGACTTACTCAAATCATCTCACAAGCTTTCACAAAAGCTTATTCAATCTATCAAAAAACTTCTTCAATCACACAAACAAGCTTCACACATAATCTTGTTTAATCTCACAGAAACATATAGAGAATGGTTAGAGACTCAATATGTTTCACACTCACAATAATGCTCAATCACTTTTAATATCTCTTGTTCAATCACAGAAACATATGGAGAATGGTTAGAGACTCAATATATTTCACACTCACAACCACTCAATCACTTTCAATATCTCTTCCAAATCAAATCAGAATATGGAACAATTTGTTTCACAGAACTTGAACTATCACTCCAACACTTCCAATCAACTAAGCTCAATCAACTCCACTCAACCAATCACTCAATGAAGGCTTAGTCAACAATGCTTATCAAACAAACCTCACATAACAATGATACTCATGATCTTTCACAAACCCTAGTTCAAGATAGTTCTCAACTTCACATAACAATGATACTCATATCTTTCACAAACCCTAGTTCAAGCATATGAAAACTTACTTCAATACTTCCAACAATGCTTATCAAACAAGGTTTCTAGTATCAAATTTCATTCTAGAAAACCAAACTCAACAATGCTTATCAAACAATCCTTTTCACTCCAACTTAGCATTCACAACATCCAACAATATTTCACTCACAAGGAAGATATGCCCATACCTTTTGTTTGATGAAGAATTGACCTTAAAAACCTGTCTCAATCACAATTACTCTTTTTGCCAATCTCAAGGGTTAGGTAGCAAAAACCTTCTCAAAACTTCATTCAATAATTCCCTCAAAATATTTTCACCATACAAAACATTAGATCTCAATTACACCTTATTACTCCTCTCAAATATTTAAACACAATAAGACTTTATTTTAAAATAACATATAAACTCCTCTAAAGCCTTATTACTCCATTCAACACTTGATCATCAAAATCACAATATAAAATTTAATTTTCATAAACCTTATATCTCCCTAAAAGCTCATGCCAAACAAACCTTAGGACAAAAATCAAATTTAAAAATTAAATACCTTTTGCCCTTGGTGGGAATCGATCCCACATTGTGCTGCCACCAACACCCTAGCCATGACTTCAACTACCACGTGAGCTAGGCGCTCACCTTAGAAGCAAGAAGCGCCTCGTGCACTTTATTGCTTCCCTTTGGCACCTAAACCAAAAGACGTCCATGCAAAAACTACCATCGAGATTCGATCGCGGGTCCTCCCACCTTGCCAAAGCCTTAAGTCACAGCCGCTTGCCACTAGCCCAACCAACTGGTTGGTTATGAGGCTTAGAGCCTCTCTTGTCTTATCCCTTCGTTGGTGCCAATAAAACAACAAAAAAAATTTATCTTCTTCCTTGCACGAAAATCATGAAAATCATAGGCTTGATTATATTATTCGAACGAAGGTGCTTCCTTTGCAACCAAGGCACATGGTATTTATACCATTGTGCCATCACCATTTTAGACGTCGACGGAGGGGAAATAATGTATGACGTCGATGCATTAATTTTGCCCTTATAACCCTAACCTTAGGGTTAATTAAATTAGATTATAATTTAATTAATAATAAAATTATTTATAATTAATTTAATAACTATAAAGTTAATCAAATTAAATTATAAATTAATTTATAATGAAATTATTATAATTAATTTAATTACTTTAGGTCTTACCATTAGACCTTTTAATATTATAATAAAATATTATAATATTATTTTTCTTGGGCCTTCTTATTTCTCCTGTAGACCTTATCTGACCACCTTGAATATTATAATGGGAGATATTATAATATTATTTCCCTTAGGTCTAGAAGCAATCTTTCACTTGCACTGATTACTGAAACTGACTCTTGACATCCTTCCTCTTGCACTTCTCACTGAAACTTACTCTTGACATCAATGACAACAAATCTTGCTCATATTTCCAACATAAACTCAAAATCTGGTTCATTCTTTAACAACTTAAGGAGAGGATCCCATAATCCTCTCTAGAGTAGATTTCCTACCTACTCATACTCTACATCGATTCTTTAAGTATGATTAATTTAATTAAAATTAGTCCCTTCACCTATCCCTTCCCATTAAGTATGATCAACTTAACCAAGAATAGTTGTTTCACCTATGAGATGACTCAATTCATCTATCTCATCTTATCGATGAGATAGCTAAATTCATCTATCTCATTTTTAGGCTTCTAACGAAACATTTAATCAAGGTTACCCAAAGTTCATTCATAAGGGATCCCATAGTCCCTTCAATTTTCCTTATCTACTATCAATCAACATTATTTATTGAACCTATTAAGGGTATACCATTTCTATACCCTACACTAGTACCATCCGTGTAGGTATACTATGTGCTTTATGATTAAGCAATCAATACCTTACATAAGTCCATTTGTGTAGGCATACTACGTGTTTTACAATTAAGCAATCAATACCTTACACAAGTCCATCTGTGTAAGTATACTACATGCTTTACAATTAAGCAATCAATACCTTACACAAGTCCATCTGTGTAGGTATAATATGTGTTTTGCAATCAAGCAATCAATACCTTACACAAGTCCATCTATGTTGGTATACTACATGTTTTGCAAATAAGCTTATCCATCACATAATTTTTTTGATAATCTAAACTTATCATATTTAGTCAATCGAAGGCATACACACATCTCCATACCATACACAAGCCAATACGTGTAAGTATGCTATGTGTATTGCGAGTTAAGCTATCAATCTCATCTTCACAACGAGCTATCTTAACTCAAATGTAGTCTTTCCATTCGTTAATGGCTAAGGTTATGCTTGCATTTTTTAAGATGCTATACCATAGTAGAGTTGCCTTTTCTAGGATAAATCCTCAAGCAATCCCTTTAGCTTATCTTTCCTTGTTTCTGGTCTATCACACCTAGATACTATCTAGGGAAGCTCATAGTCCTACGACTATGTGCTCAAATTTCAAAGCAAGTGGTAATTCAAGGTCTTCCTAGTTTTAGCTTAACTAAGTAAGGCCTGCATAGAAAGATACCTAAACCTTAGCACATTCCAAGGAAACCTCTAGTCCATTTCCCCCTTAGGTTCCTTTTATGAAAGCGTCTTGTCCTACACCTTACTGCTCTCATACCAAATGTAACAACCCCAAATTTCTAACTAAGGGCGTTGTGTAAATTATTTTTTTAAGTTATTAAATACTAACATACACCTAACAATCATAATATTTATCTAATTTAAACAAGAAACAATGTACCAAGCATCCAATTAAATAAAACATGAAAATTAACTAGCAAGAGATACATTAAAAGCAAGATCAATAAGATACCCATAAAACAATATTTATCCTAGGGAAAAACCTTATGGGAAAACCCAGCCTCAGTACTTTTCTTTATTGCATAAGTTTGGTCTTTATCAATACAAGGGATATCATAATCCTTTATCCCAATCATATGCTAATACAGTGCATAAGAACTCATAGTTCCCATGACTTTACCATGAATTGCTCCTCCAATCTAGTTTTATTTACTAAACTAACTAAATTCCCATACCTTTATTTAGTCCAATAATCCACTTTCATTTACTAAACTAACTAAAGTCCCATACCTTTAGTTAGTCCAATAATCTATTTTTATTTACTAAACTAACTAAAGTCCCATACCTTTAGTTAGTCCAACAATCTAGTTTCATTTACTAAGCTAACTAAAGTCCCATACCTTTAGTTAGTCCAATAATCTAAAGCTTTCCAATTCAACTATGTTCATTTCCTTTTAAAACATAATTCATGATTACTCCATATAAACTATGTTATTAATCTATAACATAATCCACAATTATTCAATATAAATTATATTATCTAACTATAACATAATCTACAATTTTTCTATATAAGCTATGTTATCTAATTGTAACATAATCCATAATTGTTCCATTTAAACTATGTTATCTAATTATAACAAATTACACAATTGTTCCATGTAAACTATGTTATCTAATTATAACAAATTCCACAATTGTTCCATATAAACTATGTTATCTAATTATAACAAATTCCACAATTGTTCCATATAAACCATGTTATCTAACTATAACAAAATTCATAATTTTTCCATATAAGCTATGTTATCTAACTATAACATAATCACAATTGTTCCATATAAACTATGTCTTCTAATTATAACAAATTTCACAATTATTCCATATAAACCATGTTATCTAACTATAATACAATCCACAATTGTTCCATATAAACTATGTTATCTAACTATAACATAATCCACAATTGTTCCATATAAACTATGTTATCTAACTATAACAAATTCCACAATTTTTCCATATAAACCATGTTATATAACTATAATACAATCCACAGTTGTTCCATATAAGCTATGTTATATAACTATAATATAATCCACAATTGTTTCGTATATAAAAATTCCATAATTGTTCCATATAAACCATGTTATCTAACTATAGCTATTGGTGCGAAAACTATCATCGGACGAGCAGGAGCATACCTAGTGGTCCTCGACCAACATTGAATGGCCGCCTAGCCTAGGAGAGGCAAGGGTGGTCAATATTTAGAGCAGGTCAGCTCCTTTAGTTCTAGCTACCTACACCACAAAGGGGGAAAGTGAAAATGGGAATGAGAAAGAAAGCAAAGGGAGGTTATAGTTGAAACTAACAAGGATGGGGTATGGCCACATCAAGACACACACGTTTGACATCACAAGTGCAGACAATAACATACCATCTAACAGATCAACTCATCCCATCCTCACTTCTCGTTCAACATAGCGAGGAAGGGAAAATTCTAGAACTAGCGAGAGGGTGCATGAAATCTAGATAGTAGAAGTAGAGTGCTACCATCCAACCAGCTTTAAAAAAAATAAAACCTCAATGCCTAGGGATGGATGTGAATTCCATAATTGTCCAACCAGACCCATGAAATCTAGATAGCAGAATTAATTCAATAAGCTCAGACAACCATCGTAGAAATAAACATCCATACTTAAGCAAAAATAGAAACGAAGACAAATTGAGAGACCAAATAGTGATATACTATTATTTACAAGGCGAAGAAGAATTACATATGAATTATAAAGGCCATAGAGCCACCCTTTGGAATGGTGAGCATTCCACTATTTATAAAATATTTTACAATACTTTCAAATTCAAGCATTGATGGTGTTTGGCAGGAAGAATCGCTCTATAACAACTAGAAGATATATTGTCGCGTTGTTTCTCAGAATAATGATGGCTATCCAAAAGAAGTTAGGTATTTTCTACATAAATATGGACCATTGATCACTTCTGTAGGGCATGTTCAAATAATAAATGTCATCTAATTAACCCTTTTGAGTAGCTAGAAATTCTAGTTAATTATTTTAGGTTCTACGTACTTCAAATTGCCCTTCATCAACTTGTACCAAGGTAGTTGTGATCATTAATGGTCCTACTTGATTCTTTTGAGGCCTGTATTTTGATGTTAGCTTCGGTTAGGAAAACTCCTTCATGTGCCACCCTCCCAATCTCTCATTCATCATATCTCTATGGGGACTGAAGGTTGGGCTTGAACTTTTGATGTTGCTTTCCCAAAGTTTCATCCAATTTTGGGGATGGGAACTTAGGACATGTGACCACTATGCTATGGTCTACTTCTTCCATTTGTGTATTTGGTATCCCAATATTACACCCAAAATTGGGGTGGGGATTTGAGGTCTTCTTTTGAGCATGCCCTTGCCCAATATTTCATCCGATATTAGACTTGGAGATTTGTTCTACTACTCATCCACTTGGTCTCTGGAAACTGCTTCAAAAATTTTGACCCTAAGATGTCATCATTAAAAAGGAAGAGTGGATGGGGATGCTTAAAATTTCACCCACACTTTTGGTGACTTATAGGGATTTTTCATCTTGTGAAAAAAAGAACCCAACAAGAGAAGGAGATATAACAGCTAAAATAGAGAGAGAAGAGGAGGGGGGAATAATGGAGAGGAAAGGAAAATGTGCATGAAGTAGGGATAGAGGGTGAGAACAACGAAAAGAAAGCCAAAGAAATAGGATGAAAATGACAAATACAAATGGAATTGCATGGAAAAGAGCAGAAGGAAGACAAGTAGTGGAAATAGCAAGAAAAAACAAGAAATGAAAATAGGAAGACACAAAATGAGGAAGGGGAGACCAGGAAATAGTTGAGACAAATAAGCATTTGTCATCAACCCAAATAAATACAAGCAACAAAGGGAAGGAGAAGGTGGAATAAATGGGAATGTGTAGGAATGAGGAGACATGAAGGGAAAAGCAACCCGAAGCTTATCAAGTGAAATTGATAGGGCATAAACCCTTTTCCATGAGGCACTCTCTTGGATTGAATCCCTTTAAACATAGCCCTCCAAGGATCTGAGATGTTCCAAGAGTAGATAGATTGTCATTGATATTTTCTTCTCTTGTCCCAAGTTTTCTTCTTTATGTAATCCAACAACGACCCTCTTTTACTGCCTGGAGGCTATTCTGCTTTCACTACTCTTTGTAGTTTATAGTTCCTGGTCCCATCTATATCTTCTTGTAGGGTGCTATTTATAGCGTACTCACTTTACCTTATATTTATAGCTACAAGTTCCAAGGCTTCTTGATGCAACTCTCGAGGATAAGAAGCCTTGATAATTGTTGCATGTGTTCATTGGGATATAGGATCACGATAAATGGAAGAGAGGAAATTAGAAAAGAACATAGAGAAGGAGGAATTTTATATTTCCAAGACAAATCCTAGGAACCTTTCCTGATGCTCTCTGATGCCTAACCAGGTGGTAACATTTTACTAGAGAAAATTCCCTATAAGTCTTAAAGAGCATTATGACACCTAAAAAATAGCTATGCATAGGCACAACTTTATTTACTTGGCATAAAAATGTAGCATGCCAGGCATGCCTCAACCTAGTATGTTTGTACCATTCATCCTCTGAATTTGTAATGGCTAGACCAAATTATGTTGAATTTGAGCCTCTTCTTGTATTGGCACTGTCCATGCAGGTTCAAAATTATGACAAGATTACTTTAGCCTCTGAGCTATGGAGGAGAATGACAACTTTACTTGGCTTACAGTGGTCCAATTTTTTCACTTTTGAATAGCTTTGGAGGGATTGGCCTAATCAAGAGGGTGTTGATCATTTTATTAGGCAGTTATTTTGGATGGGTTCTACCATTCTTCTTTGGAATATTTGGAATGAAAGGAATAACCAAACTTTTAATCAATATAGGAAGGATATTCACTATATTTGGCAAAATACCATAGCCAACTTAATTGAATCAGTCCATCATCTCCTTAATCACCCCCAAAACTCCCACCAAATATGGGATCAAGTGATGTAAAGATTGAATATTAAACCTTCTAAGGGCAACCAACTTAAAGGGAATGTGAGTATTAGTAAGATGGATAGGACTAGAAATTGGCAACCTCCTCCTAAGGATTTTGGAAAAGTCAATACTGATGGAGCCTCTAGAGGGAACCCCGGGAAATCCAAGGGTGGGAGGAATTGGTAGACTTTTAGATGGCTCCCCGGTTTTTACTTTGCTGAGAATTTAGGTATTCTTTCCAATAACCTTGCTGAGGGGTATGGTATCCTTACAGGCCTTCAGGAGGCTACTAAGGTTGGATGGGAAAAGGTGTTAGTTGAGTCTGACTCTCAACTTATGATTAATCTCTTGAAGACTCCTTCTAAGAATCATAAGGTGGATTGGAGAATAAAAAGAATTATTGAGAAAATTCAGTTAATCCAGATGGGATTTTTGAAAGTTGATTACAATCATGTGGTCAGAGATCAAAACAAGAGTGCTAATGCTTTAGCTAATTGGGCTTTGGACAAAGGTGATCTTACTTGTTATGGCCACCCTCCTATATGGTGGGCTTCTCAAATTAGGGAAGCTCTTCTTTCTATCATTTCTTTGGATGGCTCTAGTTCTGAAGGTACCTAGTTTCTTCTTGTTTTTTTTTTGTTTCTCTTTGGTTCATTTAGTTTTTTTAGTTCCCTAGCTCATTCTATTCTTTATTTTGTTTCCTCTGTTGATTCTTGCATTAATAGTCTTCTGGTCTAGATAGGTCATTGGTTTGTTCATTTTTTTTTTCTTTTGTCTTATTTTTTTTTTGTTTAGTTTTTTAAGGTGGGTGGGTTCTTTTGCTTTGTTTTGTTTTTGTGTTCTTTGTGTTGTTTTTTGTTGTTCTTGTTTATTTGTTGTTTTGTTTGTTTTTTTTTTATGTTTATTGTTATTGTTCTTGTGTTTTTTTTGTTCTTGTTCTTGGGTTTCTCTTTGTTTGTGTTATTTCATTTTTTTATGTGTGAGTGATTTCTATATTTTTTGTTTTTTTTTATTGTCTGTTGTTGGTTGTTTTTATTTTTATTTTATTTTTAAGTTTTGGTTGTGTTTATTTTTCATGTTTTTTTGGGTTATGTCTTTGTAGTGTTCTGTTGTTTTTGTCTTGTTTGTGTTTTTTTATGTGGTTCTTGTGTTTTTCTATGTGGTTTGTGTTGTGGTTTCTTTTATCTTATTGTGCGTGTTTGGTTGTGCTTTTGGTTTTGACACACTCAAGGAGTTTTTTTTTTATTTTATTTTATTATTTTTGTTGTTATTTTCTTTTTTAAATTTGGTTTTGTGTGTTTTTTTGCTCCTTGAGTATGTCAAAGGTGGTAGGCCAAGTCCAAGTCCTGGGCATTTTTGGCGGAATGGATACCCTTGCCTCCTTGGGTCTTACCCAAAAGTGGCATCCCTTTTGGGATGTTTTCCACAAATAATAAAAAAAAAGAATTATGACAGGATTGCAATTCTTCTTGCTTTACCTAAGCTCTTTGGTGCTCAGGCCTTCAAAATTTAAGATGGCAATTACTTTTACCACCTTATTCTACCTTTCAAATGGTGACCTATCAGGAGATAGGTTTTTGATACTCACCTACTACACCAATCCCATGGTTGGCTCCTTTCCCCATGGTGACCCCATTTTATGATATTGCATGAGCTTTGGAGGAAAGATGCTCATGCAATGCTATGATGGCTACCATTCCCATACTAACATTTTCTCAACTCTGATGGATTCCTCATAAAGTTGGAGAAACCCTTTTTCCTTAGATTAACTTAGGAGAATTACCATGTCAGGGTTGAAGGTCTGGATGTAGAATAGATACACTTAGGTAGAAGATAGGAGTAGACTTGGAATCTTCTTCCAACTGCTACTGAAATGAATGTTGAAGTTTATCACACTCTCAAGAAGGTTCCTCTTGATAAATGTGAAATGATTTAGTAGCTGTAAGATGTCCTCGAGTTCACAAAACACATCCAGGAGAGATTTGGCCAAATTTTCCCATGTGGGGATTCTCCCATGCTGCAAGGTTTTATACCAGAGCCATGCTTTTCATTTTATAGAAGAAACAAGTAGCCCGATCATCACATATTCATGCATGATATTGTAAAGGATGGCCAAGAAAGCCATATTTTTTAGGTGCTTCTTCACACATCCATCGATGCCATCATAATTTGATAAGAATTATAATGTAGCTTCAGGGATATTATGCAGATGGGGAATACTGAGGGAGCCATGATTATTCCAACCAAGGTATCTTGGCTAGGCCATTAAAGCACTAGTACCCTTAGAGCCTATGGATTACATCGCTAGGTTAGAGTCATAATATGAGCATGCTTTCTTCGCTAGCAAGGTTAGGGTTTCTCATCAAACCTTTAGTCCTTTAAAAAATAGAGTTTTTTTTAGTGCAAAGAGGTAACTGATCTCATGATCTAGAAATACTACATTGTTAGAATCGCCATGTTATTTGCAAAGATGTGGGTAAACCATAGTATCACCAAACTCTAATTTCTTGAAACATGAAAACTCAATGAGTTCCCTAGAAGAGTTGCCAAAAACTATTGGTGCAAAAAATATCATTGAATGAGTGAGAGCATGCACAGTGGTCCTCAACCAACATTGAACAACCACTTGGACCAGAAGATGTAGGGGCATTCAATCTCTAGAGAAGGCTGACTCCTTAGGTTCTAGTTGTCTATGCCATAAAGGGGGAAAGAAAAAAGAGTAACGAGAAAGAAAACAAAGGGAGTACATAGTTAGAACTAGAAAGGATGGGGTATGGTCACATCAAGACACACACGATCAACATCTCCAACATAGATAGTAGTAGACCACCTAACATATTAGCTCATCCCGTATTCACTTCTCGTTTGGTGTAGCAGGTAAGGGAAAATTCTAGAACTAGTGGGAGGGTGCATGAAATGCAGATAGCAGAATTAGAGCGCTCCCACATGATAAAATTTAATAGAAATAAAACCCCAACACCCAGGGATGGATGTGAATTCCATAACTATCCAATCAGACCCACAAAATCTAGATAGTAAAATTAAGTGAATAATCTTAGACAGTCATCACAAAAATAAACATTTACACTTAAGCAAAATTAGAAGTGAAGATAGATTGAGAGACTAAATAATGATATACTATTATTTACAAGGTGAATAATATTTACATATGAATTTTAAAGGCCACATAACCACCATTTGGAATGGTGAGCATTCCCCTATTTATTTAAAATTTTACAATACATTCAAATTCAAGCATTAATGGTGTTTTGTGAGAAGAATCACTATGAAACAACTAGAAGATTTGCTATCATGTTGCTTCTTAGAATAATGGTGGTTGTATGAAAGAAGTTAGGTATTTTATACATAGATATGGACCCTTGATCACTTCTGTAGGGCTTGTTCAAACAATAAATTTCATCTACTTTACCCTTTTGAGTAGCTAGAAAGTTTGGTTAATTCCTTCAGGTTCTACGTACTTCAAAGCACCCTTCATCAGCTTGTACTAGGGAAAATATGATTATTAGTGGTCTTACTTGATTATTTAGAGGTATCATTTTTGACGTTAGCTTCAGTCAAGACCGCTCCTTCATGTGTCCCCTCCCAGTATTTCATTCATCTTATCTCCATGGGGATGGAAGGTTGGGCTTAGAAATTTGATGTCGCTTTCCCAAAGTTCTGTCAGGGACGAGAACTTGGGACTTGTGACCACTATATTGTGGTTCAATTCTTCCATTTGGATATTTGAGATCCCAATATTTCACTCAAAAATTGAGGTGGGGATTTGAGGTCTTCTTTTGAGCATGCCCCTGTCCAATCATCCATTCTATCTCAAACTTGGATATTTGTTCTACTGCTCATCCACTTGATCTCTAGAAATCGTTGTAACCGTCAATGCTTCAAAAATTAGCTGACCTTAAGATGTCATCATTAAAAAATAAGAGTGGGTGCTTTTGGTGATGTATAACCCCCTGGTCGTGGTTTCTCAGACCAAGGCAGATCTGCAAGGGGTTTTTCACTAAATTAAAAAAAAGAGTGGGTGAGGAGGTGTAAAATTTCACCCACAATAACATAATCCAAAATTGTTCCATATAAGCTATGTTATATAACTATAACATAATCCACAATTGTTCCATATAAACCATTATTACATCAATATATTCCCTAAATGCTAAACCATTATAACATCAATATATTCATTATATGCTAAACCATTATAACATCAATATATTCTCTAGATGCTAAACCATTATAACATCAATATATTTTCTAGATGCTAAACCATTATAACATCAATATATTCATTATATGCTAAACCATTATAACATCAATATATTACCTACAACCTTTATTCAACAAATTAAAGTCCCATACCTTTAATCTATAAAAAAAATATGCTCATTTATTGTTAAATTAAAGTTTCACTACTTCAATTTAAAAATAAACCATTTCCTTTCATTTTATAAACTAAAGTCCCATAACCTTAATCTATAAAACAATACTTCACTTTATTATTAAATAAATCATCTCTTTCCTATTTTATAAACCAAAGTCCCATAAACTTTAATCTATAAAATAATCCTTCACTTTATTTAATAAATCAAAGCTCAACATCTTTAATTCATAAATAAATCATTTTTCTTATTTTATAAACCAAATTCCCATAACCTTTAATTTATAAAATAATCCTTCACTTTATTTAATAAATCAAAGCTCAACATCTTTAATTCATAAATAAATCATTTTTCTTATTTTATAAACCAAAGTCCCATAACCTTTAATCTATAAAATGATCCTTCACTTTATTAAATAAATCAAATATAACATGATACTTTTATTTAATTTAACTAAATATTTCATTCTTCAATAAAGGAAATAAAACATGGATCTATTACTCAATTTATCTAAAACTTGCTTTCTTTAATAAATCAAATAAAACAAGAGTCCATTATTCTATTTATCCAAATCTTGCTTTCTTTAATAAATCAAATATAACATGAGTCCATTATTTAATTTATCCAAAGCTTACTTTTTTTTAATAAAACAAATATAACAAGAGTCCATTATTCAATTTATCAAAAGCTTACTTTCTTTAATAAATCAAATAAAACAAGATTCCATTATTTAATTTATCCAAAGCTTACTTTCTTTAATAAATAAAATAAAACACCAGTCCATTATTCAATTATATTTCAACAACACCTAGTTTTTATACCAAAAATACCTACCACTGAGGGTCATGACAAAGACTTTATGCAAATGGCTTCATTGTGCTTTGAAATAAAGTTATCATGTAAATAGAAGCTATATAGAAGAATGTTCTAATAGCTAGACACTGTTGTAAGCTTGATTGATGTACAAAACTAAAGATTGCTTTTAATTACCTCTAAGCATATTTGAAGGTTTAAGGTTTACTTTTGTAACACTTGATGAGATGCTTTATGATTAGTTTTTGGATAAAATAAATTATGACATTTAAATTGAGGAGTTGATTTTTTGTGTAACTTATTATTAGTACTTGGAATATCTAAATTAGGATATTTTAAGTGATGATATGTCTCTGTACATGGATTTAAGATTAGCACCTGGATAAAATAAGCTATGGTTTTTGAATTGATGAGATGCTTCTTTATGTATCTTATTGTTAGCATATGGATCATTTAAATTTGTAATGCTTGAGTTATGAGATGCATTCTTTATTCTCTTATCCATTATACATATTATTATCAAGCATGATTAATTAATTCTAGAGAGAGTGATATATCTTGGGTTGAATTTATAATTTCTTGTAGGGTCCAAGTAAGGGGAAAGCCCAATCCTAGGATTTGTGAGAATACAATAGCTATGAGTTGAAAAATCTAGAAGGAGTTGCATGAATACAATAGCCAGATCATTATGAATCGATATACCTTGATCATGAAGGATCAAATGTCCTACAACTAGGAAGTTATATGGGTCATTCATAAGATATTAGTGGTATCTTGAACATGGAGGTTTAGGTAACCATGTTCATTACTAGTTGAGGGGTAATAATATTAGTCAGCCCATGAAGGTGTGGTAACTAAACACCAAGGCTTATGCTTGATTAACCTCTCTAGGTGTATTTAGGGTAAGGTTAGGGAATATGCATCCCCCTTTAAATGTTATGGACCTTAAAGGATAATCCCAATGTTGTGGTCATATTATCCTATACTAAGGATGGTATAGGAAAGGTGGGGGGGCCACTTTGGTGTCCTAAATGACGAGGTTTAGTAATGTGAATCCCATAAACTACAGGATATTGGATACTTCTATTCATTGAGTATCATCTACAGTGATATTGAACTCAAATGTGGTAAAGCCTTGGGAATGCATATATATATATATATATATATATATATATATATATATATATATATATATATATATATATATATATTGGGGTCCCTTTTGTGAACCTTAATTAAAAATAAAAAATATTATATCTCTCTTGGGTTGGTTTTGGTGGTTGTTACATTCCAGTTGATATTTCTTTGAATATGTTGTAAGATTTTCAAACAATGCCTAGGGCCTTTAAGGAGGAGGGAAATGATTCTTGTTTATTTTTTAACTCTTCTTACCATTAAACTTAGAGGGGTCTATCTCTTCTACTAACATTTGTTTTTAGTGATAGTGGAGAGGATGCAAGAGGGACAATATTTATGGAATTAAAAATGCTACATTATCCTTTGGCATGGAGGGACTTTGGCATTTGTCCATGGTGGTAAAAATGAAAGAAGCATTACAAAGTGAATGGTTTAGGAGTGATTTGTTTTCCATAGTGAATGATTTTCTAGATAAATGGAGTGGCTCACTTCTCATGGATGAGTTCAAAAATTTAGTTTTATTTATGTAATTAATAAGGCTAAGTAATCAATTAACTCATAGAGGATAGCTATTCATAAATTTCAAAGAAACCTTGAATTTAAATGAATGGTTTGGAAATTTGCAAGACCTGTGTGATTCATAAATTTTATTTAGTGATTCACCTAGCAAAATGAAGACTTGGTAAAATATTTGGAAACTAACCCTTCCCTTTTATTGAAAGGATATGTTTATCCAAGAAGCCCTTATGGGTTTATTTTTTGTAGAAGCCCCTATGGTTTTGACTCAACCAATTGGATAAGCAATTCTTAACCAACTTAAGTGACTTAGTGTGTTTGCATGTCAGATGGTTG
Source organism: Wollemia nobilis (assembly GCA_028583015.1). Taxonomy (NCBI): domain Eukaryota; kingdom Viridiplantae; phylum Streptophyta; class Pinopsida; order Araucariales; family Araucariaceae; genus Wollemia; species Wollemia nobilis. The sequence goes on from JAQPPZ010017067.1 coordinate 4,759,810, forward strand.
GAAGAATGATTGGTTACTAATATCCTTGTGGTTTATTTGAAATGCATTAGCAAAGTGAAAGGGGGTATATGCAACTTGTTGTGAACCATTCCAAAAAGGAAAGCGGTAGAGAGTTTGCAAGAAGTAGTAGTATGTAAATAAGGATATGTGAGTGGGGTCAAGGGATTTTATACCCCTTGAAATTATCATGCCCTCAGTAATGGGTTATGTGGGATAGGTTGACACATCAAAGGGCCAATTTACTTGCACAATTAGTTGGTGTAGGAGCATCCACTTAATGAGTGACTTGCTTTTGCAAGTAGTTTTCTAACTCAAGTGAGAAAAATACTTGTTTTGTGAATACTTCATTTTTTTTGGATACCCATAACAATAATGACACAAACCCTTTGATAATACAAACTTGACATCTTGGGAGAAAGAAAAATTTATGAGAGAGATAAGAAGAGAAAGACAAAAAAGGATATTTGAGGAGAAAAAAAAAGATAAAAGTTAGATAATAGTTAGAAAATAATATCCAAAAAATAAATCAAAGAGATATGTGCATATTAACCTTTCTTGCCTTGAGTTTCCATTGAATAAGCTAGAGGTACTAACCATTCATTAAAATTAGTATTTTCCTTCCATCCATTATAACCATTTTTTAAGCATTTGGACCTATGATTTGGGTAATTTGATACAACTTGCTCTAGAGAGAGTTAAGGTTTTGTAGACCTCTAGTTTAGCTATATCCTCATCTTGATGGCACATTTTTCAAAATATATTTTAACTATTTCTTGGTGTTGAATTATCCTCTTCAATGGCTTAACTCTTTCTTCCTTTAGTGCCAATAGGGCATTTAGTCATGCTTGAACTAGTTCTTGGTGTCTTTGAGATCAAATTATTATGAAATTTGGAGATAAGGGAGTTACATATTGACTAGTAATACATCCTTCCCATAGACTAGATTCTAGGGAGACATCCCTATAGAAGATTTAAGCATGACTTGATATACCTAAAGCACCTTCTATAGTTTTGTGTCCAAATATGTTTGTGATTAGAAAAAAATCTTTAGGATGAATAATATATTTTTATTGGTGGATTCTAATTGTCTATTTCCATTAGGAAAATAATTGGAGGACATATTAAACATCACCTCATATTCCAAGGCACACTTAATCACTTTAAAACCCTTGAAAGAGGTAGAGTTATTAGTGGTCACTATGGAAGACATCCTAAATTTAGTGATAATGTCATGTAGTGGTATGATACTTGCTCTACAATTAGATAATTATATTGGTATAATTTCCATAGACTTTGTGAACTAGTCTATTGTGATGAGAATTCAACCATGTCCTACACTGGATAAAGGACATCTTATCAATGAAGTCTAATCCCCTTGTTAGAAGGGTTATATACTACTGATGGTATGGACATCAATGATTTTCTTCTCCTTCCTATAAACATTGTGAGATTGGATCTAGGACTTTTCCCTAACAATGTGGGTAATATCTAAACTTTTCTCTCACCTCAAATATTGAAGGGATGTGTGTTCAAGGTATTTGTTGATAAGGATATGTGAGTGGGATCATATGTGAGTGGGGTCAAGGGATGGAATCTATATTTTATGAGTTTATCAACAAAACCCTATGTGTTTTTATAAGGATATCAGGTTTAGATTTTTAAGTTTCTATGACCTAACTAAAGCTAATATAGGATAAAATACAAAAAAGAATAATGTAAATGTAGGAATACAAGGCAATGTAAGCATACCAAGTTATATCTTATATGATATTTTGCTTTGAAGGAATACAAAAAAAAATATATTTTTATTTTCTTCTAGAAAAAGGTTTTAAGAGAGAGAATGCACAAGCAATGCTAGATTGATATGAAATTTTATGCCTTTCACCTTTATTGCCTAAAACAAGAAAATAAAATGTCCTTTTAAACTAGCCTAAATTCCTTGATTTATCGTTTATTATATGAGAAAATAAAAAACAAGAAGCCAAGATCCATATAAAATAGAAAGCATAGATATTATAGAATAAAAAAGTGAAAATGCAAGAAAAACACTTGTTTGTGCAATTGAGACACACATTGTTTCCTATAAGTGAAATCCCTGCCTAGAACTTGACCACCAACAATTTTACAAGACCTATAAAAAGAAAAATAATTTGATGATATACATTAGTTTTGGGGGTTCCTCTAAGAATAGAGGAAGTAGTAAATTTTTTGGCTTGAGTGATCAGACCCCTTGATTATTTGATAAATTGAAACCTTGTAAATCAATGAATTTTAAATACATAAATTGTGAAATATATGTAAGTGTAATGGCAATGATTTCATCCTTGTAAGTTAAATGAGTAGACATAATACAAATATTACTTGAAATATAATTAAATACTAATATAGGATATTAAGAAATATGTTTGCAAGCAAGAAATCTAATAAAAGTTAGTGCAAATTTTTAAAATAGAGGACAAACATAAATTTGATAAAATCACTCCCTAAAAGTAGAATAATAATGATTTCACTTATGTATATTAAACAAAGTAACTGATTATAAAATTAAAATTAGTATGTTTATATAAGCCTAAGAGGTGTCTAATAGGATGAAAATTTTGAACAAAGATAGTGTGGGAGGTAGAGGGATTGGCAAAATACAATGATTAACAAAATCACTATTGAAACTACAAAGGCAATGATTTTATTGTTGAAAATAATATGGGTCAATAGAGGGTTGGATTCTAAAGAAGAAGGGTTTATATTGTATAGGAACATTTATTGAGAGTTGCAAGTTTTAAAAATATCTAAGAATGCTACAAAATAAAACTAGAAACTTAAAGACAAATGTATGCAAATTAAGATATGAATGAGAGGATTGCAAGGCATATAGTATTAGCAAGATATAATGGTGTTAGTAATGAACAATATCAAAATAAAATGTTAATAAAATTAAATGAGCAAAGAGCAAGAAAAAAGGGTAGGTACAACCAAGACCAAGTTGTTTCCTCCCTTCCTTGCCCCCTTTTGGATGCTTGATGAATCCTTAAGTGCTTGAGTGCAAAGTATGTGAGCAAGATATTAGTCCTTGACAAAATGTTAGTACATGACTATCATTGAGGAGGATATCCCAAGGGCTAAATTTATAGAGGTTCATGGCTGATTGATAGGAGAAATAACATTGGATATTGACTTGAAATGGGAAGGTAATATTTTCAAATTCAAATCTAGAGGATCAAATGGCAAGATCGCAAAAGTGGTAATTATTGGATTTGGATAGTAGCTAAAGAAAGACATGGATCCAAGGTGAAATTAGGCTCATAAATGATAAGAGTCTCAAAAAGTGTGGAAAATCTAATATTTTGGGATTCTATAATTGTCAAAGCAAAATCACTATCGATCAAAATCACTACCAACCAAAAATTTCATGATTTTGACTATTGTAGGTCAAATTGGGTAGGAAAGATCAAATTTGAGCAAGGTCTATTTTTTTGAAATCATTGTTAGTACTAGAAAATTTACCATCAATGATTTCATGCTATTACCAATAATTTCACTTCTGAGAGAGAAATGTCCAAAATTTGGGTCAAGGTAGCTAACTAAGCCAATTTGAGTAATTGGTGGATTGTTGTTAGTTTGATGTGTAAAAAATGGTTTTTTATATTTAACTCCTTTTTGATGCATTTATTGCTCAATAAATATATCAAAAATAGTCATAAATACCCTAATTTTGAAGGAAAGAAACTACCTGATGATTGGTATGCTAATGTAGAAGGTTTGGTGCAAAAATTATTTATTTGCAATCACCTTGAAAAGTTATACTTTTTTGGTGGGATTAATTGCACTTATGCCCCCATATCAAGGTGCCCTCTTTAGTTTCTAAGAGAAAAGTAAAATTCTTGAGTAAAATCAATCAGGCTAGCTGGGTGAATAGGGAGAAATGGGAAAATCGATCCAAGCAGTGCATGGGGGAGGGGGTAAAAGGGGTTTGGGGGGTAAAAACTATTTATTTTTATTGCACATGATTAAAAATAAGAGCTTTAATAGATATAATAGCTTACTAGGGATGTCTTGTGCATCATACAAACATTTGTTGAGGACCAACTAGACTAAAAGGAGAGGGAGTATGGGTATGCATCAAAAATTAAATTTTAAAATTTGACTTTTTATCAAGCATTTAAGTTTTTTATTTGCAATAGTGATTTCGCATCGTGATATTGATTATTCTATCACAATATTACTTCCCAGTATTAATTTTACTTTGTGTAGAATTGCTATTGATTTTGTCACTGATAGTAATTTTACACACCAATAATTTTTTCTAGCAGCAGTGACACACAATGATGGTAATTTTACCATGTGGTGATTTTGCATAGGTAGTATCCTCATTGTAGGGTAAAAAATAAGATTAATTTTAGGATTTTAATTTATTATATAAGCTAGTAGGAAGGTTTTTGTGGCTATAGTATGGAGTATCAGAGTGTTGAGAGCATCAATTGTGCATATTATAGTCAACACTAGATATTCACTCCAAAAAATGAGGGATAGTTGGAGGTTGTAGGGCTATGCTATATAGCTTAAAGTCCTAGAATTGAGTTCAATTAGGATCTTATAACTACACTAGTAGAGATGTGATACTTTGAGATTAATACCTTTTGTTTTCTAACTAGAGATGTGTTGCTTACATCAGAGGATGCTTGGAGGATATTAAGAGTACTGATTTAAAGGGGACATATGTAGACTATCCAAGACATGATACGGGCTCTTAGGATGTTTAGTGGTAATGCAATATTCCTCTTGAATTAGCATGGCATTTATATCAATGCCATGCTTGTATGTGGGAGATTGTATAGGATGACAATTGTATTATATGCAACTACAACTAACCTATTGTTAGGCCATATGAGTAGGAGGTTGCTACTATGGGACTAAGGCAAGGTGGTCACCATATACAGGATAAGTAGGTCTAGTATGCATTGGGACTAATTATTTTATCTAGGATTTATTAGACACTTCAGAGGGTCATATATAAATATGGATAGAGCCTAGAATTATATACATTTGTAATAACAAAAATTTACCCATAACAAAACCAACCATTTTTATTTTATTTTATTGGGAGAATCATGCTAGCAACTACTATAGTTGAGTAACCATTGAGTGTTTCAGGAAAGCACCACATTGGAATCAACTTGATCAGAGTCTATCCTAGTGTATGGGAGTGGCCAAATCCTCCATAATGATCATGGGATTTTACCAATATATTTAAACTGGAATGCTATTTTCCCAACAAGTTCAACCCATGTTAAACTCTTTGTTATAGCTTTAGGTATTACACAACCTAATCAATGAGTGTGTGCCTTGTTAACTACACTGCACATTGGATAATGTAATTAAATTTAAGGTACAATGCTTAACATCTCTAACCATATAAACAATGGTTTGTTAAGAGAATAAACCACGAATTCACATAAGTGTGCTAGCACCTACCATTTTAACCCAAGGTTTACTTCATGTTGCTATATTCACTTATCCATGTTTATTTCATTATTAGTTTCCCTTATCATTAACTTGCACATTCATCCTTTCAAATTCATAAATGTAAAATTTTAAATACAACATAGAGAATGAATTGTAGCATTACATTTCAATTTAAATCTATTATACACATCAACAATTGACACATTATACAATGAAATATTTTCAATATTTACAAAGTCACAATGAACTCATTACAACATTTGACCAACACCTATGAACTAAACAAAAGGATTCTACTCATAAATAACCCTTGATATTACAAAGTAATTACAGTATACTTAAGGTTAAATTATAGCAACAACAACACTTCAACTCACTTTTAGGTTCAGCAGGAGTATCTAGTTCATTTGTCCCAAGTTGCTAGTACTAGAAGATTGTCTACTCGAGATCAGGAAAATCCACCACATGATATATGCCTAATTATCATAATGCACTTGCACTATTGTATCAAATATATGCAAGCAAATCATGCATATAACAATATCATTTCAAAAAACAATCATTCATTTCATCCAAGAGTAGGGAAACCCCATAAATTTCCCTAAGAATGAATATTTCCTATTCCATTCATTCCATGTTCTTTATCCACAAAGCAAAATGCCCTTGTCTATGCAAAATATAAACATCAACTTGGCAATGAGGAACCTCCATATGTTCCCAAGAAATTGTAACCCTGTTACCAATTTCCCCCATCCAAAAATCATTACAACACAACCATATTGCCAAAAGAAATAAAGCAATATTATTTCATAGTACCTAATAATCCACAAGCAACATCTCCTCAGGTAATTAAAAATAATATGATGTTTTACCAAAGTCACAATGTTGTAGACAATTTCTTTTTAGAAGCATTATATATACATCCATATTTAATTTCTAATTTTTTTAGGATCCTTTTTAAGCTTGATAATCAATTTACAACTACCAACTATTTAAGTCTCAAGATCCCCATTATCCTAGCCCTTTATATAAATTTAAATCCCCTTGTTTACTTCACTTAGACATAACAAGTTTGGTAAACTTGGGGCCATTAATGGGCCATAATAATATTTCCTTCCTAATACCTTTTAAATTCATATTACTATATCTTTACCATAGTTCTTTAGGTAACTATTATCATCTTTAGCTTTTAGAGAATTTTCTTTTAAACACACACAAGTATTATTTTTATCTCTTATTACTATTTTATAAACTTTAGCTAAGTTCTTGAAGACCTAGGGTAATGTATAATTTAAAATTTCCCTTAACTTTTTTTCAACCCATAGTTTAGTCTCAAGAATCAACAATACTTAAATACATAAACTTGTTCCCAAAATACATAATATTTCAGAACCCTTATTATAACCATTAAACCAAATAGTCCACTGTTATTATTATTTTTATTTAACTATAACCTCCAACATAATAACAAGACATGACACAAGGTTTCAATAGAGGGCATCGTTTGAACATAAAGCTATGATCTATTATTTATAGACGGGTCCAGGCCCACCGTGAGAGAAACAACTTCTACGTAGTCCCAATGGGTAATGGAGGTAACAGAACCTATGAAAACCATTTCTCTAAGGAGTATACATTATTTTATTTAACCAAAAAACTTGAATGAAAATCGAAGATAATACATATCATCGAGATTCATAATGAAACCTAGCTTGCACTGTCTCCTAAGTTCTTGAAGACATCTGCTATCAAATATAGGGTAGAGTTTGACATTTTAACAACCAGTTTACACAACCCTAAAGAAAGATCCATGAATTCTTGAGTGCACCATCTACATTGCCATTATTCACACTGATCATACATGTTATTGTGGCTTCATGGGCACGGTCATGGAGATCCTACACATATTAAGAAAAGACAATCTCTTCTATGGCAAAATCATAATAGGGTTTCGCAAGGAAATTTAATCATTTTTTCTTTTTTAAAAAAACAATCAAACACAGCTCTTCTACTTTACCCAAATCCTACAACCACCATTACTTTAGCATTTACATAAGTATTCATTCATTAGACACTCACAAAGCTATTATAACTAGACATGAACAACATATGTTGTTTTTTTTTCCTCAAAGAAGGAAATCATTTATACTCAAACAACACACATAACAAAATAACCTTACCTTTTCCATTTTTGTTTCATTTAGTACATACTATGACAGTATCTCACAAATAAATAATTTTCAAATTCAGCATAAACATTTAAACATCATAATTTCATGAAGACTCATTTAACTCAACACAACAACAAATCATCAACTAGAAAGGCTCTAACCTGATTCGCTGCAAGAAAATATTCTAAATATAAGCCTTAGTTAAAAAATTCAAGATTTTTTCCACGAGATTTCCTTGTTTTAGGCCACAAAATAAATGAGAGGAGTATTAAGCAAGAGATTCAGAACTCCATCTATTTTTTGTTCCGATAGAGTCAAAGAGCATACTCCCTAGGAGATGTCAAATTATCAATGTTGAATCAATAGAAAATACAAGTGTTTGGTTTCTGATCCAAATTTATTGGAGAGCATATTCCCTAACTTGCTTCTATTGATTTCGTTATTATTTTGAATATCCCTGAGAGCTCTATTTATAACATTTATGACCCCTACCCCATGATCTCTTTTTTTATTATAAAATTTGGTGGGATAAACCTCTCATTAATATTTTCTTTGAACTCGATGCTACTTTGACCATTGTACCCAAGGTGGTACAATCAAAACTTCACACCTATCTTTTCTAGAAAATAACCTCATTACTTTGGTTTAAACCCACCTAAACATGTTTTCATTAACACAAAACTTGGGACAAATTACCATCTAATTAACTATTCATTAAATACAGTCCACCCACCAAGTTTGACTCACTTAAATCCCAGGTTTAACTTGCTAATACAAATTTAATAAGACAAATTAACCACTAATTAAAACAACAAAACATCTTATATTTAAATTTCCCATTTGCTACATTTAATTATTCTTAAAATCATTAACTAACTCCTAGCTAAATATTTTAGTTTTTCAATATATTTAGCAAACAATCATAAAATAGGGGGTCAAATTGGGATGTTACAACATTATTGTAGGTGTGGGTATGGGAGCATCTCACAAATTATTGACTAGTGGGTCTACATTTAGAGTGGATAATGTAGATGTATTAAACATTTTTAGATGGACCCATAAGTTTGAGAGGGTCCAAGTGTTGTTTAGAGGCACCCTAGGAATATCACAAGTAATTGATGATCTACAACCTAGTTAGATCATATGGAGACCTTGGACCATCATCGATGGTAGCCAAAGGATGTGGTACAACTATCTCAAGTTAGTAATATTATAAGGCTATTAGAAGTATAAGGGGAGAGAGCATCATGTGGATAAAGTTTTAAGGCAATTTGATTTGGTGTAGGATGTACTTATTCATGGAGAGATATGGTACTAGAGGGCGATGGGGGAGAGGAGGTTGGGAGGCCCATTAGAAATTAATAAATTTATGGAGAAGGATGTTAAAAATAAATCTATAATGGATCGAAGGTTGATGATGTAGGGATGACACCTAGTTATCTTTAGTGGTATAGATAGGTATGACCACAATGCATCACACCATAGGTTAGACCTAATGTACAATGATAAATATTGGTTATTTTGGAGAGACACCAAAGGGAAGTCTTGCAGAGACAAGAATATAGGAAGGAAGAGGAGGCACCTAGGGTATCAACGACTAGGGTATTGGATGTGATACCTTTTGTGGTGGTGCATTTAGGGGTAGGAGTAGATTTTAAGCCTAAGCCCAACAAGATTCTAGACGAGGCAATAACAATGGAAAGAGACACATTTTTATAGATGATTAGGGAGTTGAAGGCTTAGTTCATGAGCCTCAAGATGATATAGGAGGTGGAGGGATAGGATTATTGGATAGATATGATAGAGGTGTAGTAGTATTGCTATGATCACACTCATCATTCACACTTTTAGTGTATCCCACTCTATGGTGAGGTACACTATATCCTCCTATAGTATTACAACAAGATATGTATACCTATCTAAAATCCCTAGGGTAAAAAATGACAAAATAAACTTTAGGGATCATCACTATTGGACTACCACACATATTTGACCCTTAGAGGAAGCTTTATCATAATGACATCATAAATATGATATTGAATAGGACTAGGTTAAATTTATAGTAGTAGTTAAATTATGCAAGATAGAGCCACTTTATGCCAAGTTGCAAGAGTTGAAAAGGAAGAAAAATGGCTGCTAGTAGATGAATAATAACATCATATATTTGGGCTATTGCCATGCAGGTAAATTAGGATAACCATAGTTTTGAAATTTTGTAGTACAAATTTCAATTTTGAAGACTTTGGACCCAATGAAAAACACAAGATCTAGGATCTCTCTCCAATTAAGCTTGGCACCCCATGAAATTTTCATAAATGTAGTGTCAAGTTATTGCATTTGAAAATTATTATTTTTAAAGGTTACAAAACAATGAAATTAGTCCATCAATGCCAACCAAAACCCCTAAAATTTTGGCTAATTTCAAGACAAGTGTTGATTTGCTCCATAAGTGTTAATTTTTTCTAGGAGTGATCCTTTAGCAAAGTGGAGTGATTGAACTAAATGATTGAAGTGCTAAGGGAAGACTACTAAATCACATGAAAGTGGAATGATTTGTTCACCTCTTAGAGTGAATTACTTATAGACCAATGGATGGGTAAATGTACAAACATAGATCCCAAGGAAAATCTTTGGAATGGATATTTTGGAAATGATACCATAAGTCATTTTATAATACTTCTAATACTTTTAGAGTGTTAGGATCCCATCCTAATGTTATTTTGTAATTCTTTTCATTATTATGTCATGACCCACTTCCAACGTAGGGGGATTATATTATAATGTTATTTTGTAATACTTTGTAATGTATGTGGAAAGTAAGGCACCTAGCCAAGTGGTGCCATCGCATGTAACCATTATCAAGATTGTAACCGATGTTTGGTAGAAGATTCTAGCTCGAGTGGTATTTTGCATGTAAGCCAAATCTTGAGCCTTTAGGTAGGATTGCATGTAGATTTCTCTTTAAAAGGTATGAAGCCATGTACAAATGTATCTTTTTGTAACTTAATGAAATATTGATAGAGGTTGCCCCCTCGAAGAGGCATATGATTCTGAGTTATTTTTGAGATTGTTTCAATTCTGCAATTACTTTCTCCATAGTACTATTTTGTTATTGCATGTATGTAAGTTATCTTTCAATATTTTGTGTGTGTGATATTTATTTCAATAATAGATTCCTTATAAGTGGTATCAGAGCACTTTCTAGGACCGAGTTCTACTATGACTATGGCAATCCTTGCTCAGTCATTTTCACTTATTAGGTATATTTTTTTTGTGGGTGTTTTCATTTTATTTTCATTTATTGAAAAAGCCAAATTTTTTTTTTGCAAAAACAAAAAAAAATAGTCTAATTTTTTTAGTAGTTGAGTAGGCTAGAAACCTTATGCTAGGAGTTTTAAAATATTGTGAAGGAGTTGTCGTTATTGGCTAAGCTAAATAGCCCATAAAGTGTCTAGTGAAGTGAAGGGTGATTAGGCTCCAATACCCAGGCCTCAAACAATACTCACACACAGAATCAAGCTCCCACCCATCTTCGGGTATATCAGGAGACCATTCTAGGTTGAACAAAATTTTATCCAATAGGAAGCTTTATGGCCTTGTATCATCCATAGTCCATGGGACACAAAATTATAGATGATTACCCTCCCGTACTGTCAAAGAGGAAAATAGTGTGCTCAAGGGTATGTGTGAAATCCTCCTTGGATAATAGCCTAAAATATTGGTCTGAGCACTATTGTTCATCATTGCGATATAAAATAGGGCCTATGGGTGTTACATACTCGTCTACCTAGCATTTTCTAGTTTTGTTAAAAACTTCAACCTGCAAAAATTCACATCTCTCTATTCTATTGAACCTGCATTCATGATCGCAAAAAGTGAGGATACAGAGAAAATCTTCCCTATCACAGAAGAACGCACTTTGTATGCACCAATGGTTAGGACAGAGTTTGCAAGTATCTATAACAATATAAAATATTCTAGTACCATTCAAATTAGTGGTAGTAATAGTTGGTTCAGTGACATTAATAGTCAGGTTAGTGATAGTACTAGTCGGGTTAGTGACAGAAACAGTCAGATCAACAACAATAACAATAATAGTCAACTATAATAGTAAAAAAATATTATAATGTTATTTTGTAATACTTTGTAATGTATGTGGCAAGTAGGGCACCTAGCCAAGTGGTGCCATCACATGTAACCATTATCAAGATTGTAACCGATGTTTGGTAGAATATTTTAGCTCAAGTGGTATTTTGCATGTAAGCCAAATATTGAGCCTTTAGGTAGGATTGCATGTAGCTTTCTCTTTAAAAGGTATGAAGCCATGTACAAATGTATCTTTTTGCAAGTTAATGAAATATTGAAGGAGGTTGCCCCCTCGAAGAGGCCTATGATTCTGATTTATTTGTGAGATTGTTTCAATTTTGCAATTATTTTCTCCATAGTATTGTTTTGTTATTGCATGTATTTAAGTTATCTTTCAATATTTTGTGTGTGTGATATTTATTTCAATAATAGGTTCCTTATAAGTGGCATTAGATCACATTCTAAGGCTGAGTTATACTACGAATACGACAATCCTTGCTTAGCCATTTCTACTTGTTAGGGATATTTTTTTTTGTGTTTTTCATTATGTTTTCCTTTATTCAAAAAGCCAAAAAAAAATCTGCAAAAACCAAAAAAATAGTTTATTTTTTTTAGTAGTTGAGTAGGCTAGAAACCTTATGCTAGGGGTTTTAAAATAGCATGAAGGAGTTGTCATTATTGGCTAAGCTAAATAGCCCATAAAGCATCTAGTGAAGTGAAGGGCGATTAGGCTCCAATACCTAGGCCTCAAACAATACTCACACACAGAATCAATCTCCCACCCATATTCAAGTATATCAGGAGACCATTCTAAGTTTAACAAAATTTTATCCAATAGGAAGCTTTACGGCCTTGTATCATCCATAGTCCATGGGACACAACATACTGAATGATTACCCTCTCATACTGTCATAGAGGCAGATAGTGTGCTCAAGAGTATGTGTGAAATCCTCCTTGGATAATATCCTAAAATATTGGTCCGAGCACTATTGTTCATCATTGCGATATAAAATAGGGCCTATGGGTGTTACATACTCATCTACCTAGCATTTTCTAGTTTTATTAAAAACTTCAACCTACAAAAATTCACATCTCCCTGTTCTACTAAACCTGCATTTATGATCCCAAAAAGTGAGCATACAGAGAAAGACTTCCCTATCACAGAAAAATGCACTTTGTATGCACCACCAGTTAGGATAAAGTTTGCAAGTATCTATAACAATATAAAATATTCCAGTACCATTCAGATTAGTGGTAGTAATAGTTGGGTCAGTGACATTAATAGTCAGGTTAGTGATAGTACTAGTTGGGTTAGTGACAGTAACAGTCATATCAACAACAATAACAGTAATAGTCAACTATAATAGTAAAAAAATGTAGGTGGTCAGGGTCAGAAACATAACTGTCAGTGTCATTAACTATAGTACAGGTGAAAGGATAGTGATAAGGTGGTCAATTGATAAAACAAACAGATCAAAGATAGTTGATCAAGTTCCAAACTTTGAACTATAGCCCCAAATCAAAAATTGACTACACTAGTAGACTCATGAAAAATAAATAAATAAATAAATAATCATGCAAATCGGAGCTATAATGAAGAAGTTGTAGTGGTTTTATCATTACTCTATTTTGAGAAAATTTTAAACCAAAAATAGAGAAAAATCGTACTAAAAAAGTCATAAAAAGCCCTAAACAACCCCAAAAATCCTCAGATTTGTTATGTTATCTTAGTTTGCCTCTTTTGCACCTCTCACCAAATTTTTGATTCTTAACTCCCTTTTTTCTTGAAATTCCTCAAATTTGTGATTTTCCACTAGCCCTTTTTGGCCAAATATTCCACAAATACAAAATCTGAGTTTGGGGTGCCTAAAAAATCTGTGTTGTGGGATATAGCTCATTGTGACCATATTTTTGAGTTGATCATCTTGATATATAACACCCAAGCACTTTTTTGGACTCCTTACTAAAAATAGTAACTCCTACAACCACACTTCTATTTTTAGTAATTTAGTAAAAAAGGTTCAAGGCTATCCCAAATGGTAGGTGGCACTCGTGGAAATAAAAAAGAGGTAGACCAAAATACCACTACAACATTGGATAACGTAATGAGTGTTGTTACTAGATTGCAATACATAACTCAAAACTTGATGATAGAATTTCAAACTTTCATAACTGAACAAGATACCTCTAGAATTCACCTAGAAGACCAACTTACAGAATTTGAGTCCAAATTGTAATGTGTTCCAAGAAAGTCTAAATATTGAACTAAACACTTCCATTTTTATCAAGTTCAAGGAAAAGAAACATATGACTCTCACCTTATCTTTGATCATGATACTACCTTTAAGATGCCAAAACTAGACTTTCCAAAGTTCAATGGGAAGAATGTGGATTGGTTGTTATGTCATGTTGCTCAATTCTTTAGACTCCATGATGTCCCCATATATCACCGAGTTCACATGGATTATTTCAACTTGTAATTTGAATCCTTATAGTTGTACCAATGGTTGTAGAAGACTCTCCCTGATCCTTCTTGGGTGGACTTTGAGTCTCAATTACTCACTCACTTTGGCCCTAGTGAGTATGATGATTTTACAGGACAGTTGAAAAAATTCAGATAAACTTCGACAATTCAATATTACCAAATATAATTTGAGATATTGGCCAAAAAAACTATAGGAATGAATGAAGGGTTCTTTATGAGTTGTTTTATTAGTGGGTTGAAGGAATATCTCCAAGCCGAGGTCACAATATTTAAACTACAATCCATGATGCAAGCTATCAAGTTGGCTCATTTGGTCGAGTCCAAATTTTTAGCTTAGAGGTGGATATCTAAATTTCCATAGGCTAAATCCTCTTTTCCTCCTAGATTCCAAAATTAGAATAAACAAAAACCTGTTGCACCCACTACTGCACCCAAACGTCTAACCACTACCGAAATGGATGCACGACGTGCCCAAGGATTGTGCTATAATTTTGATGAAAAGTTTTCTCACTGGCATAGGTGCACCCAGAAGAAGTTGTTCCTCATTGATATTGATGAACCTAATACTAGCAACCACAGTGATGATGACACAAAATCAGTAGAGGAACCATCCAAACCAAAGGAAGAAAACTAGGACGAACCACAGGCTAAATTTTTTGTTCATGCTCTTGCTGGAATTACTACTCCCCAAACCATGAAAGTTGTGGGTTATTTCAAGGGCCTACTTCTTACCATATTGATTTATTCTAGAAGTACACCCAATTTTATTGACCCCCACATTGCTAAGCAAACAAATTATTATGCACATACATATAATTACTTTGAGGTAATGGTAGCCAATGGTTGTACTTTACCTTGCAAAGATAAATATTGTAATGTTAAGGTCAAGATTGAGGATTATTATCTCAAACAGGATATGTTTGCACTTCAACTAGGGGGATGTGATATCGTGTTGGGAGCTCAATGGTTGGGAACATTGGGAGTCATCTCATGGTAATTTTTCGAGTTTTGGATACGATTTTCATAGAATGGACAATCCCACACTCTTCATGGATTAAAAGTAGGGCCTTCATAGATTATCAGTTATAGTTGGATGGAGAAGTTATTAAAAAAATCATCTCAGGGTGTCATATCTCAAATTTTTGCAATCCAACCTCATCCTTCAGAGGAGGATTCTGTTCATGAATATTTACAACTTATTTTGACCAAGCATAATTCTATTTTTGTTGAGCCATCAGAATTATCGCCTCGCTGCTCTCATGACCATGCTATTCCTTTGTAACTTGGAAATGAATTACCAAATATTAGACTGTATCGGTATCCTCATGCTCTCAAGTCAAAAATTTAGAATTTAGTACAAGAATTGTTAAAATCTGACGTCATTCGACAAAGCAACCGTCCTTACTCTTCTCTAGTTTTATTGGTGCACAAGAAATATGGGTCATGGCGGTTATGTATTGATTACTGAGAACTCAATAAACTCACCATTAAGGAAAATTTTTCTATTCCAGTGGTGTATGAATTACTAGATGAACTTCATGGGACTATGTATTTTTCCAAACTCGAACTTCACTTGGGGTACCATCAAATCAGGCTCAATAATGAGGATATTCCCAAGACTGCTTTCCATACTCATGAAGGTCACTATGAGTTTTTGGCAATGTCATTCATCTTGACTAATACCCCTACCACTTTCTAAAGCCTCATGAACAATATTTTTCACTCATTCATTAAAAAATTCATCCTAGCCTTCTTTAATGACATTCTGGTGTATAGTCATTCATGAGAAGAGCATATTCTTCATGTGAATTAGACTCTCCAATTGTTTGCACAACATCAACTCTATGCTAAGCATTCCAAGTGTTCTTTTGGATTGACAAAAGTGAAATATTTTGGGCACATTATCACTAAGGAGGATATCAAAGTTGACCCCAAGAAGATCCAAGTGGTTCAGGAATGGCTGAAACCTCACATTCTCAAAGGTCTTAGGGGATTTTTAGGGCTTACAGGTTATTACTGTAAATTTATTCATAACTATGGTAAAATTGTAGCTGCTCTCACTTCCATGTTAAGGAAGGATTATTTTATTTTGATGGGACCTTTTGAACAAAATTTCCTAGAATTGAAGCATGCTATGAAACTACGCTTGTTTTGGTCATGCCAGATTTCTCCAAACCATTTGTCATTGAAAGTAACACTTAAAATCATGGTATTGGTGTAGTGTTGATGCAAGAAGGGAGACCATGGACCTTCACTAGTAAAGATCTTTCCATCCATAATTTGGAAAAATCCACTTATGCCAATGATATGATGGCAATTCTGTATATCGTAATCCATTGGCAGTCGTATCTCATTGGGTGTCATTTCTCCATTAAAATAAACCATCAAAGTCTCAAATACTTTTTGGAAAAATGGGGTGCCATACCTGAACAACAAAAATGGATCTCTAAACTCATAAGCTATGATTATGATATCACCTATAATAAGGGCAAGGAGAATTTTATGGTCGATGCTCTCTCTTGCCAATTTGAGGCTCTTAATATATTGTGTGCCATTTCATTGTTGGTTCCCCAATGGATGGATTCCTTATTCCAGGAGGTACTTCAGGATTCTAAATTGGAGACTTTGGTTGCTTCGTTACACACTGAGCCTACTTCATATCCAGGCTACACTTGGGATCATTAGGATATGTGTTACCACCAACACCTTGTTGTTCCCCACAAGTCTCCACTATAGGAACTTCTCATGATAAAAATGCATATTGCCCCATCTACTAGCCATTTAGGATTTCTCAAAACATACGAATGGCTTAAGTGCACTTTTATTGGAAGGGTATAAAAAAGGATATTCAAGATTTTGTGGCAACTTGTGATACTTGTCAACGGATGAAAGGTGAAATGGTGTATTATCCATGAACTCTTAAATCATTACCCATTCCTGACTAGGTTTGAATTGATATTTCTATGGATTTTATTGAAGGATTACCTAATTTTGGAGGTAAATTTGTTATCTTCATGGTAGTGGATCATCTTTCGAAATATGCTCACTTTTTTCCCTCTCCCATCCTTACACAACCTCCACTATTATCCAAATTTTTCTTGATTCTATCTTTTGCATTCATGGTCTACTCTCCTCCATCATGTCCAATCATGATCCAACCTTTACTAGTCACTTTTGGCAATAATTGTTTAAGTTGCATGGAACTCAACTCAAAATGAGTTCAACTTATCATCCACAAATGGATAGCCAGATGGATATTGTTAACAAATGTTTGGAAACCTACCTTTGTTGCTTTACCTCTGATCATCCTATGCAATGGGTGAAATTGTTGTTAGAGTTACTATGTTAGTAACTATAATTATTACCTCATTTAGGTAATATTTAAATTTCACCTAGGTAGATATAATTTACCACATGGTAAAAAGTAATTTCTCACTTTTTACCACTAGTAGTTACTATTACCAATTATCTTGGTTAATAGTCTATCTTACCGTCATTTCCATTTTGGACGGCAGATAGGTTAGTTGTTAGCGTAGACATAGGATCTATTGTTAATTTGTCTATTTTGTAACCTATATAAACCTAGCGTATTCCTATGCTAAGGTTAATGATTAAGGTTTAATATTTCCACTTACCTTTTTCCTAACAATTGTTTCCCTTGGCAGAGTGGTGGTACAACTCTTCCTATCACACAACCACCAAGGTTACCCCTTTTGAGGTATTTTATGGGTACCCTTCACCCACACCTTCTTCCTACATTTCAAGTAGCTCCAAGATCCATGCAGTCAACACTACTCTCAATCAGCATGCTAATGTCCTTCATAAACTAAAGATGAATTTGGTTGCGGCCCAGAATCATATGTGCCAATAGGTTGACCAACATAATTTTTAACATAGTTTTTACATGGGTGATATTATTTTCCTTTAATTGCAATAGTACAAAAAATTGTCCCTCTAGCTTCATCGATGCGAGAAACTTGCTATGAATTATTATGGGCCCTACCAGGTGTTATAGCAGATTGGTGCTACAACCTACAAATTGTCCCTTCCACCTACATCCAAGATCCATCCTATTTTTCATTTTTCCTAATATCAAATATGTGGTGGGCAATCAGGTACAGGTTCAATCTGCACTCCCAAAGGTAGACGAAGAATATTCTATGTTGCTTGAACCCAAATAGTTGTTGGATCGTCAGACTCACACTCTTCGTAATCGCACTATTACTAAAGTCCTTGTTCAGTGGCGTGGACTCCAACCAAAATATGTTACATGGGAGTCTCTCCACCAAATCCAACACCAGTTTCCTCACCTTCAAATTTGAGGGCAAAGATTTTTGAAGGGGAAGGACATGTTAGGATCCCATCCTAATGTTATTTTGTAATTCTCATTATTATGTAATGACCCACTTCCAACGTGGGAGGATTATATTATAATGTTATTTTGTAATACTTTGTAATGTATGTGGCAAGTAAGGCACCTATCCAAGTGGTTCCATCACATGTAACCATTATCAAGATTGTAACCAATGTTTGGTATAAGATTCTAGCTTAAGTGGTATTTTGCATATAAGCCAACTCTTGAGCCTTTACATAGGATTGCATGTAGATTTCTCTTTAAAAGGTATGAAGCCATGTATGAATGTATCTTTTTTCAATTTAATGAAATATTTAAGAAGGTTGCCCCCTCTAAGAGGCCTATGATTCTTATTTATTTGTTATATTATTTCAATTCTGCAATTACTTTTTGTATATTATTATTCTGTTATTGTATTTATTTTAGTTATCTTTCAGTATTTTGTGTGTGAGAGATTTATTTTAATAGAAGGTTACTTACATAGAGGTATGTTAGGGGCATGTAATATTTGGAGGTGCATCACTTTTTTAAAGATGCCCCAAAAAAAATGTTCTTTCTAGGAGTAATAGTTTATCACCCTAGGTAACTCATGGGTAAACCCTTCATATAAATAGGAGCCATGGTAACCATTATAAACATATTTTGAATATCATAAATTTAGATCTACACTTTATAAAACCCACATTGTGCTCTTCTAAGTCACAAATTTGTTGGGAAATTGACAATTATTTTGTTCTTCATTAGTGGCACTGCCCTCCTAGATTGTATAATATGTAGTGATTGAGTCATATCCCTTTATTCCATCTTATTATTAATCTTGTATTTTTATATAAATTAAATACTAACATTGTTGTTATTTTCATTTCTCATATGTTGATTTATCACACAATTTCCTTTCTATGTTTACAACCATTTTTACTTTTTATTCCTTGCACCCTACACCTGGAAAGGTATTACTATATACAAAACATTAAGATGTCAAATCCATGTTTACTTTATATAAGTAACTATACCAATTCCATATGGATTTTTAGAAGTAAAAGGTTAGAAATATTTTATATCCTACCACTAAGTTAGATCAAGAGGATATCAAAGCGCTACCTAATAGGATGGGGGATATGTTACAACATAGAGAGAATATAATTCATATAATGGATGTATGAGGAAGAATTAATCTATCTATGCTTGAACTAATGAAGAATATTTACAAAAACAAGGTTGACATAGAGATTTTCACCTAGTAAATTATATCACAATGTATGTGATGCAGGAGCATCCAGGGCAGCACAGCAATCTTGCATCACCGAAAAAAATACAAACAAAAGAAACAAGAAAAAAATTTCTAAGTTTGAAAGAAAGTTCTAAGTGTTACAATGTGTCGCGATATCGCGACACAAAAGTCGTCGTGATATCACGACGTATTTAGAACCGTGGCAAGCACAAAATAAATTGTCGCGATATCACGACATAAAAGTTGTCACGATATCGCGACACCAACAATAGAACGACGGGCGTAAAAGAAGTGTCGCGATATCGTGACACTTTGGAAAACAAAGCCAAAAGCCAAAGAAGTGTCGCAATATCGTGACACTTTGGCAAACAAAGCCAAAAGCCAAAGAAGTGTCACGATATCATGACACTTTGGCAAACAAAGCCAAAAGCCAAAGAAGTGTCGCGATATCGCGACACTTTGGCGAAAGAGAGCCAAAAGCAAAAAAGTGTCACGATATCGCGACACATTGGCGAAAGAGAGCCAAAGGCAGAAAAGTGTCGCGATATCGTGACATGTCACGTTTTCGTGACCTGGCTAAGAAAGAGAAGGCGAGTTTTTCACGGACTGTTATAGAGTGATAGTTGGCGATTCTAGAATCCGTTAAGGCAGTTCCAAGTGGTAGTTCCAGAAGCTGTTAAGGCGGTTACAGGGACGGTTACGAACGATAGTTGCAGCAAGAAGCCATGATGATAAAAGGAGATTTTTTGAAGGATTCGAGAGGGCTGGAAAGACATATATTGAGACTACAACTGTATTTTCTTTTGTACTTTGTAATCTTTCCATGTTCTTTGAATAAAAATTGAGTTTTTTCTTATTGTAAAATTTGGCTCCCCATCAAGTGGTATTAGAGCAGTAAGATTTTGAGTGTGTGAGCAGAGCATCGAATGTGAGGTAGCTCGCACCAGGATCTGGGGTTACGGGTTCTAAGAAACAATGAAGTAGAATGCTGCCGCAAAGAAATCATGGTGCTGGAAGGAATGTGGTTCCTGAAGGAGACTTTCGAGCATTACAGAGGCAAGTGTAGGCATTGCAGGAAGAATTGCGTAGAGGAGTAGAGCCAAGAGGAGAAGACCAAAGTGATGATGACAGAGTTGAAGACCCGTCTGAATAAGAAGAAGAAGCAATGAGTGTAGCAGAGTCTCAAATGATTAAAGCCATTTCACAAATTGGGAAAAGGCCAAAGATTGACGTCTCCACATATTCTAGAAATTTAAATCTAGAAGAATTAATTGACTAGATTAATGACATGGAGGAATATTTCGAATATGAGGAAGTTGAAGATCCAAATCGAATTAAATTTTCCAGAACAAAATTGAAAGGCCATGCTGGCATATGGTGGAAAGGAGTGCAACTGGAAAGAAACCGTAGAGGAAAAGAAAATATCACTAGGTGGGATCGAATGGTTGAAAAATTAAAATGATAGTTTATTTTGGTAGATTACGAATTAGATCTGCTGAGAAAAATGCAGAGTTTGCGCTAGTCCAGCAAGTTTGTTAAAGAATATACAAAGAAATTTTTTAAAATTTCTATTAGAACCAGTAATACGGAAAAAAATAAAGAGAGAGTAGCCCGTTACATTAATGGGTTGAGAACCAGCATGCAAGAAGAATTGAGTCTGGTTCGAATGAACAACATTGAAGATGCTTACTAGTTTGCTTTGAAAGTGGAAGAGAAACTAAACCGTAGATTTGACAGCAAACAAAGAGGAAGAGGTTGTGGTGGAAGAACTGGTGGAAGAACCAGTGGAGGTAAATATGATGACCAAAAGCAGACTGGTGAAACCAGCAATCACCAGGAACAGAAGGAGGAGAATTCTTATCGACCCCATAATCAGAACAATGATTATCAAAGGGGACGAGGTAGAGGTGGACGCGGATATGGCAGATGCAGATTCCATGGAACCTGTTTCAATTGCGAAGAAGAGGGGCATTGATCATATGAGTGTCCCAAACACCAAGAAACATCGAACAGAAGGCCTGAAGGTAATGCCAGAGCTGTAGTTGTTGAGGATGGTGTTGAATCTGAGCACTCTGAAGAAGCAGAGCATAGAGAAGTGATGATCACAAGGAGAACCTTGTTGAACGAAGAGAAGGAACCAGATCAGTGGAAAAGCCTGTTTCGCACGAGGTGCAAATGTTCAGGTAAAATTTGTAATATTATTATTGATAATGGTAGTACAGATAATTTGGTTTCTGAGGAAATGGTAGCTAAGCTAAAGCTAGAAAGAAGACAACACCTGCATCCATACCGGATTGCATGGTTGTAGAAGGATCATAGAGCATTGGTCAGTGAACAATGCTTGGTCAAGTTCAAAATTGGAAGATACCAGGATGAGGTCCTGTGTGATATTTTGCCGATGGATGCTTGCCATTTGTTGCTTGGAAGACCATGGCAATTTGATAGATGTGCAGCGCATGATGGGCATGCAAATACCTATTCCCTGACAAAAGACAGAGTATGCCACAAACTGAAGCCATTAAATGAGGTTGAGGAAAAGGTATGCAATAATGCTAGAATTTGTTTAGTAGATGGCAGAAAATTTTTGGATGGTTTAAAGAGGGATTCAATGTGTTATGCATTAATTCCTACTGTAAAGAGAGAAGAAACTACTGACATTCCAGTAGAAGTTGAACATCTGTTAGCAGAATTTATTGATATTATATCAGATAATGTGCCTGAGGGTTTGCCGCCAATGAGGAAGATTAGTCATCAGATTGACTTAATGCCAGGATCTAGCTTACCCAACAAGGCAGCCCATAGAATGTCTCCTATAGAGAATGAAGAGTTGAACCGCCAAGTTCAGGAATTGTTGAGGAAGGGTTTGATTCAAGCAAGTTTGAGCCCTTGTGCAGTGCCAGCAGTACTTACACCAAAGAAGAATGGTGAATGGTGAATGGTGAATGTGCACTGATTCCTGAGCCATTAATAAAATTACTATTAAATATCGCTTTCCATTACCCAGAATGGACGATATAATGGATTGCTTGAGTGGAGCTAAATAATTCACTAAGATTGATTTGAAGAGTGAATATCATTAGATACGTGTTAGAGAGGGTGACGAATGGAAGACAGCCTTTAAAACTAGGGAGGGTTTGTATGAGTGGTTAGTTATGCCATTTGGATTGACTAATGCACCCAGTACATTTATGAGGCTAATGAATGAGGTATTGCGTGACTTCCTGGAAAAGTTCGTGATAGTTTACCTGGATGATATTCTGATTTTTAGTAAAACATTGGACGAGCATTTGTTGCATGTTCGGATAGTTTTTGAAAAACTGTGTGAGGAGCAGTTATTGATTAATATACAAAAGTGTAGTTTTGTACAGAAAGAGTTGATATACTTGGGATTTGTCATCTCAGAGAAGGGTCTGAAAATGGATCCTGAGAAGGTGAAGGCTATCATTGAATGGCCTGCCCCAAGGAATGTAACAGAGGTAAGATCATTTCATGGTCTTGCAAGTTTCTATAGAAAGTTTATTAGAGACTTTAGCAGTATTTGTGCACCCCTAACAGAAACTATGAGAGGGGATAAGAGAGAATTTAAGTGGATTGCCAAGGCAGATACCAACATGAACATATTGAAGAAGAAAGTGACAGAACGGCCCATTCTGGCACTTCCAAATTTTAATAAAGTGTTTCAGATTGACTGTGATGCCAGTGGCAGTGCCATTGGAGCTGTGTTGAGCCAAGAAGGTAAACCTGTTGCATACTTTAGTGAAAAATTAAATGATGCTAGAAAGAAATACTCTGTTTATGATCAAGAATTCTATGCTATAATTCAGGCTCTTAAGAAATGGAGACATTATTTGCTAACCAAAGATTTTGTTTTATATACTGACCATCAAGCTTTGCAGTATATAAATAGTCAAGGTAAACTTAACCAGCGGCATTTGAAGTGGGTTGAATTCCTACAGAGTTATACCTTTGTACTAAAGCATAGAAGTGGCAAATCTAATAGAGTTGCAGATGCCTTGAGTAGAAGGAATAATTTGTTGATAGAAATGAGAGTGCAGGTTGTTGGGTTTGATGAACTCAAGAGTTTATACCTAGCAGATCCAGATTTTGCAAAGGCATGGACGGCATGTGTGTCTCCTACTACTGTGGATCGCACTAAGTGGTTGGATTTCATGATCCAAGATGGGATGCTATTTTGGCAGAACCAGTTGTGCATTCCACGAAGTTCCATGAGGGAAAATTTGATCAAAGAGAAACATAGCGGAGGACTAGCAAGGCATTTTGGTCGAGATAAGACCATTGCTCTCGTTAGTGAGAATTACCATTGGCCGCAGTTGCAACCGAATGTGACCAGATTTGTGCAGGGTTGTAGAGTGTGCCAGATGGCAAAAGGGATCAGCCAAAATATAGGAATGTACCAGCCATTGCCTGTACCAGAGAGACCGTGGGAGGACATCAGCATGGATTTTGTTCTTGGTCTGCCAAGAACACAACATGGACATGACGCCATTTTTGTTGTTGTTGACAGGTTTTTGAAAATGGCCCATTTTATTCCATGTCAGAAGACAAGTGATGCGGTTCACATTGCCGGCTTGTTCTTCAAGGAGGTAGTACGACTTCATGGTCTACCTCAAAGCATTGTCTCGGACAAAGATACCAAATTTGTAGGTTATTTCTGGAGAACCCTATGGAAGAAGCTAAAAATAGACTTGAAATTCAGTTTTGCGTACCACCCGCAGACTGATGGATAGACTGAAGTAGTCAACAGAAGTTTGGGTAATATTCTACGATGGCTGGTAGGAGATAAACCCAAGGGATGGGATATGATTTTACCATAGGCAGAGTTTTCTTACAACAATTCTGTCAATCACAGTACTGGTAAATCACCATTCCAGATTGTGCATGGGTACAGCCCAAGAAATGCTTCTGAGTTGAGACCGATGGATAAAGCAGACAAGTGCAGTGCTGAAGCTGAAGACTTTGCAGCACACATGAAGAATTTACATGAAGAGGTACAACAACATATCAGTCAAATGAATGCTATGTACAAATCCAGAGCAGATCAGAAGTAGCATTTCAAAGAATTCCAGGTAGGGGATGAAGTCATGGTTCACTTGTGTAAGGAACATTTTCCTCAAAAAACCTATAATAAGTTGAAGATGAAGAAGTTTGGACCATGCCGGATCATAGGTACACGAGATTCAGGCAATGCCTATGAAGTTGATCTACCAAGTGAGCTGAATATTTCACCTATCTTCAATATTTTAGACTTGGTTGAATATCATGCAGGCAGTTGTAGCGAACCACCCAGTCCGGATCTGTGGAACATTCCTGCATCCACTCTAGACAAAGACAAAATTGAAGACATACTCGACACTCATGAAGGCAGAAGTACCCAAAATAGGCAATATTCGGAGTATTTGGTCAAGTGGAAGAACCAACCTATCGAAGATGCCACATGGTTGTCCAAATCAGAGGTTGATCATCTGGGTTTTCCTCTGATCACATAGAAGTGAGGATCACTTCTAAAAATTTACCTTAGGTGTCTGATGCAGGAGCATCTAGGGTAGCACAACAATCTTGCATCATCGAAAAAAATACAAACAAAAGAAACAAGAAAAAAGTTCTAAGTTTGAAAGAAAGTTCTAAGTGTTACAATGTGTCGCGATATCGCGACACAAAAGTCATCGCGATATCGTGACGTATTTAGAACCGTGGTGAGTGCAAAATAAATTGTCACGATATCGCGACATAAAAGTTGTCACGATATCGCGACACCAACAGTAGAACGACGGGCGCAAAAGAAGTGTCACGATATCGTGACACTTTGGCAAACAAAGCCAAAAGCCAAAGAATTGTCACGATATCGTGACACTTTGGCAAACAAAGCCAAAAGCTAAAGAAGTGTCACGATATCACGAAACTTTGGAAAACAAAGCCAAAAGCCAAAGAAGTATCGCGATATCACGACACTCTGGCAAACAAAGCCAAAAGTCGAAGAAGTGTCGCGATATCGCGACACTTTGGCGAAAGAGAGCCAAAAGTCAAAAAGTGTCGCGATATCACGACACATTGGCGAAAGAGAGCCAAAAGCAGAAAAGTGTCGCAATATCACGACACATTGGCAAAAGAGAGCCAAAGGCAAAAAAGTGTCGCGATATCGTGACATGTCACGTTTTTGCAACCTGGCTAAGAAAGACAAGGCGGGTTTTTCATGGACTGTTATAGAGCGACAGTTGGCGATTCCAAAAGCCATTAAGGCAGTTCCAAGTGGCAGTTTCAAAAGCTGTTAAGGCAGTTACAGGGACGGTTATGAACGGCAGTTGCAGCAAGAAGCCATGATGATAAAAGGAGATTTTTCGAAGGATTCGAGAGGGCTGGAAAGACGTAGATTGAGACTGCAACTATATTTTCTTCTATACTTTGTAATCTTTCCATGTTCTCTGAATAAAAATTGAGTTTTCTCTTATTGTAAAATTTGGCTCCCCATCAGTATGACTATCACTGTAGTTATGAATATAATGAAGGATAAGAGTTTAATTTGATATATGAAGGTTATGATGAAGCACTAATTAAATATATATGATGCAGAAGCATCCAGTAGCACCTGATACAGAAGAATCCAATGGTAGGAGGGCCACTTATGAAAAGTTTGCTAAGGAGGAAAGACGTCGCGATTTTGCGACATGTCATGAAATCGTGACAGAAGAAGCCGAAGAAGGCAAGGAGAAAAATATGTCATGATATCGCGACAGAAAAAGTGTCACGATATCGCGACACCAAGAGGAGAGGGGAAGCAGTGGAGAAGACTATCACGATATCGCGATAGAAAATGTGTCGCGATATCGTGACACAAGTAGAGAAAGCAGCCAGCAGGGCCAACTGTCACGATATCACGACAGGTCTCATGGGAGAAGCAAGGATGCCAAGGATGTCGGGATATCATGATTGAAAGAGAAAAGGACGAGCAGGAGAGCAAAGATGTCATGATTTCATGACAGGTCATGATTTCATGACCCGAAAGCAGAAGAGCATACAGAGGACAAAGATGTCACGATTTCGTGACATGTCGTATTTTCGTGCTCGAAAGACAAGGTGAAGACGAAGAGTCGAAAAGAGAGACATTTCGAATACCTGGGTGACGAAGCGACGCAAGAAAATGAAACAAAAAGTCATGGCAGAATTGAATCGAAGGGCCGCTAGATGGAAGATAGAGAGTCATTCCCGAACGTTATAAAAGGGCAAGCCAAGCCATGTAGAAGGAGTTGGAAAATAGTTGGAAAACCTGCAGTTGTAGAGTTGCATAGTCGAGTGGCAGAATCAAGGATCGAGAGCCATTCTGAATCGGCTAGAGTGCATTTTCCTTCCAGAGTGAAATTTCTTCTTGGGAGCGTAGGAAGATCGCCGAACGTGAGGCAGCTTGCATCAGGGAGAGAACTATGCCTGTAGGATAGTATTATGAGATTACAACAGTAAAACTGTAAGCCTGCAGGCTATAAACTATAAAATTAAAGATGAAAATTTGAAATTTAGTGTAGTAATTTTGCATACCCCATCAAGTGGTATCAAAGCGAGAAGATTTTGAGCATGTAAGCAGAGTGCTTGCACCAGGATCTGGGGTTACAAATTGTGAGAGGAGTGTAGCAGAATACCTCCAAAAAGAAATCATGGCCGTGTGGCATAGGATGAAGAATTCAGAGCGTTGCAGAGGCAAGTGCAAGCCCTACAAGAGGAGCTGCTCAGAATTGATTTGTTGAGGCAAGTGAAAGCCCTGCGAGAGAAGATATGCAGAAGGCATGAGGAAAAATAGAAAAGAAGAGAAGATGGAGCGCATCAGAAGTTGGAGTCGTTGAAGGCTGCAGAGGTAGATGAATGTCTGGAGGGGATGCAGAAGGAGGTGTGCAGAAGTGAAGGTCACTTCTCCACCAACCCCAGGTGTCTGATGTAGGAGCATCCAGTAGCACCTGATGCAGAAGCATCTAGTGGCAGGAGGGCCACTTCTAAAAAGTTGGCTAAGGAGGAAAGACATCACGATTTTGTGACATGTCACGAAATCGTGATAGAAGAAGCCGAAGAAGGCAAGGAGGAAAATATGTCATGATATCACGACAGAAAAAGTGTCACGATATCATGACACCAAGAGGAGAGGGGAAGCAGTGGAGACGACTGTCATGATATCGCGACAGAAAATGTGTCACGATATCGTGACACAAGCAGAGAAAGCAGCCAGTAGGGCCAACTGTCGCGATATCACGACAGGTCTCATGGGAGAAGTAAGGATGCCAAGGATGTCATGATTTTGTGACATGTCATGATTTCATGATGCAGACTGGAAGGAGGAGGCTACAAGAAAAGATGTCACGATTTTGTGACATGTCACGGTTTCATGACCCAAAAGCAGAAGCCAAGTATGGAAGGCAAAGATGTCATGATTTCGTGACATGTTGCGGTTTTGCGACCTGAAGAAGAAAGAGAAAGCCAAAAGCTAAGATGTCACGATTTCATGACCCGAAGGCAGGATGAAGAGCGAAAGAGGAAGATGTCACGATTTTGTGACATGTCACAGTTTTGTGACCCGCATAAGAGAGAGAAGGCACAGAGGAGAAGATGTCACGATTTCGCAACATGTTGCAATTTTGTGACCTGCCAAGGAGAGAGAAATCCAAGAGGAAGAGATGTCGTGATTACGTGACATGTCGCATTTTTACGACCAGAAGGTGAAGAAGAAGCCAAGGGAGGAAGATGTCACGATTTCGTGACATGTCGCATTTTCGCGACCAGAAGGCGAAGGAGAAGCCAAGCGGAGGAAGATGTCACAATTTCGCGACATGTCGCATTTTCATGACCAGAAGGCGAAGAAGAAGCCAAGGGAGGAAGATGTCACGATTTCGTGACATGTCGCATTTTCGTGACCAGAAGGCGAAGAAGGAGCCAGTGGAGGAAAATGTCATGATTTTGTGACATGTCACATTTTTGCGACCCGAAGAAGCGAGAGGGAGCAGAGAGGATAAGATGTCGCGATTTCGCGACAGGTCGCATTTTTGCGACCCGAAGAAGAGAAAGGAGGTGAGGAAGAAAAATGTCACGATATCGCGACATGTTGTGATATCGCGATCGAAAGAGAAAAGGACAAGCAGGAGAGCAAAGATGTCACGATTTCACGACAGGTCACGATTTCACAATCGAAAAGTAGAAGAGCGTATGGAGGACAAAGATGTCACGATTTCATGACATGTCATATTTTCGTGCTCGAAAGACAAGGCAAAGACGAAGAGTCAAAAAGAGAGACATTTCGAATACCTGGGCGACGAAGCGACGTGGGAAAATGAAACGAATAGTCATGGCAAAATTGAATCGAAGGGCCGCCAGATGGAAGACAGAGAGTCACGCCCGAAAGTTATAAAAGGGCAAGCCGAGCCATGCAGAAGGGGTTGGAAAATAGTTGGAAAACCTGTAGTTGTAGAGTTGCACAGTCGAGTGGCAGAATCGAGGGCCGAGAGCCATTTTGAATCGGCTAGAGTGCGTTTTCCTTCCAGAGTGAAATTTCTTCCTGGGAGCACAGGCAGATCATCGAACGTGAGGCAGCTTACATCAGGGAGAGAACTATGCCTGCGAGATAGTATTGTGAGATTACAATAGTAAAACTGTAAGCCTGCAGGCTGTAAACTGTAAAATTAAAGATAAAATTAAAGATAAAAATTTGAAATTTAGTGTAGAGATTTTGCGTACCCCATCAATATAAGAAGGCAAATATATATTCATATATATATATATATTCCTAAAAATAGTCATAATTTTATATTAAGTAAATATGAAATTACAATATTCAGATGCCTCTTTGGCATTTTTAAAAATTTAAATAGTGACCTAAAAGTCAGAATATATATATTTATAGATATTATCATCCTATCCTATATTCTTATATTATTTCATTAAAAAAATACAATCCTTACTTTTGATTATTATAGGGCATATTTTATATTTTAGACTATCTCATGATGAGAAATTAAGGGTAAGCATTAGCAAGGAGCATGTTATACATGAAATATACTCATTTAGTCCCTTACATTAGCACTATATATTAGCATGAGACACATGCCATTTGATTAGCAGTTAACACTTAGAGTTAGTTAAGGTAGTTGACAATTAGATACCAACTTCATGAACCATTATAAATGGTTAAGCCTCTTATGAATGTGTTCCCAATATGATATATACATATATACATAGACAATTGGAGATAAGGAATATAATACAATTTTTTGATAGATAATATAAAAGATTTCTAGTTTTAGTCAAAAAAGGTATTTCAATTTGAAATTCCTTTTTGTTATTATGCATATACATGTGATAGATAGTAGTAGCAAATCAATATTTCTTATACCATCAATGTTTACCAACCTCTAACACCATGCTTTGCATAAGAATTTAACATATGATAGGAGTGCTTAATAGGTATATTTACAATCTAAGTAGGAAGTAAATGGAAAAATAGTTGAGGGTCTTCAAGTAACCATAAGATATTATAGAATATGGCAAATGCTAACAAGAAGATAAAAGGAAATAAATGAATTCCTTGGATTTGTATGGATATGATGTGTATGTGGATTGGGTAAATATATGGACAATAGGAATTGCATAAGTGATTATGTATTCACTTCATCTAATTCTACCATGATTTGGATGAGAAAATATAAGCTATTATTGATATATTCAACATAGAACACAAGTATATATTATATATATAAACTTGAAATAAAGTTACATGGATGAAAAACTATATAATAACACTAGAATTAAATATAGTTTCTCCTAGGGTTGGCCTTGTCATTTTAAAATTTATTCTTTTTTAGAGGAACAGGATGGCCCCATCGGGTTGACCCTATCCCATTTTATCGCTCTCTTGCTCTTGGCCTACATCTTTCTAGGCCCTCAGGATCCACTGGTTTTTCTAGGATTGTTTCCTGTCTTTGACTAAAAATTTGCATATGGTTGGATAGTATTGGAGACCATGCCCCATGTGCCTTGGTTTGGTTGGTTTTCATCTAGCCCAATTGGGGGGTTGTGGCTTCCAAAAGAGGGTTTAGCATTTTTTGTTCTTGTTGCTCGGGATCACTATCTACATTTTTTGTGGCTTTAGCGGGGCCCATGATCATCATATATAGATGGTCATACCTTCTTTCTCCAGATCAGGTTTGCTAGTGTTTGTTTTCCTTTGGATGTTTTGGTGGAGCTCTTACTATAGTCTATCTTTTTGGTCTTGGGTTGGGACACTTTGCTTTTTCATGTAGTTGTAGCTCTAGCTTTCATGGTTTATTTCTTTTGTAGACTAGTAGGACTATGTGCTTTTTTGATGTGAGTGGTCATATTTGGTGGTTTGGTTCTATAGTTTTAAAGCTCTTGGGGTGGGACCTCATGCTTTATCATTTACTGTAGTTGTCGGGCCACGATTGACAATCCTTGTGTTCAATTTCACTTCATTCATGGGTAATATTTGTGGCTTGGGTCTCTGGACCCTTCCTATTTAGCCTATATTCTCAGTATACTTCATAGAGAGATCTTATGGTTTTTTGAGATATCTGGTATCTGCTGATCCATTTTCCAGGCCTTGTTTTCATTTAAGCCATTCATGGGATGGGTCTTCAGGTTTTCCATGCCATTCGAAATGGTATTTTTTGGATCAATCTGGTTTTTCTATGCTTTCGAATGGGATTCTCTTGTTAGGTCAGCATGTGATGGTCCTATCCCTTCTTGAACGGGATTATCTTTTGCTACTGTTGCCTGATGGTTAATCCCTGGTGGGATTTATTTGTTCCCACTACTTTTCCTAGGCTTCCTTAGATGGGTTATTCATTTCTAGTTTCCCTTTGCTTTTTTTATTGGTTTCTAGTTTCCCAATCCCTTCTAGGTGGGATGACCCCATCGAGTTAGCCTAGCGGGATGGCCCCAACGGGATTGTAATTTTAAATTTTAATTTTGAATTTTTGCTTTGGCAGTCACTAGGTTTTTAATTCTCGTAGTTTTACCAACTCAGTTTTTAGGCTGGAATCTGATTTTAATTTTTTAATTTTGATTTTTGGGATTGTTCCATTGGGACATTCTTCCCATTGTTTAGCTTTTGCTTTATTAGGTTCAATATCCCCCTTGTATCTTGCCCTGAATTTCCCTTTTAGTCTACGTACTTGATGGTTTTGTAATCACTTTGTAATAAGATTTTAGAGCCCTTTCAAAACCCACTTTTAATCCATCCATATATCAAAAAAATATGGTTTGTCCTATTGCATAATAGTTAAAGTTTCATTACTTTCATAATGAATCCCATGCAACATACAAAAAATAAACAAACAAATGTTAAGTACTATTATATCATAGAAATGGTGAAACTTAGTAATGTTATATTGTAAAAAATAAATAGAGGTTGATATTTTTGATAGTTTATCTAATTTAATTAGAGGAAATAAATTCACTTGGTGTAAGGAGTTAATTGGTGTTGAATTCCCTAAAAATGTTATATATAGAAGTGGGATATTTTTAAGGAGTGTAAATATTTCTCTAGATAATTGTTTTTGAATGCCAACATGTAGTTTGTAGGTTCACTTATATTTATTGGATAATATGCTTGGTAGATATGTGATGCATTCATGTATATCCCTTCACTATAAAATTGCATGAGTAGGTGAGCATATTATCCCATGAAATAACATATGTGTTGTGTAAATTATGGATTGTAGACAAAGCCTCATTGGCTATTTTGATATGGGTAATAAGTGAAATATAGATAACTTGATGTTTAAAGGGTTTATAAGAATTCTCATTAAATCATATATACATTGTAAATCACTAATGCAGTTTGCTAATATATGAGGAGGATCATGTATATACTTTATTATAAAATATGTGTATTCTTCTTTGTACTACCTATACTATATATGTTGAGTAACATTATTTACTCATTTATCATTTTTTATTTAGTAGCACTTTGATACCATCTTTTATATATGAAATTATGATGATCCCCTTTGTAGGGAAGATATTGGATGGGAAGCACACTCATTTTATATTTAAAGTAATTAAAATTATTTAAGCTTGATTTTTTGATGCAATTTTTAATTGTGGTTAGATAAGAGGAGTACATTAACAAAATAATAATAAAAAAAGGATAAAAAAATATTTAGCCTTCTTAAGTATAAAATGTTGAAAAATTGGATGATCATTTTAAATATATGCTGAAAAAGATGAATTTTCCTAAATGGAAAGAATACAAAAAGGAATATCATCAAGTTAAAATTCTACATAAAATAATTATAACACATTTAGAGAATGTTACTAAATTGTGTTAGGATCTCATCCTAACCCTTAATGTAATAACTTCCATGATGTAATAATTCCTAGTGAACGTGGGTAGTACCCATGATTAATATTTTGTAATGTTCTAAGTTTTAGCTTAGGTAGTGCCCATGACAAATGGCACCCTTTTTATGTAACACATGGTAGATAGGTGGCATTGTGCATGTAATTCGTGTGGCATTATGCATGTAATTCGAGTGGCCTTGTGCATGTAATTCGAGTGGCATTGTGCATGTAATTCAAAGTGGCACTATGCATGTAATTCGGGTGGCATTATGCATGTAATCCAGGTGGCATTTTGCATGTAAGCCAACCTTGGAAGGAAACTCCTTAAATACCCGAAAGGGCACCAATGTAACCATCTTTTGCAAAATTAATGAAGTATTGAAGGAGGTTGCCCCCTCGAAGAGGCCTGCGATTCTATCCTATTGTGAGATTGTTCTTTATGCAAATTTATGTTATATTAATGTGATGTTTATGTGAGTTATTTCCAAGCAATTGTGTGAGAGTGTGTTATTTGAGTTTATTTTATAGCAGGATCTTAACAAGTGGTATCAGAGCGCTTTCCAGGGCCAAGTTCTGCTGCAACTGCAATGATTCTTGCCATCCAATCCACCTGTTAGGTATAAATTCCGTGTGTTTTTTCCATTCTGTTTTTCCTTATTAAAAAAAAAAATCCAAAAAAAATACAGTGTTTTTTTTTCCAGACCAAAAACAAAAAAATATATTATTAGTTGAGTAGGTAGAAACCCTGTACTGGGGGTTTTAAAATATCGCGAAGGATCTGTCGTTATTGGCTAAGCTAGATAGCCCATAAAGCGTCTAGTGAAGTGAGGGGCGATCAGGCTCCAATACCCAGGCCTCAGACAGAACTCGCGCACGGACTTGAGCTCCCACGTATCTTCGGGTATATCGGGAGACCATCTAGGATTAAACAAACTTTTAGCCATTAGGAAGCTCTTCGGCCTTGTATTACTCATAGTCTACGGGACACGGCATCTCGGACGATTACCCTCCCGTATTGTCGGAGAGGCGGGTAGTGTGCTCAAGGGTATGTGTGGAATCCTCCTTGAGTAGTGGCCTGAAATATTGGTCCGAGCACTATTGTTCGTCACTGTCGGTATATTAGAGGGCCTATGGGTGGTACATACTCCTATACTTAGCATTCCCTGGTTTTGTTAAAACTTCAACCTGTAAAAAACGTAAAAATAAAAATAAAAATCCAAACATCCATGTTCGTAAACCTGCATTTCAAAAGTGAGCATATGAGAAAGGAGTCCTCTACTAAAAAAAATAACAGAAGGGACATGCATTCGGGATAAGCCATGAGGGTGACACTTAAGTTGAAAGTCTGGAGAATAACAGTAAAATTTACAGTGGCAGTCACAGTCAGAGTCGGTCGGAGTCGGAGAGGTCGGCACGGTCGGGGCGAGAATTCACGGTCTTCGAGGTCGGAACAGAGGCTGTCATATCGAGTCACCTGCAAAATACAGAGAATCTTGAGTGTGAAACACGACCAGTTATAGATAGTGCTCCAGTAGCCAACTTTTGCTCAGTAGCTCAGAATCAGAATCTGTAAACACCGTTAGACTCAGCAAAACAGGAGATAAAAAAAAAAAAAGTCTGGGGTGCCAAAAAGTAGTGTTGAGATATATAGCTCATTGTGACCACCTCCTTCTACTGATCATTTTGATATATAGCACCCAAGCACTTTTTTGGGCACTTACTAAAAATAGTAAGTCCTAAAAATTCAATTCTATTTTTAGTAACTGGTCACAAAAGGTCAAAAAAATGGCCCAGGGTACCCGTGGACACCAGAAAGAACTAGAACACTTGGAGTCCCTAACAAAAGCCATTGAGAACTTGAACTCGGCTTTTCACTCCATAAGGGAAGAAGTCCAAGGTCTTCGCCTAGAGCATGAGGCCACTAGCAACCGCCTAGAAGAAGCACTGACAGAAGTGGACAGCAAACTGAGAAGAGAACCACCCAAATCAGAATACCAAGTTGAGAGTTCTACAAGGAATCGTGACCATGATCCACCCTTTAGAATGCCCAAATTGGACTTTCCCAAATTTAGTGGGAAGGATGTTGATGGGTGGCTATGTCGGGTTGACCAATTCTTTCGACTTCATAATGTACCCATATTTCATCGAGTCCAGATGGCTTCCTTTAACTTGGAATGCGAGGCTCTACACTGGTTTCAATGGTTGCGTCTTGCCTACCCAAATCTCTCTTGGGAGGATTTTGAATCCCAACTACTCACTCGATTTGGTCCTAGTGAGTTTGAGGACTTTACGGGGAGCCTTAACCAAACTACAACAAACGGGGTCGGTCAGAGAGTACCAAGCTCAATTTGAAAAATTGGCCAATCGGACAAGAGGATTGAGTGAAGGGTTCTTCCGGAGTTGTTATATCAGTGGGTTGAAGATGGAACTCCAAGCGGAAGTCAAAATGTTGAAACCACGAACTATGATGGAAGCTATCAGTTTGGCCCGTTTGGCCGAATCTAAACTCTCTGCCCAAAGACACCCATCAAAGTTTCCTCAAAATAGACCTTCATTTCCCCCTAGAGCCCAACACCCAGGATGATAATAAACCTGCTGCACCCAAGCGCCTCACCACCGAAGAGATGGATGCACGTCGTGCCCAAGGATTATGCTACAATTGTGATGAAAAGTTTTTCAAGGGGCATAAGTGTGCACACAAAAAATTGTTCTTGATAGATGTTGGAGAACATGATACCAGCGACGAGAGTGATGAGGATGAGGACCCTCCGGAAACACCTCCTCCACAAGAAGAAGGGAAACGAGGAACACGAGACATCAATTACAATCCATGCCCTTGTAGGCATTACTACTCCTTAAACCATGAAGGTTACTGGATGTTTCAAGGGCCAACGTCTTTCCATCCTTTTGGATTCGGGAAGCACGCACAACTTCATTGACCCTAGAGTTGCTCAACGGGAAAATTGCTATATCCACAATTGTAATTCCTTTGAGGTCATGGTAGCCAATGGGGGAACCTTATCTTGTCAAGGAAAGTGTCGCAATGTTAAAATCAAGATAGGGGACTATGAACTCAAGCAGGACATGTTTGCCCTCCATTTGGGTGGATGTGATATTGTTTTGGGATGCCAATGGTTGAGTACGTTGGGCACTATCAGTTGGAACTTTGCTAAACTTTGGATGCAGTTCTCCCAGAACGGACAAACACACATCATCAAGGGCTCCCCGACAGGGAACACCTCAAATTATCGGTTCAAACGGCATGGAGAAATTGCTAAAGAAATCATCACGTGGGGTCATTGCACAACTATTCTCCATCCAGCCATCCACATCTCCAATGGGTGAAATCCCACAAGACATGCAACAGATTCTCCACAAACATGAGGCCATCTTTTCAGAACCCATCACACTACCACTGCATCGCTCTCACGACCATGCCATTCCATTATTGCCGGATAGTACACCTCCCAATATCAGACCACCTTATGAGCGACTCAAGCGCACCTTATTTTGGAAAGGTAGGAAACAGGACATTCGCTCTTTTGTGGCAAACTGCGACACAGGTCAAAGGATGAAAGGAGAAACGAGTGCACTCTTCGGGCACTCTTCCACCCTTGCCGATACCGGATCGGGTGTGGCTGACATCTCTATGGATTTCATAGAAGGGCTACCTAAATATGGAGACAAGTCTGTTATTTTTGTGGTAGTGGACCGCCTTTCAAAGTATGCTCACTTTTGTGCCCTAACCCATCCTTACACAGCATTCACTATTGCCCAAATTTTTCTTGACTCCATATTTCGCCTTCATGGCATGCCAACCTCCATTGTATCTGATCGTGATCCCGGCCTTACTAGCAATTTTTGGCAAGAGTTGTTTAAGTTGCGGGGGACTCGGCTCACAATGAGTTTAGCCTACCATCCGCAAACGGATGGTCAAACAGAGGTTGTTAATAACTGCTTGGAAACCTACCTTCGTTGCTTGCCTCCGATCATCCTACTCATTGGGCAAAATGGCTTTCTTTGGCCGAATGGTGGTACAACACTTCCTATCATACCGCCACCAGAGGCAGTTTACGGGCACCCTCCACTCACGCCTCCCTCCTACATTTCGGGCAGCTCCAAGGTACAGGTTCCATCAACACTTCCCGAATTGGATGAAGAAGGCTCCATCTTACTTGCACCAAAGCAGTTGCTGTATCGTCGAACTCGCAACCGTACCATCACAGAGGTCCTGGTTCAGTGGCGTGGACTTCAACTTGAGGATGCTACATGGGAGTCTCTCCATCAACTCCAGACAACAGTTTCCTCATTTTCAGCTTTGAGGACAAAGCTTCTTCAAGGAGAAGGGCATGTTAGGATCTCATCCTAACCCTTAATGTAATAACTTCCATGATGTAATAATTCCTAGTGAACGTGGGTAGTACCCATGATTAATATTTTGTAATGTTCTAAGTTTTAGCTTAGGTAGTGCCCATGACAAATGGCACCCTTTTTATGTAACACATGGTAGATAGGTGGCATTGTGCATGTAATTCGTGTGGCATTATGCATGTAATTCGAGTGGCATTGTGCATGTAATTCGAGTGGCATTGTGCATGTAATTCAAAGTGGCACTATGCATGTAATTCGGGTGGCATTATGCATGTAATCCAGGTGGCATTTTGCATGTAAGCCAACCTTGGAAGGAAACTCCTTAAATACCCGAAAGGGCACCAATGTAACCATCTTTTGCAAAATTAATGAAGTATTGAAGGAGGTTGCCCCCTCGAAGAGGCCTGCGATTCAGTCCTATTGTGAGATTGTTCTTTATGCAAATTTTTGTTATATTAATGTGATGTTTATGTGAGTTATTTCCAAGCAATTGTGTGAGAGTGTGTTATTTGAGTTTATTTTATAGCAGGATCTTAACAAATTGGTCCATTATTTGCAATATTAGTACTTAATGATGATGTTGATGCTATATAAAAAATAAAATATCTAGTAGTAATAAATGTTTGTATTCCTCCTCTAAGTTTGGATTTTGTAGAAATGAAACAACTTCTATTGAAGATTAAACTCAATTTTTTTTTTTAATTTGGAATGTTTAAGGTGGAAATAATAGCTTTGAATACATTTTTAGAGCACCTTAGGTTGGGATTAGGAGTTAGAAGAAAATGAAGAAGTGGACTAGATAAATCTATAGAATTTGTAGGGTGATGACAAGTGGGTATTTAATTGTTATACAATGGTGGAAATTATATAGACATCCATAAGACAAAGGAAATAAATCTAGAATTGAAACTTTAGTTTCCAATAATATAAATTCCCTTTTCATGATTAGGGACTTTTGAAGCAAGTTATTGTTTGAATATATGTGTCTTGCATTTCAACTTAGTGATGTTTTTTTTTTGGGTAAATATAGGGTTATGAAAGGGGCCCATACCCTTTTACAAAGAAACATAGTGGGGTTGCACACACCCACACTGTGGTTTGAACTTGGGTATCTTGGATGAGAACCCAAAGACATACTGATTTAATGTCCTCCTATCAAGACTTCAACTTAGATATGTTATTCAATTTCTAATAAGACTAATATATCTAGTGACTAATAACATAATATTGCATCTAAGAAATTGATTCCTCTAAAAATATTGGTTTTTTTTATTCCATAGTATTTCTATTATTATTTTATAGATGTTAGGTTTCCTATCTTCACATCTACCTATTTAAATCATTATTTCCTATCTTCACATCTACCTATTTAAATCATTATGCCCAAATATTTCCTTTTAATGAATATCTTTAGAATAAGGTCCCATGAAAACTTTATTTAAGATTTCTTTCATGGAGAATTTCATGCCATGAATGTTATTACAAAATATTTGATAACATGAAATAGAGAATGGAACTTTCAAATGATGTAAGAGAAAATTAATGTTAAATTTTTAAAATTATTATAACAATAATATGAAATTAACTAATATTATTGATTGAAATCAATCCATAGGAGATCCAATATGATCTAAGGTATTAAAATATAAGATAAATATATTACATAAATAAGTTTTTCATTTTTCTTAGAGCTCAATTGCAATTGGTTTCAATATTATCACTACATTAATCCATAAGGATCTTGTCTTTGTTCATTTTATGATGTTTAAAAACCTCATGAAGATATCGACCCAATGTTGTAGATAATAAACTTAATAACTTGTACAAGCTTCTCAAAACATCATGTTGTAAAAGTATTTTCGATTTAGATGGTGATATGCAAGGCAATGTAACATCATTTTTTTCTTAGAGTAAACATATGCATTCTTCTCTATTATTATTTTTATATTACCACTTCAATTGTAATATGATGAGAACATAGTAGAAATATATTATCTATGCATTGACAACTTGTCTTGGAGATGAATTTTGCTCTTTGAAGGTGACCATGGAGATATTTTTGATCTTCATAGGTGATCATAGACATATAATATAGTGTAATCATATTGTAGATTCAAACCCACCTTTATATTCTCTATAGGCTTTTCTTATTATTAATCTTGATTTTATGTTCTAAGGCACTATGGACCAATGGTAAATAAGATGTAGTTGTATGTGCAACGCAATTTTAAATTAGTGAATTGCAATAGATTTTTTATTATAAAATAATTTATTGTAATAATTTAATAATATTATTTTTTGAAATACTATGATATAAAATCTTGTATAACTAATTAAAAATAATGTTACATCATTTTGTAACAACGTTTAGGCAATTTATGCATATAGTGCTTCACAAGCCACATTTAACTAATTGATCTCATGCTATTTGATTAAATGCTAAGGTTCATGTATGGGATTGTAACTTTAGATCATGGTGTGCAAGTATTTACTCTTCACTAATTACCCCAAAGGCAATGGTTTGATTTAAAATGCTCTTGTTTCTAACTAAACAATCCAATATATATAATTAAAATTATTTTACTAGTTTGTGGAGATATATATATATATATATATATATATATATATATTACTATATATATATATTATTTTGTGGAAATAGGTATAGAAAAACCAACATTATTTAACTATAAAAGGAAAATTCCTTAAATTTTAAAAATATTTTAAGAATAATATTTAGTGTCAAATAATAATTGAACCAAATTATCAAGCAAACTATCAATTTCATTTATAACATCAAACATTAAAAATAGTTTTATGAATATAGAGAGGTTAATTCCTTTAATGGTTATTGGATTAATGGAAAGAACCAAAGCCTACCAATTAAAAAATATATTTTATGGTAATTTATGTTCAATATGAAAATCATAACATCTTTGGACAATTAAAAAATGGTAAAACTTGGAATATGAATATGAAAATCATATTATATTATATAGTCAATAGTTATTGCCATTATATTTTTTTATATTGATAGTCAAATATATGTAATTTTTGTTTATATATTTAACTTAAAACCTTTGTAACCATTTGGAACAAGGGTAGTGGCAATTTTTAAAATTTTGAAAAATAAAATTGCAAAGTAAGAAGGATTAGGATTTTTTCCTAAAAAATATCTCATATTTTAGGAGCCATATCTTCGTAAAAAGTTATCTGATTCAGTTGATTCTTGGACCAACTTGTGTAGAATTTGGATAACTTTAAAATGAGTGGTTATGTACAAAAATATAAGCAATATTGAGGGAGATATGACCCTATTAAGTCAACCATTCGAAATAAGGGTAGTGACAATTTTTCAAATCATGAAAAACAAAAATGCAAAGTGTGAAGGATTAGGGTTTTTTCCTAAAAAATATCTCATATTTTAGGAGCCATATCTTCACGAAGAGTTATCTGATTCAAATGATTCTTGGACCAACTTGTGCAAAACTTGAATAGCTTTAAAATGAGTGGTCATATGCAAAAATTTAAGAAATATTGAGGGAGATACAACCCTGTGAAGTCAACCATTTGGAACAAGGGCAGTGACATTTTTCAAGCCATGAAAAATGAAATTGCAATTATTTTCCAACTAGGGTTCGAATTATGGGAAGACCAATGAAGGGCTAGGATTTCAGCAAGGCAAGACATTCTATCTGGACAAAGAATTTTTCAGCTAAGCTCTTTTTTCCCTTTCTTTATCTTAGAAATTGTGCATGAAAATTTTATAATTTTTTTATCAAATATTATATTTGTTATAGAACTTTCAGATAAATTTCATTATATTTTGAGTTTTAGTTTCCTTTCCATGGATTGATTTATAGTTAAATCCTTAGAATCATCCCTAGTGGTAGAGGTTAGTGAGCACACCTCAGAGAGATCCTCATTGCTCCAAGATAGAATTTTTTTTGCTAAATTTAATGGGTATTGCCAAGGGCTTCAGCCTTGAGAAAATGGATTGAAAGGAGTTGGAAGTCTCTAGGAGTGATTCTATTATTTATTCACAAAGGTTTATTCCTAGAAATTTTTTGTTCTAGGGAAGAAAGAGAACAAATCCTGAAAGGGGATCCTTGGTTAATGGGAAGAGCAGGGTTCTTCCTTACCCGTTGGTATGAAAGCTTTTCACCTAAAAATGTAAATCTATCCTTAGTACCAGTTTGGGTTAGGATTTTTATATTGCCCGTTGAATTTTGGGAAATACATACCTTCAAGGCAATAGGCAACACTCTAGGATATTTCCCTGAGATTTTTTTTTTTTTTTGAATTTACATGGTGGAATCGGTAGCTGCCATGAATCCGGGCAGGTTGTCCAGCTTTTTATGGATGCCATAGTATTCTATGTTGTCTGCCCTAGAAGCCATCACATAGATCTTTGTGCATTCTGCCCCTATAACCACCATGCCACAATCATTTTAAACCTTTTACACTGCTAAAAGCACCAGGAAAGGGACAAGTGTTCAGTCTGGCAAGGCCTGAGATTTGAACCTTGGACCTCCACCCCCCTTATGGGTTCCTTGAGATTTTAGATACAACAAAATATGGAATTTTGGCTATTTATGCTTGAATATTGGTCATGATTGATATAAGTAAAGCTTTACCATAATCAATCATTCTTAAGTATGGGGATAATATGTGGACCCAAACTATAGATTATGAAAACTTATCTTTTAGATGTAGAATATGTCATGAGGTGGGACATATTGAGAGATCATGCCCTAAGAAGATCCCAACATAATAATTTGTAGAAAATCGTAAGAGAAATTTACAAATGATTATGGATAAAGATGATTTTCAACTTCCAAAAAATAGATCTAGAAAAATAAAAGAAAATGAATAGTGGAGAACAATAAGAAAGGATATTGAAAGAAATTCCAATTCTTTTGAGGCTTTAGCCTATGAAGAAAAAGAATATCAAAACTTAGAGGGCACAGGACAATAATTTCAACATATTAGCAAGAAATCATCTATTTAATATGATCCTAATTTAAGGAAGAACATTCTCGATGAACCCAAGAAATGTGTTTCATAATATTTTGAATACTCTCTTGAAGTACCATGCATCATTCAGGAGGAAATAATTGGTAAATAAAATGTAGTTTTAGAAGGTAATACCGCTACAATTAATAAGGAAATACAAGAAAATGAATAGGATAAGTCAAACAATTCTATAATAGAGCCAGGAGAGGATAAATGTGTTGAAAAATAAAATAGTGAAATAATATTGAGGAATAGAATAATAAGACCTACTCCCAATATAGGTAAGACAAAAAGAGGAAAACCCTCAAATTATCAAGCAAGATCCAGGGAAGCAAGATCTAACATAGAGAAAGGAACACAAACTAAGTTGGTTGAACTTATTTTTACCAAACTATAACTATCTAAAAATTATACACCTAACTAGTGCATCAATTGAAATCAAGTATTAAAGCAATAAATAATTGACAACAATGAATTCGACAAGAAATTAAGATTTCTTTTATCAAAAATTTGCCAAATCTTGATTACATATACGTCCCTCTCAGGGATACTCAATCTTTGATACAATTGATATTATTTTGAAGACCCTCTAAACGAGAGGGTGGTGTAATCCACTGACTTTTCAAAAGGTACACAAACTGCTCAAGGCCAAAGATAGCCTTATTCTCATTTGGTTGGAGGTATATGCTACCTTGAATACCTTCAAAATTATTAGGTCATGTAAACCCTGCGTTCAACAAACAACATGAAAAAGGTTAATAACAAAGGATTCCTCTCTTGATGAGGCATTTGAGAGAATTGCATAAATTGATGATAAAAAAAGTAATAAAATATGTAATACTATCGGTACCATACTGGTAATTCAAATATTGGTAGAAATTGGATCCCTATTGAGGACTGGCCTATTCAAATCCTAGAAAGGCAAAGACAAGATATCCAAGGCATCCTTCATATGAGATCCCTCTCTTGGTCCCATGAAAAATATTGTTTTGGATGGAACAACACTACTAAGGGTGAGTATTTAGTTGCTCAAGGTTATTTGACCTTATGCCATAATAATCCCAACCATTCTTCTGACATATTTTCTCGATGGGCTCAAAAGCTCTGGCCTAAGGCGAGGTTCTTTAATTGGATTTTATTGCATTGTAGGGAGCTTACTAGTGAGCAACTTATGAAGTGTGGTTTTCATGGCCCTTTTAGATGTGAAATGTGTGAAGAGAATGTATAAAATATCAACCATATTTTTATTGAGTGTACTTTAGCCTTTGAGATATGGAGGAGAATGGCCACTTTACTTGGCTTACAGTGGTCCAATTTTTTTACTTTTGAACAACTTTGGAGGGATTGGCCTAATCAAGAGGGTGTTGATCATTTTATTAGGTAGTTAGTTTGGATGGGTTCTACCATTCTTCTTTGGAATATTTGGAATGGAAGGAACAACCAAATTTTTAATCAAGATAGGAAGGATATTCACTATATTTGGCAAAATACCATAGCCAACTTAGTTGAATCAGTCCATAAACTCCTTAATCACCCCCAAAACTCCCACCAAATATGGGATCAAGTTATGCAAAGATTGAATATTAATTCTTCTAAGGTCAACCAACTTAAAGGGAATGTGAGTATTAGTAAGATGGATAGGACTAGAAATTGGCAACCTCCTCCTAAGGATTTTGGAAAATTCAATATTGATGGAGCCTCTAGAGGGAACCCTAGAAAAACCAGTGTGGGAGGAATTGGTAGACTTTCAGATGACTCCCTAGTTTTT
Organism: Wollemia nobilis; assembly: GCA_028583015.1. NCBI lineage: Eukaryota > Viridiplantae > Streptophyta > Pinopsida > Araucariales > Araucariaceae > Wollemia > Wollemia nobilis. The sequence goes on from JAQPPZ010017067.1 coordinate 4,804,102, forward strand.
ACTTTTGCTGAGAATTTGGGTATTCTTTCCAATAACCTTGCTGATGGGTATGGTATCCTTAGAGGCCTTCAGGAGGCTACTAATATTAGATGGGAAAAGGTGTTAGTTGAGTCTGACTCTCAAATTATGATTAATCTCTTGAAGACTCCTTCTAAGAATAATAAGGTGGATTAGAGAATAAAAAGCATTATTGAGAAGATTCAATTAATCCAGATGAGATTTTTGAAAGTTGATTACAATCATGTGGTCAGAGATCAAAACAAGAGTTCTGATGCTTTAGCTAATTGGGCTTTGGACAAAGGTGATATTACTTGTTATGGCCACCCTCCTATATGGTGGGCTTCTCAAATTAGGGAAGCTCTTCTTTCTATCATTTCTTTGGATGGCTCCAGTTCTAAAGGTACCTAATTTCTTCTTGCTTTTTTATTTTTTTCTTCTCTTTGGTTGATTCAGTTTTTTTTAGTTCCCTAGCTCATTCTATTCTTTATTTTGTTTCCTCTATTGATTCTTGCCTTAATAGTCTTCTGGTCTAGATAGGTCATTGTTATGTTCAATTTTATTTATTTATTTAGTTTTTTAAGGTGGGTGGGTTCTTTTGTTTTGTTTTGTTTTTGTGTTCTTTGTGTTGTTTTTTGTTGTTCATGTGTTTTTGTTGTCTTGTTTTGTTTTGTTTTTTTTTAATGTTTTTTGTTATTGTTCTTGTGTTTTTTTCGTTCTTGTTCTTGGGATTCTCTTTGCTTGTGTTATTTCGTGTTTTTATGTGTGAGTGTTTTCTATTGTTTTTGTTTTTGTTTTTGTTCATTGTATTTTGTTGGTTGTTTTTTATTTTTATTTTTTAGGTTTTGGTTGTGTTTACTTTTCATGTTTTTTTGGGTTATGTCTTTGTAGTGTTCTGTTGTTTTTGTCTTGTCTGTGTTTTGTTATGTGGTTCTTGTATTTTTCTATGTGGTTTGTGTTGTGGTTTATTTTATATTATTGTGCATGTTTGGTTGTGATTTTTTTTTTGACACACTCAAGGAGCATGTTTTTAATTTTATTTTATTATTTTTGTTGGTATTTATTTATTTTTTAAATTGGTTTTGTGTGTTTGTTTACTCCTTGAGTATGTCAAAGGTGGTAGGCCAGGTCCGAGTCCTAGGTGTTTTTGGCGGAATGGATACCCCTACCTCCTTGGGTCTTACTCGAAAGTGGCATCCCTTTTGGGATGTTTTCCACACAAAAAAAGAGCAGAACAATTTAGAAGAGAATGCAATAAATATTACACTTGGGTCATTGGGATCAACATACTTAGAAGAATTCTTGCCCATTATCTTTGACTCTGTTTGTATAATCTCTAGATAACTCTTCCCCTAAGAGCTAAGTTTGCATATGTAAGAGATCTTAAACCAAGACCTCCCCTAGTTTTGTCATCACACAACTTGCTCCATTTCACCAAAAAAAATTCCTTTTATCATGTAAACCTAACCATAAAAAGGATCACATAATAAAGATTAAACTTTTTTCAACTAATTTTGGCATAGAATACAAAGACATATAATATGTTGGAATGGCTTGTAAGACTAACTTAATTAACTACACTCTTCCTACTAATGATAACCATCTACCTTTCCAAGCTGGAATTTTATTTTAAACTTTAAAATCTATCATCATTCTCCCCTCAAATAAAGGTATCCCTAGATAAGTTATTGATAAATTTTCCTCCCCCATTTGAAGCAACCTATAAATTCTTGCTTTGGTATTAGCAGGAGTGTTAAGAAAGTAAATTTTGGATTTAGTCCTATTAATTTTTTGTCCTGAAGCTCTTTTGTACTCTTTTAAATAGTTATTCAAAGCTCTGGCCTCATTTATCCTTGCCCTTACAAAAAGGGTTGTATCATCTACAAACTATTGATGGGTGATGTTATCGATGTTATTACTAACCTTAAGTCCACTTATAAACCCATATTTGTAAGACTTATTTAAGTTTCTACTAAAAACTTCTACCAAATAAGGAGATAGAGGATCTCCTTATCTCAGTCCTCTATCAGATTTAAAAGATTTTGTCACTAACCCATTGACCAACACTGAAAAAGAAATTGTAGAGACACAAGATTTAATCCATCTAACCCATTTCTTCCTAAAACCAAACTTATCTAAAACTGCAAAAAATAATTCCATTTAACCCTATCATAGGCTTTACTCATATCAAGTTTTAAGATCACAGCTTTCTCTTTTCTTGAACCTTATGAATGTATAACTTCATGAGCTACTATGATCCCATCCAAAAAATTTCTCTCTTTCACAAAACCTCCTTGCTCTTCTAAAATCATTTTATTTAACAATGGCCTTAATATATTCGCCATCACTTTGTAAATAATATTATAAGCCATATTACATAGGATTATGGGTCTAAAAGAATCAAACAATTCAACATTTTTATTTTTTGGTATTAGGGTAAGATAAGATGCATTTATTTAATAAGTAATGTATTATTTTACCCTAGACTATTCCACTACCACCAATAAAGAATCCTTCACTATATCCCAATTATGTTGGTAAAAATATACAAAGAGCCCATCTGGACCAGGGGATTTATCCTTATTAAAAGAGAAAAGAGCTAAATGAACTTCTTCTAGAGTAATAGGCTCCATCAGTTTCCTATTGTCTTCATTTTTTATAACGAACGAAGCATCTTGAAGAAGTTTATCATTAAGAACTTCGGTCTCCTCTGAACCTAGAACATTATAATAAAATGACTTAACTTATTTTCTAATTTCACTCTGATCTTCAATCCAAACCCCTTCTATTGATTTAATTATTCCAATTCTAGAAGAAGATATTTGTACTATAGCCATCCTATGAAAAACTTTGTATTTTTATCTCATTTTAACCAAGGTTGCCTTGATTTTTATATCCATAATTTCTCTTCCTTACTCAAAATATTATGATATTCACTAAGCAACTCCATTGTATTTGATCTTGTATTATTTTCATCACCTGTTTGGAATTTTGAAAGTTTATGTTTTAGTTCTTCTTTCTTCTCCAAAGGTGTTCTTGTTCCATTATTTTAATCTAGATGACATAGCTTTAATTTGGTTTGGAAGAGCATACAACCCACCATTATCTAGATAATTCCATGTTTGAGCTATCATATCAACAAATTGAGGATGGTCTTCCCACATCTGGTCATATTTAAAATATGATCTTTTTTTGAATTCACTAACCACAATTTTAACTCTTATTGGCCAGTGATCCAAACCAATCCTTGTTAAGGTTTTAATTTTAGCACAAGTTCCTTCATCTAGCCAATAATCTGATAGAATGCATATATCTAATTGTTTTGCTATTAGGTTCTAGCCTCTCCCATTTTTGGTCCAAGTATAGTTGTCTTCTTCAAACTCAACTTCCCATATATTGTTGATTTGAATAAAAGCTAAGAGATATTTCATACTTTGGGTCAATTTCCTATTTCCCCAAAAAATTTCATTCAGGTTGGTAATGGCATTAAAATCTCCAATGATCATGAAACAGGTTTCTTGGTCTTTACTTCTCATAAATGCCTCAATCCCACTCCAAATGTCTAATCTACCTGACTGATTTGTAGGACCATACACATTGATAATGATGAAGTGAATATCAACAAAGTAGCAAGTGACTAAAGAGGTCATCCAATGCATAATTTTATGAATGGTTACACAATAGGTTCTAGAATAATTCCAACAAGTTAGAATTCTCCCTACTACTCCTTCAGAATCCATAGCATCTCATTCACATATTGCCCAAACTGCTTTCATAGTTTTTGAAACTTCTTTTGTCATTTTAGTTTTCTAGATACAAACAATATCAAGTTTATTACTTAAACATAGGTCCCTAATACACCTATATTTTGAGAGGCATTAGCAACCCTTATATTCCATGATATGATAATAATGTCTCATTAGGGGATTTTTTTTTTTGGTAGATAAGATACTATAACATTAATACTGGGTTTTACAGGTTGATCCAAAAACTTTTACAAAAATCAGCCTAGGGCTATTGATGAACATGTCCTTACTAAGGATCCTATATATGTAAAATCTACATGCCACCAAAGCCATTACATCTAGTAAGGCACATAGCCTATTATAAAAAATAAACTTCCCATACAACATTTTGGGTATACCCCGAGAAAACACACCTGCATCATAATTACAAAAAAATAAACAGACACAGATCCCTTCCTTGAAACAATGGAGAAAAAAAAAGCTGTAGATACACATAGCAAAGTACTAAAAAAAACTTCCACAAGATTTGTATTGACAATTACTCTTAATAATTCTTTGGTAATTACTTTCTTATGTATATGACATGCTTTGGGACCACATGCCTTCTTGGCCAATCAACCTTGGAGAAGTGAAACTACTGGCTATATTTATGGTGGTGGCTATCTGGTGGTCCACCTGGCTCTGGTTCAAAGTCTTATATTATCATTTATTTCCTGCCCTATGATTATCAACCAACCTCAAATTACTAATATGACTAGGAGCCATGTTATCTGATATGTGATTATACCCATTAGTCTTTGTGGTATTTCTAAGCATCATCAACCAAGACTAATAGCTCGGATAATTTTTATTGTGAGTCCATTTCAAAAAATATACGGGAATACTCATAGCCTTTGAACTTACAGTGCCTTCCCTGTGGGTAAATTCTACTATCATTCTTGGCATTCTTGTTGAATAAGCTCCTCTACTTCACTCGAGACATCGTGTTACCATTTGAAAAGTTCATCATTAGGGGATTTTGGCCCCTATTATGTATTACCAATATCTTTTTTTGTTTGTGTAGACACCTAAAACACGTCATGTGTAGGATACTACTCATATGGGCATGCTAATAGACCATATGAAGGATCTTGGACAACTCAAAGGTGTGGTTCTATCCACTCAAGTTAAGCAATTTTTTCCTAATCAGTCCTAGCTGTGGTTGACACCCATGACTAACAGAGCTAGCTATGCCTTAGAGCCGTGGCTAGCACTAAAACTATTTTGAATCATGGGCCAAACAAAATTCGGTTGCAACAGTCTAGGAAATAAGTTTCAAACAATTTTAGGTGGGGAAGATTCATGAGTTTTCCTCCCAACTGATCCAACCTCTTGGATCTTGATCTTGGATTCCCAAGCAAGTCAATATTAGGGATTAGGAGTGCTATAAGACCCACCTTCAAATCTAGGAGAATTATGGAATGATCTTGAGTTGGAATGTAGCAAAGCTCTACCAAAATATACAGTTAAGTGATAATACTTTTAGGAGAGCCAAAATTTTACCCAATTATGGATTTACAGGCATGAATCCGTCAGTGAATCTTCCAAAGGAGTAAGAAGCATCAATCATGAATTCAAGCCAATTAAATATTTATCTTATAAAATTCAACTACCAATCAATCTTGGGACATAGTGGTGACCCTTGATCATCAATTCCATGAAGGAAACTAAATATTGAAGCCCTGATTACAAGAGAAAGAATACTTATGACTCAGCCATGACTGCCAATCATGGCTAACAGTGTCAGCTACACGTCAGACCCATGGAGAGGGTTTGATCTTTAATATCCTTTGTTTTAGTAGTATATTTCCATTTCTAGTTATGTAATTATCTTAATCTAGCATATATTAACATTTTAGTAGACATTTTATTGGTTAATTTAGGATTTAGAGATAGATTTGCTCTCATTTCCTTGCAATTATCAATTTAGACTAGTTTCTTGAAGTTTCAAGCTTTTCAAGTTCTAATGGATAATTAGGATGCATAATTGCTAGATTTCATGCTTTCTTTACATTATTTACATTAATTTGATGATTTATTGTATATATTCATAGATTTACATGCTTTATTGCTTTATTTATCATCAATTTATGCAATTCTCTCAAAAGCCTCATCAAGAGAGGCCTCTTTTGTTATTAACCCTTTTCATGTTGTTTCTTGAATGAAGGGTTTACATGACCTAATAATTTTCATGGTATTCAAGGTAGAATATACCTCCAAACCAAAGGAGAATAAGGCTATATTTGGACTTGATAATTTTGTGTACCTTCTAAAAAATTTGCGCATTACACCACCCCCTCATTTAGAGGGTCTTCAAAATTGTATCAAATATTGAGTATCCCTAGAGGGATGTATATGTAATCAATATTTGGCAAATTTTTAATAAAATAAATCTTACTTTCTTGTTGAATTCATTATTTTCCATTCTTTATTGCTTTAATACTCGATTTCAATTGATGCACTAGTTATGTGTATGCTTTTTAGATCGTTACAAATGGTGATCATGATGGGAACCCGCAGATTCTGCAAGAACTGATGTATTTTTGAATGTTTCTTATTGCAGGTATAAATCACACTTGATAGTCATATTGCATAGTCTCATTCATGCCTGACAACTGCGGCTAGTAGTAGATCAAAAAAGCAAACAATAATCGGCTTGTCTCTCCATTAGATGAGGAATCCAGGTAACCCTGATATTTTGTAATTGTTTTTTTTATCTTGTTAGTTTCACTACTGTAGGTAATTAGAAAACCTAGAGAAATAGTAAAGTGAAGGATTTTCCATGCATTTTCTATATTATCTATCAACTGCGCCTAACAACCATGGCTAGATCTATTATATGCACCTATCAAACATGGCTAAATTCTTGGCCTGCAGCTCTGTCCCGCAGCTAGCACTGTTACCTATGGTTATGTCCCACAGCTAATATAGAATATTTGTTTGTAGATTTTACTTGTGGTGGCCCTATCATAGGTTGATTAGAGCATTTTACCTACATTCTCTGAATATCATTCAAATAAATTAGATGCATCTTTCTGAATATTAAAATGCTTTTATCATTAGGCATATAGGAAAGAGCATTGTATGCTTGGTGATGCATTTTCCATTTTTCACAAAGTATAAAATGAACACAGACACACACCAAGTAACACTCAAATGCTAGTGAGTTGCAAGTCATATCCAACCACTAGTAGGGTTCAACTACAGTGGCAATGATTTCCATCCATTGGCCCAACTCCATTGAACCTTGTACTATTGGCCAATATCAACTCCAATATCTATCCTAACTGTGCAAAATAGCATGCATTCCTATTCGAAGGGGTGTATCACTGCACACAAGGTGTTGGGTGAGGATTAGAAGGACATGTTCTCCCTTCACGAGTGTGGATTTCATATCCACATTTCAAGGGGTTTACATGACCGTGACTTTCATTACCATTTGTCAAGCTATGAGCATACAGGTGAAAACCTTAAACTATTGAGCATTGCATCAACAATTTCAAACACGATGAGAGTAGTTTAAGTTTTCAATAAATTTCAAACACATCAAACCAGTGTAGGGCTTTCAAACAAAATTTAAAAGATATAATCATTCTTGTTTGCTTTGTTTGTTTTAACATCTACATACAAGATAATATGCATCATGGTTGTCATAGGAAGAGGTCGATCTCGACGTAGAACCGAGGTTGAGTCCGAATATCCACCTAATTAAGAACATAATGTGTCAAACCCTCAATCACAAGATCCTCCTAAATGATGTTTGGTGAGCATTAGAGGGGAAAATTATACACACGAGGGTTCTCATAAGAATACCCCACCTAAAGGAGGCAATGTAGACACCTCGTGAGATATATTTGAGTATGGAAGATCCCAACATGGGGGGCATTTGAGCATGGGAGCTTATATCATGATCATACACCTCGTAGATCTACTAGATCCACTAAAGAGGACATCATGGAGGAAGGAACTATAACCAAGTTGGTTCCCATCCGTACTCGAGCTAAGGGTGGCTCAATACCCCTGCTAGTTCAAAATAGACAAGTAGAAAATCCACCCATTCAAGGGTAAGAAAAGAGGGCTACTTCAAAGCATAGGCCCGCAAAAATGCCAAACAACAATGAAATTGGTAAGTTCACATTTGATATGTCTAAGGTTGGAGTCAATGGTATGCCACCACATGATTCATGGCACAATAGACAATTGGATGGTCTTGATAGAGTCCAAAATTCTCATAAATACCTCAATCCCACTCCAAAATTCTAATCTACCTAACTGATTTGTAGGACCATACACATTGATAAAGATAAAGTGAATATCAGCAAAGTAGCAAGTGACTAAAGAGGTTATCCAATACATAGTTTTATGAATGGTTATAGAAGATGTTCTAGAAGTATTCCAACAAGTTAGAATTCCCCATGTTGCTCCTACAAAATCCATAGCATCCCATTCACATCTTGCCCAAACTGCTTTCATAGTTTTTGAAACTTCTTTTGCCATTTTAGTTTCCTCGATATAGAGAATATCAGGTTTATTACTTAAATATAGGTCCCTAATGCACCTATGTTTTTAGGGGCATTAGAAACCCTTATGTTCCATGATATGATAATCATGTCTCATTAGGGGATTTTGGTCCCTATTGTGTATTACCAATATCACTTTTTGTTTGTGTAGACACCTAAAACATGTCATGTGTAGGGGAATACTCATATGGGCATGCTAATAGACCATATGAAGGATCTTGGATAAGGTGAATTAGTGGTTCTAACCACTCAAGTTAGGTAGTTTTTCCCTAATCAGTCATGGTCGTGATTGACACCCATGGTTAATAAAGCTAGCTACACCTTAGAGCCGTAGCTAGCACTGAAACTATTTTGAATCTTGAGTTGAGCCAAATTTGATTGCAATAGTCTGGGAAACAAATTTCAAACAATTTTGGGTGGGGAAGCTTTGATATTTTTCCTCCCAACTAATCCAACCTCTTGGATCCTGATCTTGGCTTCCCAAGCAAGCCAAGATTAGGGATTAGGAATGCTATAAGACCCCCCTTCAAATCGAGGAGAAGTTTGGAATTATCTTGAGTTGGAATGCATCAAAGCTCTGCAAAAATGGAAATTGAAGTGACAACCCTTTGAGGAGAGTCAAAATATTTCCCAATTTTGAAGTGACAAGCATGAATCCATCAATGAAGCGTCCAAAGTACTAAGAAGCATCAATCATGAATTTAAGCAAATTAAACATGAATCTTATCAAATTCAACTGCCAATCCATCTTGGGACATAAAGGTGACCCTTCATCATCAATTACATGAAGTAAAATAAATATACAAGCCCTTATTACAAGAGAAATAATACTTCCAGCTCAACCGTGGCTGCCAATCATGGCTAACAGTTCCAATTGGGCTTCAAACCCATGGTGAAAGTTTTATCTTTAATTTTCTTTGTTTTAGTAGTATATTTCCATTTCTAGTTATGAAATTAGATTAATATAGCATAAATTAACATTGTGGCACACATTTTATTGGTTAATTTAGGATTTAGAGATAGATTTTCTCTCATTTCCTTGCAATTATCAATTTAGACTAGTTTCTTGAAGTTTCAAGCTTTTCAAGTTCTAATGGCTAATTATAATGCATAATTTCTAGATTTCATGCTTTCTTTACATGATTTATAGTAATTTGATGATTTCTTGTATATATTCATATATTTACATGCTTTCTTGCTTTCTTTATCATCAATTTATGCAATTCTCTCAAAAGCCTCATCAAGAGAGGCCTCCTTTGTTATTAACCCTTTTCATGTTGTTTCTTGAATGCAGGGTTTACATGACCTAATAATTTTCAAGGTATTCAAGGCAACATATACCTCCAATCAAAGGAGAATAAGGCTATATTTTTCCTTGAGAAGTTCGTGGACCTTCTAAAAAATTTGCAGATTACACCACCCCCTCGTTTAGAGGGTCTTCAAAATTGTATCAATTGTATCAAAGATTGAGTATCCCTAAGAGGGATGTATATGTAATTAGGATTTGGTAAAGTTTTAATAAAATAAATCTTACTTTATTATTGAATTCATTTTTTCCCATTATTTATTGCTTTAATACTCAATTTCAATTGATGCACTCGTTAGGTGTATGCTTTTAGATCGTTACAAATGGCGATCACGGTGGGAACCCTACAAATTATAGAAGAACTAATGGATTTTTTAATATTTCTTATCATAGGTGTTAGCTACACTTGAAATCCACAACACATAGTCTCAGTCACACCTGACAACCAGGCTAGTAGCAGATCAGAAAAGCAGATAATAATAGGTTTGTCTCTCCATCAGATGAGAAATCCAGGTAACCCTGATCATCTGTATTTTTTTTTATCTTACTATTTTTACTACTGTAGGTAATTAGAAAACCTAGAGAAATAGTAAAGTGAAGGAATTTCCATGAAATTTCTATATTGTCTATCAGTCGTGCCTGACAATTATGGCTAGATATATTAGCTACACCTGTCAAACATGGCTAAATTCTTGGCCTACGACTCTATCCACCAAGTAACACTCAAACACTAGTGAGTTGGAAGTCATATCCAACCACTAGTAGGGTTCAACAACGGTGGCAATGATTTTCATCCGTTGGACCAACTCCATTGAACCTTGTACTATTGTCCAATACCGACTCCAAGATCTATCCTAACCATGCAAAATAGCATGCATTCCTCTTCGAAGGGGTGTATTGCTATGTACGAGGTGTTGATTGAGGATCGGTGGGACCTGTGATCCCTTCTCAGGTATGGATTTCATATCCATATTTTGGGGGGTTTATGTGATCATGACTTTAATTTCCAATTGTCGAGTTGTGGGCATACAGGTGAAAAAATTAAACTATTGAGCATTACATAAACAATTTCAAACACGATGAGAGTAGTTTAAGTTTTTCAACAAGTTTCAAACACATCAAACCAGTGTAGGGCTCACAAATAAAATTTAAAAGAGATAATCATTCTTGTTTGTTTTGTTTGCTTTAAAATCTACATATGAGATAATACACATCATGGTTGTCACACGGAGAGGCCTATCTCGACATAGAACCAAGGTCAAGTCCGAAGCTCCACCCAATGCACAACACAACATGTCAAACCCTCAATCACAAGATCCTCCCAAATGATGTTCGGTGAGCATTAGAGGAGAAAACTTTATGCATGGGGGTTCTCATCAGAATAACTCACTTAGAGGAGGCAATGTACATGTCTCATGAGACATATCTGAGTATGGAAGATCGCAACATGGTGCCTTTGAGCATGGGAGCATATATCATGATCATACACCTCGTGGATCTACTGGATCCACTAAAGAGTACATCATGGATGAAGGAACTATAATCAAGTTGGTTCCCATTTTTACTCAAGATAAGGGTGGCTCAAGGCCCCCACCAGTTCAAAATAGATAAGTAGAAAATCCATCCATTCAAGGGTAAGAAAAGAGGGCTACTTCAAAACATAGGCCCACATAGGTGCCAAACAACAATGAAATTGGTAAGTTCACATTTGATATGTCTAAGGTTGGAGTCAATGGTACACCACCACATGAGTCATGGTGAACTAGATAATTGGATGGTATTGATAGACTCCTAGGGCATCTAGGGTATAAAGCCTTAGTTGTGAACTCTCATTCTATGAGTTATCATAGTGAGAGCACACATAGGACCATCAAAGAACTAGGAGAATACTCTAAGCATTCTCATGGTATACTTGTCCCATCGACCCACGTGGGCATAGAGCACAAACAAAACCAAAACACAAATATCGTCTACATAGACAAAGGCAAGAGCATGGCAAAAAAGTCTGTTGGAGGTCATACTGATAAAGCTGCTCAGATAGAATAGATCCACTAGAGACCGAACATGGTTGATATTATAGATCGATCACAAAAATTGGTATCAGAACAATGGTAGAAGATCTTCCAAGATCAACTGGAAGATGTTCGTATAGAGAGTGAGTGCCTCACAAATGAGGATACTCAGAGATAGAGGTTTCTAAGGTAGCATATTTTTGAGAAATGCATGCACAAGCAATGAAATCTTGATCAAAAGGAGTGTGTTGAGAGAGGATCGATTGGCTCACACCAATTTAACCCCTCAAAGTGAATACATGGAGTGCACTCATAGATAAGATGCTTTGTAGCCCGATTTGCATCTTGAGCACATTGAAACTCATACTCACCATGTGGTCTAAAACATGATGCAACACCAAGTGCTAGAACATCATGGGCGTACATAGTTTGAGGAAGTAGTAGGAGATGAGCAAGAACAAGGATATCATGAGATCTTTGTAGTAGACGTGGAGGATGAGCCTAGTCCTCCACCTTGACCAAAGAAGAATTTACCTCCAAAGGCTCCTCAAAAACCTCTCAGAGAAGAGGAAATTCTATCTTCGAAGGCCTATCAGGCCTTGGTATACAAGGTTCAAGCAATAGAGAAATATGGGATGGCTTATCAAGAGCCAACCTTTAACAAAATATTCAATGAGCCTTTATGCCTATCATTTTCCATTCCAGTGTATCCTAATCACTTCGATATGCCAACGCTGGAGAAGTTTCAAGAAGAGGACTCTCAGGAACATGTTATGAGCTTTATGGATATGTGCTTTCAGATAGGAAGCAATGATGCTCTATTGCTGAGAACCTTTATTACAATCCTTTCAGGCCCTGTCTAAGAGTGGTTCAATCAACTTAAGAGGCATAATATAACCATATTTGAATAGCTAGCTAATGTTTTTCTTGAATGCTTCTCCTTATGCATCAAGAAGAAGGTAAACCTATCCGATCTGGATGCTTTAATGCAACATGATTATGAGCCGATCATGGATTATGGGAAAATATGGAGAAAGTTGATGGTAAAGTTGTCATTTTCCATTCTGACCACAGAGCTAACTTGGATGTTCACAATGAGTTATGTGAAGAACATCTCGTTACTATTGTAGTTGGAATAGTATCAAACATTTGAGGAGGCCTTGATGCAAGCCAAGGTAATAGAAGACATCAAGTTATAGGATGGTAACTTGAAGCTCCAAAATAAGGAGTGGAACAAGAAGAACACCCAGCATCAAAATCAATAGGCTAAGCTGGCCCACATCAACCAAGTGGTGTTAAACCTCCAAAAAGGAGATCAGGGCAACAACAGAATTATCAAGCCCAACCTCCTCCTATGCGATACGATCAGTACAATAATAACAAGGGTAAGAATATAGAACAACACCCACCTCACCAATTTACATCTTTGTCGAAATCGATGATATCGATATTCCATAAACTATGCGAGGCCAAGGCTCTCAACTTACCAGAGATCAATTTAATAGACCCTAATCAACCCAAACCAAAGGGGTATAGGGATGATCTGTATTGTGCTTTCCACAAGATGAAGGGACATGACATCAAAGGATGTTATAGTTTCAAATACATAGTGTAGAATATGATCAGAAAATGTGATCTTATTGTAGAAAATCCTCATAATACATACAACCAAAATGTGGGGGTATTCAAGAACCCCTCACCAAATCATGAGCCATCAAGGAACAATGTTGGTCATATTAATCAAGTGCGGGTGGAGCCACCAATTCAAGGATTCGTCGGCATGGTCAATATTGTCACAAGACAAGGGAGGTTTGAGTGACAAAATATACCTCCATCTCCCATTATAGTTCAAGTTGTGCCCCCTAAAATGCCAGCATAAAATATTCTAGGCCCATTAACTAGACTGGTGGTGACAATCAGGAGTAGGCTAGTTCAAAGCCTGTAGACAACTCCAACAAAGTTTTTGATATATGAACTGATTCAACAGTATCCTAAGAATAGGGATATGCTCATGGACATCCTAATGTCTATTTAAGTTTAGTCCTAGGACTTTGAAGCATTTATGAACTTTGTGGGACATGTGCAGCAGTCCAATGAACCAGTGATTCAATTCAATGATCACGAGATTAAGACAGTATCCACTACTATAGAAGACCCGCCACTACATATAATTGTGTGTGTTAATAACACATCATTCAAACAATTTTTGATTAACACATGGTCGTAAATCAACATTATTACTACCAAGGCATTGATACATCCAAAGTTTCCAAAATCACACATTGTACCTTCTACTTTCACCTTGAGAGCATTTAACGATGCACTATGCTCAATGGTAGGTACTATAGTTCTTCCGATTTAGGTTGGACTAAAGACCATCCCTATGATGTGTCATGTGATAGAAGGCACCATACAGTATAATATCCTCCTAGGGAGGCCTTGGATTAGAGAAATGCATTGCATTTCCTTGAATTTACATCAATGTATTAAATGTGTACATCAGGGACAAGTTCACATGGTTCCTTCTGATGAGGATCCATTCAAATATGTGAACTTAGTAGATTTACCTAGAGATTTTATTATTCCCTCAACGTATCTAGATATATGGCTGATGTCACCAATCAAACATCCAAAATAAAAATTAAAAGGAGTGTGTGCAGGACCTTCCATGATAGCACCACAACTATCAGAGCACATAATAGCAACTTCAACTAAACCTATAGTGTCCAAGATGCTTAGGAATGACAAGAAGCTTAAGGAAGTTATGGGTGAAAAAGAGCTAAAGTGAGCACCCAAGGTAGCAACTATTAAGGTACCTAGTCTCATGGATGAAGGGGGTGCTCAAAACCAAGTCGAGGAGGCACCTCAACCTACCTTACCTACTTATTTAGTAGGATCATCTGCACCGTAGGTGACCATACATTTGGTTAACCCCAAGCTATTAGAATATATCATGTAGAATGTGATATTCATGCCATTTATCAAGATTGCAAATGACATGGGCCAACCTCAAGCCCATCGCTTTTCCATAGGGATGGTGGTACCATTGGGAATGTCACCCAACCAAACAAAATTAATTTGTGGAGGGTTGTATCAACTTGCAAATCGCATGCCCATAGATGAAGATGATGATGAACCATTCATGGAAAATGTTCATTATTTTTCTAACCTTGAATTCACCTTACACTATTTTGAATGTTACCATTGGTATGGTTATATTTTAGGCTTATTAAAGCAAGGGCTATGAGTTCCCATCAAACCACAGTATCAACTACTAAATGATAGGTTCAGGTTAGGCTACCATATAAGAGGACATGATGAGCTCTTAGCAGCATCTCTTGATCATATGAACCTTAGTTTTTGGGATGATGCGGGTTGGAATCCTTATAACCCTAACCCTTCTCACATACGAATGGGTAATAGGTTGGTAACCTACGTCTGTATTGAGACACCTGAGATCTATCATGATAACATCGTGGTAGAGGTCAATACAGGAGACATTCCAAGAGTTGACTTGGATATGGAAATTCATGAAGCTATCGATGACACTGATACATAGATCTAGAATCTGGTTATAGCAATCGATACTGAATCAAAAGTTGCTTTTGATGAAGTGCAATCAGAGTCCATTGTTGAAAGTGATGGACCCGATTGTGATTCTAGAATAAATTATAATGAGATATCCTCAAGCAATGAATGATATGAGGATGAGATTGAGTTGGCTTACTTAGGTCATCTACATTTAATACATTTGTTGCCCATGGAGATAATGGACAAGAATGAGGGATCCCTCATTGATGATAGTGGCTATGAAGAGCAGGCCTACCTTGGGCCTCATCTTTCTAATAACCCAATTCTTGTTGGTTGGGGTGAAGGACTCATATACAATAGAAATGATGAGGATGAGACTGAGAGAGCCTATATTGGGCCTCACTAATTACACCCTCATCATGAGTTTATTGACATCGATGAGATGTATCTGTGAGTCTATCCTAGATGGTGCCTCAAAATGATACCACCTAATTTTGATATGATTTATCATATAGTCTTCCCTGATCTGCTAACATACATGCAACTACTTGAGCCAAGTGATACCACATTCCAGTCTATTCATAGACTAGATCAAGAGATCCCATACCCCCAAAGCCACATCTTAGGTATGGGAATAGCACATATAAGGTAGAATTATACACATGTGGTCCTAGATATCTAATCCATTTCATCAATATGATCTCCATTGATTTGACCACTCCACTTTGTAATCTAGTTGATCCTTCTAAACCATTGTATATTAATATGGATGCTATTGATTAGGATTGCACTAATTCACCACTAGAGCCTAAATATTTCTTCTCTAATGAAGAAAGGTTGCAACCTTTTCATTTTACACTAGGTTGTGCACATAATTTTTATCACACTGAGGTAAATTCTTATGTAGGACCTTTAAACCCAGCTGATGACATCCACTTTATTCCTACGACTCACCAGCTCGAGGAGGGATCACACATATTAGTAGAGAAAACCTTCGATGTGAATATCAATGATGATCTCACTAATCCTAAGAAGGTTAATTTTAGATAGAGTCTATCTCTTGATGAGTGGGCCAACGTTATCCCTTTGCTAAAAGAGAGACTTGATATCTTTTCTTGGACATACAAGGATATGTTGGGACTAGATCTGAAAATGGTTACTCATAACCTTTTACTAGATCCCTCCAAAAGGTATATCAAGCAGAAGCTCATGAAGATGCATCCAATAGTCACTTTAATGGTTAAAAATGATCTGCAAAAGTTGTTGGATGTAGAGTTCATTATCTCCATCTAATATCCAAAATGGATATCAAACATGGTACTTATAGGAAAACCTGATGGAAGGATCCATATTTGGATGGATTTCAGAAACCTCAACAAGGCAACACCAAAGGATTAATTCTTGTTGCCCAACATAGATGCTCTTGTAGATGTAACTACAGATCATGAGATGCTCTCCCTTATGGACATTTTTTCTAGTTACAATCAGATTCAGATTAAATTCAAAGTTCAACACAAAATCATGTTCACAATGCCATGGCAAATATTCTGTTACAAATTTATGTCATTCGGCCTTAAAAATTTTGGTGCCACATATCAGTGAGCCATGACATATATTTCCATGACTAAATGCATAAAATATTGGAATATTATATCGATGACTTATTGGCAAAGTCATTGTTATGTTTAGAGCATGTAGAGGTCCTGAGGAAGGACTTCAATTGCCTTATAGAGAATAATGTCAGTTTGAATCCTAAGAAGTGTGTATTTGGTGTAACTTTAGGAAAGCTCTTGGGATTCATCATTTCAAAATGAGGGATTGAAGTCGACCCAATGAAGGTCAAGGCCATATTAGAAATGCATCCTCCCAAAAATATCAAAGAATTAATAAGCCTACAGGGCAAAATAGCATCCATAAAGCAATTTATCACATAATTATCAAAAAAATACTGACCCATGAATCATTTGATACACAAGGGGGTCCCATTCAATTGGGATGAGGAATGACAAGCAGCCTTCACTAAAATTAAGCAATACCTGGAAAATCTACCAATGCTAGCTCCACCAAGACCAGATGTGCCTTTCTTGCTATATATATCGGCTACTAACTTTGCATTTGGAATTATATTAACCCAAAAGAACATGCAAGATAAAGAGCAAGCGATATATTACATCAGTCGCACCTTGGTGAGTTATGAGCTGGGGTATGCGTACATGGAGAAGTTGTGTTTAGTAGTGGTGTTTTCAACAAAGAAGTTATGGTATTATATTCTAATTCATACGATGTATGTGATTTCCAAACAAAATATTTTATAGTATATGATGAGCAAGATATATCATAATACACGTACTACAAAGTGGATCATGTTATTGATAAAATTTGATTTGGAATTCATTATCCAAAAGCCATCAAGGGACAGGTTATAGCTGATTAGCTAGTAGAGGCACTACTTCAAAATAGTAGACCTCTCACCATAGAGCTTCCTGATGATGCAGTATTTGCGTTATCAGAATCTCCCAAACCTGAAGAACTACATAACAAAGCTGACATGATTTTATTCTTCGATGGTTCAAAGTGTAAGCAAGGGGGTGGAGCAGGAATTGTATTTTTCACACCACAAGGTGATCCAATGCCCTTGTTATTTAAGCTATACTTCCCTTATACCAATAATAATGCTAAATATGAAGCCCTAATCTTGGGCCTCCAAATAGCTATCACCATGAATATTAAAAGGTTGAACATCTTTGGTGATTCCCTTATCATAGTCAATCAAGTGAAGGGAATTTTTTAATGCAGGTGTCCTATCCTGAAAGCTTATAAGGATCTTTCTGACACTTATCTAGCCCAGCTAGAGTGGTATGACATTGAGGCAATCCCTCATACATTGAAAAGATTCACAAAAACTATGGCATATTTGGGATCTTTAATCCCTCAAAATTTGTCTACCGATTTTACTACCATTCATGTAAAGACACTATCGCATGTTGTGATGCAGCATGAGGCTTTCGATAACAAGGAATCAATCAACATGATTCATATAGAACCAAATCATGAGTGGTTCTATAAAGCTAGAGAATTTCTCAAGAAATCACCTTGGGGGTCTTTAATCTCATAGGATCCTACGGGGAATGGCACCACCATTCACCTTAAGGTTTTATCCCAGTCTACATTCATGCACAATGAAATGCTAGGGAAACAAGTCATCTTGTCAATCAAGGCAGAAGCTTATCAGGACTGGATGTCATAATTACATGACTTCCTAAAGCTTAGTTTAATCCCTCAAGGATTTTCATGTGCTGCAAAGTGCACATTTAGATAGAAAGTGATAAAGTATGTCTTGCTAGGAGATATTTTGTACCATTGAAACTATGATGGAATTCTCCTTCATTGTCTTGAACCCCAAGAATCAACTTGGGCAATTTTGCAAGATCATGATGGTACATGTGGTGGTCATTTTAGTGGCATGGCCATTGTCAAGCGCATACTTTGAATGGGTTATTATTGGACCACTATGGATAAGGATTACACTGCGTATGTCAAGATATATGTCAAATATTAGCGTCATGCTAATATTACACACTTGCCATCGCAGGCCCTACAACCCATTCAAGCAGCTTGGCCATTTGTTTAGTGGGGTTTACATATAATCAGTAAGATCTCTCCCCCATCATCGGCTAGCATACATTTATTATAATAGCTACTAAGTATTTTACAAAGTGGGTGGAAGTAATCCCTTTAACAATGAAAATTGGAGCATGTATTGCGGAGTTTATACTTCACAATATCATTAGTTATTTTTGGATACCATCCAAAAAAATCTCGGATAATGGAACATCATTCAAGAACAAAATTGTAAGGGCTTTGACGTCCAAGTACAATATACAACATAATTTTTTGACTCAATACTATCTACAAGCAAACGAGTAAGCTGAGGCTTCAAAAAAAATAGTGGTAGCCATATTGAAAAATATGGTACAAGAAAACCACAAAGATTGGCACATCCAGCTGCCCCTTGTATTATGAGCTTATAGGACTAGCATACAGACACCCACTAGGGCAACCCTATTTTTACTAGTATATGGCATTGAGGCTAATATACCCTTAGAGTTGGAGATTCCAACACTATGAGTCACATTGAAAGAGTTCATCGATGATGACAGTACGTGGCAAGCTCACCTCGATCAATTGATTCTTATTTAAGAGCGTCGTGTGAATGCCCTTGAGCATCTCCATGTTTATAAAGAGCACTTAAAATGATATTACAATAATAAACTCCATTTGAGAGACTTTAAAGTTGGTGATCTTGTTCTGAAATGGAACCAAAAGAACTCAAACCTGCCATCGCACTTGCGAGATAAATTTATGGCTAACTGGTTAGGTCCATATATCATCTCAAATTAGATTGGACCTAGAACGTATTGCCTAACATCTCTTGAAGGTTTTGAAGAGCCTAAAACTCTCAACATCCTTCATCTTAAGGCGTTCCACACATAATAATTCAAAAGCTCAAAAATATGGAAAAATTCAAAATCCATAAAAATTAAAAGGCAATAAAAACTAAAAATATTGCAAAACATTCAAAAGTTTAAAAACATTTGCATTATGCATTTTTATTTTGCACATGCATTTCATTTAATTGCATTACATTAAGGAATTTAGGCATTTACATTCATCACACTTGCATTAGGATAGGTTGTGTTTAAAATCTTACAAATGAAACCATATTTGTATTTCAATCATGCATCTATGCATCATCATCATCCATCACCCTTGTGAGTAATTGTGTTTCTCAACACTACCCCTCATGTTGCTATGAAGAATATACTAGGGTTTTCTAGTCGTTCAGCCATACCTAGTGGTCTTATAAAATTTAGTAGAAAGCTTACTTTTCTTTTGTAGATGAGGTTTAGTTTTGATAGCACTTAGCATATAAAAATCCCATCACTAATAAACACATTAATAATACTAATTAGGGTAAGGAAGGATGAACACTACAAAGTGATCCGGGTCACCTTAAGCGAAAGGTTTTGTTACTTGCTCATTTATGAGGCACAATGGTCTGGAGTAGTGGTCATTGGCAAAAGGACAAGTTACCCCCTACCTGAGAAATCCTTTGCTTACACAAAAAGAAGAAAAATCCTAAAATAAAATCAAATCCCTTGCTCAAAACAAAAAAATAAAAAAATATATATACAAAATAAACAATGATTATTATCACTTTATATGAGCAAGTATACCAATAAATTGAAGAAAAGAAGGGGGTGAGCTTGAATCCTTGAAATTCTCAATACTCAAAAATCATGGAGTGATCCCCAATACAACAATAGGCTGAATGAATCCTGCCTGACATTGGGGTAGGTCTAGTAATTCACAAATGAGCTAGATTTAGGTGGCCTGTATTGCCTAGTGGTCTAGTCCAACTAAGTTTAAACCTATGATCGTGTGGACATGTGGTGATCCTCATTATAACAATGGGATGAATAAATCACGCATGGCAATGAGATAGTCTTATGTCTCATCTAATATATTCATTTGCACACACAAGGATAATGAATAGCTTGGTATTTCACAGTGAAAACTTTATCTTTCAAAAGTCTAGTATAGTCATTATACAACTTTTGATAAGTCAACTAGGGTGTTTGAGTTTCATGGAAAACATCAAAAATTCCCAAATAACAACTCATTTCAATCAATCAATCATCAACTTCTTTTTATAAGAGTTTGTTAAAGGGTGTTCATAACATAGGTTAGATACCAAATAGATATCAACAATGATATTTAGACGACCACTGACTATGTTGTGCATATCTTTTGATTTACAAAAGCTTATGAATAGAAATAGTATCATCATTTCATCTCACATATGGATGTTTAATTTATTCTTATTATAAGATATATCAATTACATTTCAATATTGTTATACATTCGGTGGTGTCATCCATTAGATTGTTAACTCATATTTCATTCATTTATTATGTTTTAAGTGATTAAAGAATACAAGTTCATTTACATTATATTACATCATGTAAATAATGCATTACATACATTGCATTCATCATATCATAACATCATAAATTAAATGCATACAAGTAAATAAAATTAAACATGCATTTAACATCTAAACATTGCATCCATATGCATACATCTTAGTAGTCCATCTACACATCTAGATCATAGTATCTAGTCATACATCCATTATCTATCTAGTGCATGTCATCCATACATCCCATCATATAGCAACATATAAACATAACATATAAGCATTGCATCCATATGCATATCATAAACATAAAACAAATAAATGTATACACATAATGAGTCATAAATCCAATGTCATATCATATAAATATGTCTGTCTCAAAGAGTACATAGGTATGCCCAAAATTCCCATAGGCTAAAAATGTGTAGGTCCTCAGACCTTACACTAAAAAACGATACAATGTGCTCAATGCATAATCATGACTAGCTTGCATCCCCTTTCTATGAGGCTCCTCCATCGCCTCCACCCTCTCGATGAGTCCGCTTGGAGCTGGTCCCAATGGACCTCTCAGAACGGTGAGTCTTGTGGATAGGCTGAGCTAAGGACTACCTTATGATGCAGGAGCATCCGGAGGCGAAGCTGCAATCTTGCATCACCCAAAATGTTTTTTTCTTTAAGTGCCAAAACTGTCGCGATATCGCGACGCTTTTTGAAGAAGGGCGCCATTGGGCCAAACTGTCGCGATATCGCGACGCTTTTTGAAGAAGGGCGCCATTGGGCCAAACTGTCGCGATATCGCGACGCTTTTTGAAGAAGGGCGCCATTGGGCCAAGCCTGTCGCGATATCGCGACGCTTTTTGAAGAAGGGCGCCATTGGGCCAAACTGTCGCGATATCGCGACGCTTTTTGAAGAAGGGCGCCATTGGGCCAAACTGTCGCGATATCGCGACGCTTTTTGAAGAAGGGCGCCATTGGGCCAAACTATCGCGATATCGCGATGCTTTTTGAAGAAGGGCGCCATTGGGCCAAACTGTCACGAAATCGCGACGCTTTTTGACAAGAGGGACTAAGTCGCATGATGGTCACGAAATCGTGACAGTTCCGAAGCAAAGCAGCTTGGGCGCATAATGGTCGCGATATCGTGACATCTCCAGAGCAAAGAAGCCAAGGCGCCAAATGGTCACGAAATCGTGACACTTCCGAAGGAAAGACTCGAAGGCACAAAGACGTCGTGAAATCGTGACACCTTCGGAGGAAAAGCTCTAAGGTTCAAAGACGTCGCGAAATCGTGACGCTTCCGGGGAACAAAACTTGAAGGCGCAAAGACGTCGCGAAATCGTGACATGTCGCGGTTTCGCGGCCCGAATGAAGAGGCTGCGTACGGAAAGCAAAGACGTCGCGAAATCGTGACATGTCGCGGTTTCGCGGCCCGAATGAAGAAGCTGCGTACGGAAGGCAAAGACGTCGCGAAATCGTGACATGTCACGGTTTCGCGACCCAAAGGTGGAAAGCGAGTAAGGAAGGCTTAGACGTCGTGATTTCGCGACGTGTCACGAAATCGCGGCCCCCAAGGAAGAAAAGAGAAGCCAACGCCAAGACGTCACGATATCGCGGCCAAAGAGGAGAGAGAAGGCATGGGAGCAAGAACGTCGCGATATCATGACAGAACGCTCACGACGCCTGACCAGCCGGCGGTTGCAGAGACCGTTGCAGAGGGACACATGGCATAAAGTTACAGGCGGCCCTAGAGTATGAAGCGGTTGCTGGGACTCTGACAAAGGGACACGTGGCAACAAACTACAAGCGGCTTTGGCGCATTCCTATGAATGATGACTTGGCGGATGGATTGACAGGCGGCTGCAGTGCACTCCGCCATTACAGACCATGAGAATACGGGGCACCTGGTAGCATCTTGCAGATGGCCAGAGAACATTCATGCGGATGGTTACAGGGAATCCCGCACTTTGTGTAATGATGTCGGGAGAAGCTGGGGTCTGGGATAAAAGGGCCGCGCATGCATTGTATTCGGGGCTTGGCCATTTTGAATGTAACTGTTGTATTTCCGAATTGAAAGACCTCTGTTGTCAAAAATTGCGTTAATTTGTTGTGTGTTGTTCTAGTCCTATATCAAGTGGTATCAGAGCAGGTTGTTCTGAGTGTGCAAACCGATCACCGACAGTGAGGCAGTTTGCGCCAGGATTGTGGTTGTGGGTTGTGAAGAAGAAGCAGGATGCCTCCGCGCAGGAACCGTGGTGGTGTGAGGAACAGACAAGCAGAGGTCGATCTTAGAGCCTTGCAGAGGCAAGTTGAAGCCCTGCAGGAGGAGATTAGAAGAGGAGTTGAGCCAAGAAGGGAGGAACCCAGTGAGGATGAAGTCTGGGAAGAAGAGGGCCCATCCGATGAAGAAGAAGCCTTGGATCCAGCAGAGGCTAGGCTGTATAGAGCCATCTCCCAAATCGGGAAGAAGCCAAAATTTGATGTCTCTACTTACTCTGGGAACCTCAACCCTGAGGAGTTGATAGATTGGATCAACGACATGGAGGAGTATTTCGAGTATGAAGAGATCTCAGACCCAACTCGGATCAGGTTCACGAAAACCAAGTTGAAAGGGCATGCTAGCATCTGGTGGAAAGGAGTGCAGCTGGAAAGGAACAGGAGGGGAAAGGAAAAGATCACCAGGTGGGATAGGATGGTGGAGAAATTGAAGAGACAATTCATCCCTGCAGATTACGAGTTGGATTTGTTGAGAAAGATGCAGAGTCTTCGACAAGCAAGCAAATCTGTCAAGGAGTATACGGAGGAGTTCTATCAAATCTCGATCAGAATCGGCCATTCGGAGGCGAATAAGGAGAAAGTCGCACGATACATCAACGGATTGTGAACCAGCATTCAAGAAGAGCTGGGGCTGGTTAGGATGAGCACGGTGGAGGATGCATACCAGTTTGCATTAAAGGTGGAGGAGAAACTGAATAGGAGATTTGATGGAAAGCAGAGAGGAAAGGACAGGGGTGGAAGAGCTGGTGGAAGAACCAATGGAGGAAGGTACAGAGATTTGGGGAAAACTGGTGAAGCTAGCAGTAGCCAAAAATAGAAAGAAGGGAAGGAGGAGAATGACCAACGCCCACGCAATCACAACAACTACCCGAGAGGAAGAGGTAGGCCTGGGCGAGGGTTTGGAAGAGGTGTCTTTCGAGGAACCTGCTTCAACTGCGGAGAAGAAGGACACAGGGCATACAACTGCCCGCAACATCAAGAGAGGCCAAATCGAAGACCTGAGGGTCAGGCCCGAGCAGCTGTAGCAGACGAAGGTGCAGAATCTGAGCACTCTGAGGAGGCAGAAAGAGGAGAAGCAATGATCATTAGAAGAGTCTTGTTGAATGAAGAGAAAAGGGCAGACCAAAGGAACAACCTGTTTCGAACAAGATGCAAGTGCGCAGGCAAGGTCTGTAACGTCATTATCGATAATGGAAGCACTGACAATTTGGTTTCTGAGGAAATGGTTGCCAAGCTGCAGTTGGAAAGGAGAAAGCACCCGCACCCTTATCGAATCGCATGGTTGCAAAAGGACCATCGGGTGCTAGTAAGTGAGCAATGCCTGGTGAAGTTCAATGTTGGAACTTACCGAGATGAGGTCTTATGTGACATCTTGCCTATGGATGCATGTCACCTGCTGCTTGGGAGACCGTGGCAGTTTGACCGAAGTGTTGTACATGATGGTCGAGCCAACACATATTCTTTGTCGAAGAATGGAGTTCGCCACAAGCTAAAACCCTTGAAGGAGGCGGATGAGAAAGTATGCAGCAGTGCCCGAGTCTTGTCTAGTTGATGGCAGAAGATTTTTGGAAGGCCCGAAGTCAGATCATATGTGCTATGCCATATCCCTAGGGTTAAGGAAGAAGGAAGCAAGGAGATTCCAGTGGAGGTCATGGGACTGCTAGAGGAATTCCCAGATATCATTTTTGATAATGTTCCTGAAGGTTTACCGCCTGTTAGGAAGATCAGTCACCACATAGATTTGGTGCCTGGATCGAGCTTGCCAAACAAGGCTGCACATCGAATGACGCCTGTGGAAACTGAGGAGTTGAATCGGCAAGTTCAAGATCTATTGAAGAAAGGGCTGATTAGGGAGAGTCTTAGTCCCTGTGCAGTACCAGCAGTACTAGCACCCAAGAAGGATGGAGAATGGAGAATGTGCATAGACTCCCGGGCAATTAACAAGATCACCATCAAATATAGATTCCCACTGCCAAGGATGGATGATATCATGGACTGTTTAAGTGGAGCTGAGTACTTCACAAAGATTGACTTGAAAAGTGGTTACCATCAGATCCGCATTAGAGAAGGGGATGAGTGGAAGACAACCTTTAAAACCAGAGAGGGGTTGTATGAGTGGTTGGTTATGCCATTTGGGCTAACCAATGCACCGAGTACCTTCATGCGGTTAATGAATGAAGTCCTGAAGGAATTTCTGGGCAAATTTGTTATTGTCTACTTGGATGATATCCTGATTTTTAGCAGGACCCTAGAGGAGCACCTGATGCACATCAGGAGGGTTTTTGAGAGACTGCGGGAGGAGCAGTTACTGATCAATCTAAAGAAGTGCAACTTCGTGAAGAAGGAGCTGGTATACCTGGGATTTGTTATCTCAGCAAATGGTCTTAAAATGGACCCCGAAAAGGTGAGGGCTATTTCGGAATGGCCTGCTCCAAAAAGTGTGACCGAGGTTAGATCATTTCATGGCCTGGCCAGTTTCTACAGAAAGTTCATTAGAAACTTCAGCAGTATTTGCGCATCTCTTACGGAGACAATGAAGGGGAATAAGAAGGAATTCCAGTGGACAGTTGGAGCAGACAAAAGCTTTGCTATGCTGAAGAAGAAGGTCACTGAGCAACCCGTCTTAGCACTTCCAGATTTCAATAAGGTGTTTCGGTAGATTGCGATGCGAGTGGCAGTGCCATAGGAGCCGTATTGAGCCAAGAGGGTAGGCCGTAGCTTATTTTAGCGAAGAACAACAGTCAGGCAGGAAGGAAGTATTCGGTATATGATCAGGAGTTCTACGCCATAGTTCAAGCACTTAAGAAATGGAGGCATTATTTGTTGCCAAAGGAGTTTGTTCTGTATACCGACCATCAGGCGCTGCAGTATATTAACAGTCAAGGGAAATTGAATCAAAGGCATCTGAAATGGGTAGAGTTCCTACAGAGCTATACCTTTGTGCTGAAGCATCGGAGCGAAAGGTCCAATAGGGTGGCAGATGCATTGAGTAGGAGACAATGTCTGATGATGGAAATGAAAGTGGAGGTTGTAGGGTTTGCTGAGCTCAAGAGCTTATACCCTACAGACCCCGATTTCGTAGAAGCTTGGAAAGCTCGCACGGCGCCTGTTACGTTGGACAGGACTAGGTGGTTGAATTACCTGGTTCAAGAGGGGATGTTGTTCAGGGGGAACCAATTATGCATTCCGAGGAGCTCAATGAGAGAAAATCTCATCAAGGAAAAGCACAGTGGAGGTCTAGCTGGACATTTTGGTCGTGACAAAACTACCTCACTTGTTAGTGAAAACTATTACTGGCCACAATTGCAATAGGATGTGGCAAAGTTTGTGTAGAGTTGTAGGATATGCCAGATGGCAAAAGGCGTGAGGCAGCCTACTGGCTTGTATCAACCGCTACCTATACCTGAACGACCGTGGGAAGATATTAGTATGGATTTTGTGCTTGGTTTGCCCAGGACGCAGAGGGGACACGATTCCATATTTGTGGTAGTGGACCGATTTTCGAAAATGGCTCACTTTATCCCATGCCAGAAGACTAGCGATGCAGTCCATGTAGCTGGTTTGTTCTTTAAGGAAGTGGTACGCCTTCATGGGCTGCCAAGAAGCATTGTGTCGGACAGGGATACTAAGTTTGTCGGGTACTTCTGGAGGACCCTGTGGAAGAAACTGAAGACGGATTTAAAGTTCAGTTCTGCATACCACCCCCAAACAGATGGCCAAACAGAGGTGGTTAATAGGAGTTTGGGCAATCTACTGCGATGCTTGGTCGGGGACAAGCCCAAGGGATGGGATCTAGTTCTGCCACAAGCAGAATTCGCGTATAACAGCTCGATCAATCGAAGTACCAATAAATCACCATTCCAGATCATTTATGGGAGCAGCCCAAGAAACGCATCAGAGTTGAGACGGATAGATACGAGAGAGAAATGCAGTGCTGAGGCAGAAGACTTTGCCGAACACCTGAAGGGAGTGCATGAGGAAGTGACGAGACACATTGCCAAGATGAATGCTCAGTACAAGACAAGGGCGGACCAAAAATGCCGAGTTAAAGAGTTCAAAGTAGGAGATTCTATCATGGTCCATCTGAGGAAGGAGCGGTTTCCTGCCAAGACCTATACCAAACTAAAAATGAAGAAATTTGGGCCATGCAGGATCATTGGCAAACGGGATTCGGGTAATGCATACGAGGTGGAGCTACCAAGTGAACTTAACATCTCCCCCGTGTTTAACATTTCAGATTTGGTCGAGTATCATGAAGGAGAAAGCAGTGAGATACCCAACCCAGATTTGTGGAGCATTCCAGCAGTCATCCCAGTTGCGGACGAGATAGAAGAAATTTTGGATACACGTGAGGGCCGAAGTACTCGAAACAGGAGTTATTCTGAGTATTTAGTCAAATGGAAGGGCAGGCCTATAGAAGATGCGACTTGGTTATCCAAGGCAGAGGTTGATCGCCTGGGTCTACCTCAGACAAATCAGAAGTGAAGGTCACTTCTCAAACTCACCCCGGGTGTCTGATGCAGGAGCATCCGGAGGCGAAGCTGCAATCTTGCATCACCCAAAATGTTTTTTTCTTTAAGTGCCAAAACTGTCGTGATATCGCGACGCTTTTTGAAGAAGGGCGCCATTGGGCCAAACTGTCGCGATATCGCGATGCTTTTTGAAGAAGGGCGCCATTGGGCCAAACTGTCGCGATATCGTGACGCTTTTTGAAGAAGGGCGCCATTGGGCCAAACTGTCGCGATATCGCGACGCTTTTTGAAGAAGGGCGCCATTGGGCCAAACTGTCGTGATATCGCGATGCTTTTTGAAGAAGGGCGCCATTGGGCCAAACTGTCGCGATATCGCGACGCTTTTTGAAGAAGGGCGCCATTGGGCCAAACTGTCGCGATATCACGACGCTTTTTGAAGAAGGGCGCCATTGGGCCAAACTGTCATGAAATCGTGACGCTTTTTGACAAGAGGGACTAAGTCGCATGATGGTCACGAAATCATGACAGTTTCGAAGCAAAGCAGCTTGGGCGCATAATGGTCACGATATCGCGACATCTCCGGAGCAAAGAAGCCAAGGCGCCAAAGGACTAGAACAACACAGCAAATTAATGCAATTTTTGACAACAGAGGTCTTTCAATTCAGAAATACAACAGTTACATTCAAAATGGCCAAGCCCCGAATACAATGCATGCATGGCCCTTTTATCCCAGACCCCAGCTTCTCTCGACATCATTACACAAAGTGCGGGATTCCCTGTAACCATCCGCACGAATGTTCTCTGGTCGTCTGCAAGATGCTGCCAGGTGCCCCGTATTCTCATGGTCTATAATGGCGGAGTGCGCTGCAGCTACCTATCAATCCATCCGCCAAGTCATCATTCATAGGAATGTGCCAAAGTCGCTTGTAGTTTGTTGCCATGTGTCCCTTTGTCAGAGTCCCAGCAACTGCTTCATACTCTAGGGCTGCCTGTAACTTTACACCATGTGTCCCTCTACAACTGTCTCTACAACCGCCGGTTGGTCAGGCATCGTGAGTGTTCTATCATGATATCACGACGTTCTTGCTACCATGCCTTCTCTCTCTTCTTTGGCCATGATATTGCGATGTCTTGGCATTGGCTTCTCTTTTCTTCCTTGGGGGCCGCAATTTCATGACACGTCGTGAAATCATGACATCTAAGCCTTCCTTACTCGCTTTCTGCCTTTGGGTCGTGAAACTATGACATGTCGTGATTTCACGACGTATTTGCCTTCCGTACATAGCTTCTTCATTCGGGCCATGAAACCGTGACATGTCACGATTTCATGATGTATTTGCTTTCCGTACGCAGCCTCTTCATTTGGGCCACGAAACCGCGACATGTCATGATTTCATGACGTCTTTGCACCTTCAAGTTTTTTTCCCCGAAAGCGTCACGATTTCACGACGTCTTTGAACCTTAGAGCTTTTCCTCAGAAGGTGTCATGATTTCACGATGTCTTTGTGCCTTCGATTCTTTCCTTCGGAAGTGTCGTGATTTTGCGACCAATTTGTGCCTTGGCCTCCTTGCTGTAAAAAAAAAATGTCGCGATTTTGCGACCATTTGGTGCCTTGGATTCTTTGCTTCGGAGATGTCACGATATCGTGACCATTATGTGCCCAAGCTGCTTTGCTTCAGAACTGTCATGATTTCGTGACCATCATGCGACTTAGTCCCTCTGTCAAAAAGCGTCATGATTTCGTGACAGTTTGACCCAATGGCGTCCTTCTTCAAAAAGCGTCGCGATATCGTGACAGTTTGGCCCAATGGCGCCCTTCTTCAAAAAAGCGTTGCGATATCGTGACAGTTTGGCCCAATGGCGCCCTTCTTCAAAAAGCGTCATGATATCGTGACAGTTTGGCCCAATGGCGCCCTTCTTCAAAAAGCGTCGCAATATTGTGACAGTTTGGCCCAATGGCTCCCTTCTTCAAAAAGCGTCGCGATATCGTGACAGTTTGGCCCAATGGCGCCCTTCTTCAAAAAGCGTCGCGATATCGTGATAGTTTGGCCCAATGGCGCCCTTCTTCAAAAAGCATCACGATATCACGACAGTTTGGCCCAATGGCGCCCTTCTTCAAAAAGCGTCACGATATCGCGACAGTTTTGGCACTTAAAGAAAAAAAACATTTTGGGTGATGCAAGATTGCAGCTTCGCCTTCGGATGCTCCTGCATCACCTTATCTCTCATTTTTGAGTCCCCTAAGTCCCTGGAGCTTTGGAACACTCTGGAATCTTGCCATCATGGAGTGTGACCTCCCCTCTAGGAGAGCGATGTGGGAAATATTAGAAGCTTGTTGCCTGATATGAGTCTACACTAGATCCTACAGTAGCCTCATATTTGTAGTTGGATTCAAACCTGTAGGTCCTTATACAATTGGAGTCATAGGAGTAGCCTGTGGAGTCGAGGTCTCACCTCGCATGATCACCATATCCCTCTCCTGAGTCCTCAAGCCTAGCTGAGACTATAGAATATCCCGCTCAAGTACCATATTCTCTAGAGCTAGAGTGGCACTATCAATCTGTTCCAAGTGAAGAGTCCTCTCCTCATAGTATCCCCACCACTGAGCCTATCCATCTACAAACTAACCTTGAGCTACTCTTAAATGTACCTGTATAGTGGCAATGGAGGTATCCCTACCTAAAATCTACATCTGAGCGATCCCTAGTTGTGATTGTAAGCTAACCACCTAGGATCTAAGATATGAGGTCTCATCATCTAGCTCCTCCTTGCCCTCCTCCTTAGCCTAGGGCTCCTCCTCTATGGTTGCATCCTCATCCCATCCATCCTTTTTCTACTGGTAAACTTATCACCCCTAAGGATCTGCTACCTCAGCTGCCTCTACTCCTATTGCCTCATCCCTAGCTCTGCCTTGTGGGTCACCACCCTGCCATATCCTAGTAGTCCACCAAGCATCATAATTAGTAGTGGTCCCTACATCTGCCAGTTCAAAGTCTTGGAAGTCATCATCCTTTTCACCTAGTGGAGTCACCTAAGGCTAATTCAAATACTTCTTCACCTTAAGGTGGTAGTAGATAGTGGGCACTAGTGGAATGTCCTAGCAGATCCCAAAATGCCTAGTAACACATGAGAAATGGAAGAACTCATGCATTTCAAGCTTACACCTAAGGAGCCACCTCTTTCATCTTATCCACCTCAGATAATTTTCTACATCCCCCCATGCAAGATAGTCCATATAGGTTCACCATAGAACCTGCCCTGGCTACAGTGCATTCAATCGATCTAAGTAGTACTACAAATCCCTTACTTAGGAAATGCTCCTAAAATCCTTTTCATCTCTAGGCCAAAAAGCAACATAGCATTGGGAGGCCTCTACAATATCTCCAATCTATCAGGTAAGTTATCCAGGGTGGTCAATGGTGATGTGCTACCATGCCCATATCTAAAGTAGCAGACTATAGGCAACTCCCATGTAACCTCAATGTGTGATCCGATATAGCTCATTGTAGAGCTACGCAAGCAGGGTGCTACCCCATGATAGAATCGTAGGATGGCTTTTTACTCTAAGAAGACATGTGCCCTGTACCAATGCTCAATGGGCACACCCTTGTGGTAAATATCCTTGAGTGCCTCATATCTCTGAGTGCCAAAGATCCACCAGAATACTATAACCTTCATCATGGTAGGTGAAGAGGTGATGGCCTTGCCATTGATAGGGATGCAGAAGATGTGATAAACATCCTCCAAAGTTATCGTAGTCTCTCGGGTTAAAAAATGGAACGTGTTGGTCCATGCATCCCAATGACGGGCCAAATCAGTCATGTAGGCTTGGTCAACCCTAATAGTAGGCAAGTGGATGATATAATTAAGGCCTATAGTGGTGAACCAGTCTCGGTTAGCATCACTAATCTCATGGAGGAGGTCGTAAAAGAGCTCAAAATCCCTCTCTTTGGTAATTAGTTAAAAGGGAAAAAAATAATACATAAAATCAATCAAAAACATTAAAAATGTACTTCAAAATTCAAAAAAATTCAAAAATATTCAAAAAGATAAAAACATTCATAAATGCATGCAAAAATTAAAAAAAAAACAATTAAAACAGTCAAAAATCAAAAAATCAAAAAAATACAAAAAACTTCCTAAAGTTGCTTAGCCACGGCTGGGATCCACGACCGAAAACAACGATCAAATTATCGATCGTTGGGATTTGAATCTTGTGGCATTTGGTAGCCACAACCCCCAATTTACCAATTGGGAGCTATGACTGCCAACCACAGCTAAGAGAAGCGCCCCTTTCAAGGTCACTTCCCATCTCGAGTAGCCCTAAAAATTAAAATTCCCACCCATCTAAGCTAACCTAGACTAATCCTAACTAGGGTGAGGTTCTTTACCAACAATTTAATTTGGTTTATTTAACCCATTTCTTCATGTGGTTCATTTTAAGTTGGTAATAAAATGAGTGAGATTTGTGATGCTACCTTCATGGCATCGACTCCACCACTAGAAGATGCCTCTAGTTGGTTAGCCATGGTTGAGTGTGCATTTCAACAACGTTTCGAGTCAAATTTTTAATCTCACCTCTTAGAGATCTCTTGGAAGTTGTAGAGAATTGGAAAATAATGAATTGAAAATGACATATTTTTATTTTATATTTTCAATTTAACCCGTAGCCACTTCTGGCAACCATGGGTGCAAAATTAGGTTTTTTTGACCACGTGAGCCACAACTAAGAAATTTTCCAAAACTAGCTGCAGTTGACAAGCCTGGTTAGCATCCATCAATAAATACTCTCAAAATTTTATCATGAGGAGCTTCAAAATGCAAAATAAAAAATATTCAATGGTGCAAAACCCTCAAAAATTTCAAAAATAACAAAAATTTGCATAATTTAGAAATTCAAATACGCCTCATATCCATTTATTTACCCTATACACTTGGTGGTTGCAACGAGTTGCAATCCATGCAATCCGAAAAGATGAGTAAATTACCATAAGGCCATTTGGGGTAAATTATTCATCGTTGAATTGATATGCTTCACTTCAACCCCTAATAAGGCCACAACAGTCAGACTGCCCCATGGGAATGAGGATTTATCTCAATTCTTCTTTGACATTTTTAGCAGACCATCGAACATTATGATTCAACATAAACCTAATTGGAATTGCTATCATCTTGATTCCCCAAGAAGGCCATTGTGGCCGGACTGCTACATAGGATAGAGATGTACAATTACTATTAATAATTGTAATCATGGCTGAATTAGGCCTTGCCAAGTAATATCAAAGTTCTAAAGTCTTCAATTATTCAAATCAATCATGATGGTCAAGCGAATTGACACTTCATTAAATGCCCTACCCTCATTGACTCATCGTTTGAGGGGATAGTCATAATATCAATAATTATAATCAAATTCAAAAAGATATCACTTGATCTTGTCAAATTATGTTCATCTTATGAATCATTACCAAAAACTATTATAAGCTTACTCTTTGCTGAGGCAAAAAGTAAAATATGATAGTTAAGCTAGTAGCTCTCAACTTATCAGTACGATTTTATCACTAGCGCTACCTTATCGTCATGGAGCTTGAAAAAAATTTGTAGATTAAGCCTTCCCTCAGTTAGAAGCAATGATTCTATGATGAACATACTTTTTCAAGACTGGGCATCTAATGTTGATCAGATAAATGATCATCATTCAACCTACAACATGGCTTTATGAGGTCTATTTTTGCTCAGCATTGTTTGTTCTCACAACGCATCCCAAAATGGGCATCTGTAGAAACCTAAAACACATCATGTGTAGGGTAATACTCATATGGGTATGCTAACAGACCATATGAAAGATCTTGGATAGCTCCAAGGTGAACCAGTGGTTCTAACCACTCAAGTTAGGTAGTTTTGTCCTAATCAGTCCTGGCTATGATTGAGACCCATGGCTAATAGATCTAGTTGCACCTCAAAGCCACGATTAGCACTAAAACTATTTTGAATATTGAGTCAAGCCCAATTCGGTTGCAAAGGTTTGGGAAATGAAGTTCAAATGGTTTTGGGCAGGGAAGCTTCGATAGTTTTCCTCCCAACTAATCCAACCTCCTATTTCTTGATCTTGGTTTCCCAAGCAAGCCAAGATTAAGTATTAGGAGTGCTATAATACCCCGATTCAAATTGGGGAGAAGTCTAGAATGATATTGAGTTGGAATACAATGAAGCTCTACTGAAATAGATAGTGAAGTAACAACTCTTTGAGGAGAGTCGAAATGCTACCCAATTGTGGAGTGACAAGCCTTAATCCATCAACGAAGCTTCCAAAGGACTAAGAAGCATCAATCACAAATTCAAGTCAATTAAACACAAATCTTATCAAATTCAAGTGACAATCCATGTTGGGACATATAGGTGACCCTTGATCATCAATTCCACAAAGGAAACTGAATATCCAAGCCCTTATTACAAGAGAAAGAATACTTCTGACTCAACTGTGGCTAATAGTACCAACTGCACCTCAGACCAATGGTGAGGGTTTGATCTTTAATTTCCTTTGTTTTAGTAGTAGAATTCCATTTCCAGTTATGCAAATAGCTTAATCTAGCATAGATTAACATTGTAGCAGACATTTGACCAATTAATTTAGTATTTAGAGATAGATTTGCTCTCATTTCCTTGCAATTATTAATTTAGACTAGTTTCTTGAAGTTTCACATTTTTCAAGTTCTAATGGCTAATTAGGATGTATTATTCCTATATTTCATGCTTTATTTACATGCTTTACAATAATTTAATGATTTATTGTATATCTTCATAGTAGCCACCTTTATCCAATTAGCTTGGTGAAGCTCCTCCATCCAAGGCCTCCAATCGGGAAACTGAGTTATCAAAGGCTTGTGACCATCCCAAGAATCTGTTCAAAAATTTTCCTGTTCACCATTATGAATGATCCAAAATAATTTTTTCTTTATCAAATCCTCACCAGTATTAAGAACTGCTAAAATGGGAGAACCTTTGGTAGGAAGTTGATAGCGAACAAGGTCTTTAGGACTTTTGTTCTCAGCATATTTAGCACGAAGATTATTGGCCCAAAGAGCATTGGGGTTATGCAACATCCACCAATATAATTTAATAGCTAAATATTTGTTGTTATTAATAGAATACCGAAATTCTAACCCCCCTTCACTCTTAGGAAGAAATAAAGTATCCCATTTCACCAAGGCCCATTTTCTTTTCTCCTTAGTACCACTCCAAAGGAAATGATGACTGATTTGATCCAATTCTCGAAGAACAACCTTTGGGATATTCAAAATGGAAGAAACATAAATAGGAATATCTTGAAGGACTGATTTTACCAATGTGATTCTACCCCCAGAAGAAAGCTACTTGTTGGTCCACTTTCCAATTTTCTTATTGACTTTGTCCAACAACCAATTCCAATATTTATTTTTTTGCCTTTGAATATTTATGGGAATACCTAAATAAGTGATTGGAAGAGAGGTCTTCTTATATATTAATTTATCCAAGACCATGGATTCCTGTCTAGCAGAGCAGTGAAAGAAAATAACTTTAGATTTGTCTTCATTGATCAACTACCCAGTAGCCTTAGAAAAATAGCTAATGATTTGCTTAATATTAGAAGCTTCCTTAACTGTAGCTTTACCTAAAAGAGTAGAGTCATCCACAAATTGAAGATGAGAGATAGGTCTAGCTCCATGAGCAATGGTAACTCCCTCAAGGGTTTTGTTTTCCCTCTTTTTGGTTATAGTCCTACCCAAGCATTCAACAAGAATGATGAATAAATAAGGGGATAGCGGGTCACCTTGCCTAATACCTCTGGAAGCTGGGA
The DNA here is from genome assembly GCA_028583015.1 of Wollemia nobilis. NCBI lineage: Eukaryota > Viridiplantae > Streptophyta > Pinopsida > Araucariales > Araucariaceae > Wollemia > Wollemia nobilis. Next base: position 4,839,814 of record JAQPPZ010017067.1, read on the forward strand.
ATGACTGAGAAGGCCTGCCATTGATAAGAACTAAGTTGGAAACTAAAGAGATACATCCCATAATCCAATCCATCCAATCCTTAGAGAAACCAAATTGCCTCAAAACTTTGATAAGGAAGTGCCAATCCACTCTGTCATAAGATTTGGATAAGTCTAACCGAATGAACATGGAAGGAGAATTTTGCATATCCATGGAATGGATGGCTTCCTGAGCAAGAACTATCTCATCTACTATTTGACGTCCTTCCACATAACCCCCTTGCTCTGGGAAATAATCTTATGCAAAAGAGGCTTCAACCTTTCTACCATGATTTTAGTAATGATTTTGAGAAGAACATTACATAAAGCAATAGGTCTAAAAGCTGAGATATGATCAACCTCTTGAGCTTTTGGAACAAGAGTAATATAAGTTTTATTGATAACCTTCAAAATTTCTTTGGCTTTCCTAGCTTCTTCCACCACCTCTAATAAATCAACATGAAGGATATCCCAAAACTCTTGGTAGAACTCAATGGGAAAACCATCAGGACCTAGGGTTTTCCATTTTTGCATTTTAAAAACTACTTGTTGAAGCTCATTGATAGTAACAAGAGCAGTCAAAATAGAGTTCTCCTCGAAGTGATAAGAGAAGGGATTCCTTGAAGAACATTTTGTTGTGAAGCTGAGTCAAGAGGAGTAGCAACAAAAATATTGGAAAAGTAATCAACAACAATAGAGTTCATGCCATCCCAAGTATAAACAACATCTCCAGAATCTGATTTTAAGGAAGAAATAAAGTTGTGAGATCTTTGATCTAGAAGATATTTGTGGAAGAAATTTGTGTTTCGATCTCCTTCTTTGAGCCATTGAATTCTAGATTTTTGCTTCCATAATATTTCTTCTCTTTTTTCCCATTCCTCTAACCGAGTTGTGAGTTTAATTTCATCTGCACTTCTCTTCTCTGTGAGGCCATCTAAACGGATTTTCTTATTCAAATTTTCAAGATGAGCAATAACTTCATGTTTTTTTTATGAACATCCCCAAACTCTTTCCAGTTCCAAGTCTTGATTTTGGATTTAATGTATTGCAGTCTTTTGGCAAAATAGAACATCTTAGTCCCATGCCTAGGTTTACCTTCCTTCCACCATTGTTGCACACGAGGTCTGAAGGAAATGTCTCTAAGCCACATTAATTGAAAATGAAAAGGAGAGAAACTCACATTGGTTTTCCACATTTCCACCATGATCGGCCAATGATCCGAACCAACATTATTAAGAGTCTTCACTTTAGGAATGTGACCATGGATTAAGAAATTTTCAGAGAGCAAAAACCTATCCAATCTCTCCATTATACAAGCTAAGCCTTGCCTTCTGTTAGACCAAGTCATAAGGCCATTATCTAGTTGGATATCCACAAGATGGAGGTTTGCAATATATTCGCTCATGAGGTCAGTGCTTTTGTCCAAATTTCTATTTCCCCCCATTTTCTCATCCAGAGAGAGGATGGTATTGAAATCTCCTCCGATCAAGATCCAAGATTTAGGAAAATGAGAGATAATATGAGTAATATCCTTCCACTGTCTTCTTTTTTCCTCCAAAGAAGTCGAAGCATAAACAGTAATGCAGAGCATAATCTGGTTGGAATGTCTACTTTGAATAGCTATAGCCAACAAACCCCAACTGCCAACCATATGGTGAATAACTACCTCTTTTGGGTCCCAAAGACAAGCAATGCCACCCGAAGTCCCTTGGGAACCGAGGGAAACCACTTTTCTAGCTGGCCAAATTTTATCGGCAATTGAGTCCATATCCTCCATTGACATCTTTGTTTCTTGAAGGAAAACAAGATGTGGATGATTTATCTGAATCATTCTTCTAATTTCATTTTGTTTTGAAAGACTCCCTTTGAGTCCTCTAATATTCCAAGTGATGATCTTCATTAATACCAGGGCTAAAAAAGTTGGGAAGGGCATTAATCTTACCTTCCTCTACAAGCTTTTCACCTTCTTTTACCATATGATATTGATTGGTCTTGCGACCTGCTTTTTGATTAGAATCCATCTTCAATTTTTTTTCCCTGTTTCTTGAATTATTCCAATTGAATCTGAGATGGCTTCTAACCTTGAAGAATGCTCGTACATAGCCAAAATTTTACTAGATGGTTCAATGGAGTCTATATTGGGACCTGCATTATTTGAAGTTTTGACATTTGAAAGATTGTTTTTCTTGTGTAAATTTTCTCCTTTTTTTTCTGTTGAAAACCTTTGATTTGTTGGTTTGTCTCTCGAGTTCTTCCCTTCATATTTAAATTGTGTTTCTAAGATTTTAGTTTCCATTATTTCCTCTTCCTCACTTGGGACATCATTTGTGGAAAGGATTTCAAACATATTAGCAGATGACTTTGATTGATCCTTCATAACTGGTTTTTTTTTAGTGTTCTTCTTCTTAGGTATTTGGAAACCTACTGAGTTTATATCTTCTTTCTTTTGATCAAGAATTTTATTTGGGCAAGCACTGGCCAAATGACCATATTCATGGCAAATTCTACAATGAAAAGGAATGTTCTCATAGTCCACTACTTGCTCCCAAGTGTCTTCCCCAAATTGTAATGTGATATTTTTAGGTAGGGGTTTGTCAAAATCCATTAAAACACAAATCCGAGCATAAATAATATGTTCAAAATTTTGAGTACAATCAAAAGTCATCATAAAAGTTCCTAAAGAGTTTCCAATTGAAGAAAAAATAGTAGGATTCCAAAATTCAATAGGGAGGCCAAAGAGTCTAACCCACATGGGAGCTATAGAAGGCATCTCTTCTTCGGCTTTAAATTTAGTATGCCAGGGCTTCATGAAAAGCCCTGCCCTTCCAAAAACCAAGGACCCCCTTGAAAATTTTTCTCTCTATCTTCATTATTAGCAAATAAAACAAGAAAATAACCATTTGGATAAATAGAGATTTGTAACTCACCTTTAGTTTTCCAGATTTTTGCAGCCTAGACTTTGAAAGTAGATAGACTTGGACGAAAACCCATGAACCGACAAATTAGTCCTCTTTTTTCCAAATCTTCAATGCCAGTCTAAATGTTACCCATATCAAGCTTAACAATAGGAGTTCCATCAGCTGCTTTAAGACATCCTGACTCCATTTTCCTGGGATCAATCTTAGGCATTCTTAGAGGTTTATGGGAAGCCCTAATATTGATATTAGCATTGGGCTGAGGCTGTCCACCATGAAGGGCATCCCTAAAATTCATTTTTGGGACCGAGTCTTCGAAATTCTTACCCTTGACAGGGGTTTTCACAGTAGAATTATTTTGTGGGTGCACCTTAGCACCAGATTCACTTGAGATATGAGCCATTTTTTGATCAACTGCTTGAAACTTGTTTCGTGATCTCTTTAATCCTTGCCCTAGACGCCATGGAAAGGTATGGTTTTCACTTTTCTTTTGTGCAGCAAATTGGAAGCCATTGTCACTCAAGTTCATAGTATGATCTGTTGAAAGATAAATTTCTAACCCATATTGGATCCCTTGCAACATTTCTTGCTAAAATATTGAGCATAAACCACAAAAATATTGGTCGCTAGGGCCCAAAGGCCCTAAAAACCAACCTCTGGAGCTGCTTGCACTCAACCCAGATGAAACCCTCGCATAGTTGCTTGCAAAATATCTCATTCACACATAGGGATGTGCTAGGATATGTGTTGCTCCAAATGATATGAAAATTGGTGGAGACGTTCTAGGGTTTTTCAGGCATCTACCCTCAAAATTTTAGCTCAATCCGAGTCCGGATGAGTGAGATATGGCCGAAACGAGTTCGGCCATTTGGGCAGTCCTGCGAAAAAACTTCTTTTCTGGTTTTGCTCTTTGGAATGGTTTAAAAAACTCTATTGATCTTATTATTAAAGGTTTAATATGGATGGTGGGAACTGGAGAAAAAATTTCTATTTGGATGGATACTTGATGTGATAAAAAACCACTCAATTTAGATCCAGTTTTGAAACCTTGGATGAGATTGCTTCAAGACAAATATGGTGATAGGGTTTCAAACATTTTGTACAAGGATCAAGAAGGAAGATACAAATGGAAAGAATATATTTTTACAAGTATACAAGACATTGATGCTAGGAGGCAATTGAGTAGAAATATAACAACTATAATTATTCTAAGGGATGCCAAGGATAAATTGATTTGGGAGTTGAATAGATTAGGAGAATACACAACAAGAAGTGGATATAATGTTCAACACCAACATAACAATAATATCACTAGAATTTGGAGAGATATTTGGGATAGCCCAAGCATTTCTAAAGTCAATTTTTTTTTGGCTACTATGTCATAGAAGAATTTTATCCTAGGATAACCTTATGAAAAAGGGGTTTTCATGGCCCCTCTAAATGTGTTTTTTGTAATAAGGAGGAGAGTATTGACAATCCCTTGGGACATTGCTAAATTTTCTAGAATTTATGGCAATGTATTCTTAATATGTTTTGTAGATTTATGGTGATGAATAACAGAATTGAATATTGGTTAAAGCAATGGTAGAGTACTTATAAAAGTGAGGCTTTACAAACAATTTGGTATATATCAAAAGATACAATACTTTGGACTATATGTCTAGAAAGGAATAGAAGAATATTTAATAGAAATTAAAACAATTTAAAGGTAATGAAAAAGAAGATATGTTTAGCCATAGAGGAGCCTAAACCAACCCTATCAACTCACCCAATCCTTAATTTGGAAGAAGAGAGTCTTGATAGATGGATTCAAGTAATTAAATGGAATTATGATGTTGGGTACAAGAGAAGCAAAAATAAGGTAAATAATATAAATTGGAAACCACCAGATGTGGAGTGGGTTAAGTTGAATTTTGATGGAGCATCTAAAGGAAACCCACGACCAAGAGGAGGAGGAATAATTAGAAATAATAGAGGAGAGATTTTGTCTCATTATGCTTTCAATTGTGGATTTAAGAAAAATAATGAAGCTGAAGCTTGGGCAACTTTAGAAGGGTTAAAAATATGTAAACAAATGAAATGGAATAGAGTTTGGATGGAAGGTTATTCTCTCATAGTAATAAATGCAATTTTAAGGAAAGCAAAGGCTCCATGGAACATACAAGAGATAATTATGGAAATTCAAGATCTTGCTAAAGATTTTGAAGAAATAAGGTTTACACATATATTAAGAGAATGAAACAAATGTGTAGATAAGCTAGCCAATAGAGGGGTTTTGGTTGAGGATCATGAAGTTAACATCTCCTATCCATGGTTAGAGGAAGTAGAAAGTTTAGTTGAAGCTGACAAAAAATTGTCAATTTCCTAAATCAATTAATGATTAAGATTTACTTTAATATTTGTTGAGCAAAGTGCAGCAAATAGTATTGTCATTGTTGTCAACACAGTCAGACAGATTTATTGATGCAATGGACAAGAGTTTATTGAATAGCAAAGTGCAACCAAAGTACAATGGATAGGAGTTCAGTGTTGAGCAAGGTGTTGTAGGAGGATTGTCATTGTTGTCAATACAGTCATTTAGATCTAATGATGCAATGGACAGGCAGTTCAGAAGTCACTCAGATGTAGAGGATAAAGTTCAAAAGTTAGTCAGATCATGAGTCCTTAAATGATAGATGCACAGAAACAGAAAACATAATTCAGAATGAGAAGAAGTCTTCAGAACCTGAGATGTCAAGAAGCGAAAAGGTTTTTTGTGAAAACCAAGGCAGTCAAAATAAAAAGTTTTATTTAAAATCATGGATAACATATTTGAAATGGGTTTTTCTTAAAACCCAAGTTTGCTCTTCGTTTCGTTGAAAAAGATGCCCCGATGATGAAGATATTTAATTTTAAATATTTAGTTTAAATTTTAAAGGTTTTTTGTGAAAACCAAGGCAGTCAAAATAAAAAGTTTTATTTAAAACCATGGATAACATATTTGAAATGGGTTTTTCTTAAAACCCAAGTTGGCTCTTCGTTTCGTTGAAAAAGATGCCCCGGTGATGAAGATATTTAATTTTAAATATTTACTTTAAATTTTATTTAATTTAAAATTTAAATTAAAATATTAAATTAAATTAAAAAGGGCCGACGTGTTACTATTTCGCAGCAATAAGCTACAGGAAGGTGACGAAGGTGGCAGAAGAGTTTGATGCCGACAAAGTTAAATCTGGGCCGACGGATTTTAGGGTTTGGCAGCTGACAATTTCTAGGGTTTTGCAGCCAACATTCTTAGGGTTACAACCAACGAATTTTAGGGTTTGGCAGCTGACAAATTCTAGGGTTTCTCAATCGACGTTCTTCTAGGGTTTGTTCCTGAAATTTCTTCTATAAAAGGAGGGCTTCTTCGAGTTTGAAAAATGGTGTGTTAAGATAAAGTGCGAATGCGAGCATAGTGTTTGTGAAAGTGAAGTTCATGTTGAGCAGAGAGCAGAATGTGAAATGACACAGAGTGTGCGAAGCGTGTGCGCAGAGAAAGCAGAGTGTGCAGAGAAGCACGAAGGGCAAATTTGATTGCAAAGTCTGGCTGTAGCAGTGTAGTAGACTGTGTGAAGTGATTGCGCAAGAGAGAGCAGAGTGCACAAAGATTGCAAAGGTGATGTAGACCAGTTAGAGTCTTGCAATAACAAAGGTATATGTCAAACATTTTTTATTCAATATTGAAGTCCAGTTGGTGCTGGCAAATTAAGGGGTTGGTGCCTCTTTCCAGTAGGTGCTGGTAAAATAGGAGTTGGTGCTCCATTCGATTGAAGCAGATAAAGTTAAGGGGTTGGTGCTCCTTCCAATTGGTGCTGGTAAACAAATTGTAAAGTTGGTGCTTTGCAAGAGGTTGGATTTGGATGGGAGTCCAAGCAGCCATTCTTTTTGAGGAGTAGCCATTTTGGTGAACCTCGTTAAAAATTTGTGTTGTGTGATGTTCTTTTGCGATACTTATTATATTTGTTTATAAGTTTTATCTGCTGCAATTTTTTTTTAGAGCTGTCTATTCATGTTTTGGAATGCTACACTGATTCACCCCCCCTCTCAGTGTCATTGTGATTACAACAATTGGTATCAGAGCCAAGTTCCTTTGGAAAGTTTAACAGCTTGAAGGAAGATCTTACAAGAACACAAATGGCAAGGAAAGGCAAAAGCAAAACCATAAGACACAAGAAGAAGAAATCTCACAAGGGCACAAAAGAAAATGAATATGATCTCAATGTTGCTGCTTTGGGAATGAAAATAGATTCAAGAGATGAATCAAACAGTGGAGAACAAGCCAGATTAATAAAGTTTTGCACCAGATGTGGGAAGACCGGTCACTTTGTAGCTGATTGCTCACAAGGTAGAGAATGTTTTGTTTATGGTCAACTCGGGCATAATGGATGCCAGTGCCATGGGTTTAGTAGCAGTGAAGACGAAGATGATCCATTCAAAATTGATAAAGAAACAGATTCAGAACAAGAGTGTGATGAAGAAGGAAGTGATGCAAAAGCAAATTGGGAACATAAACTGATTTCAGACTTGAGTAAAAAGGTTGAGGATGCAGAAGATATAATCACCAACTTGAAAATTCAAGTAGAAGATTACAAGAAAATTTCTGAAGATCTTGAAATGCAATCTTCTAGGAAAACAGAGTATTGCAGCAAGCTAGAAAAAGAAATTGACGGTTTAAGAATGCAGACAGAAGAAATGAGTAATAAAGTTGGTATATATAGCAAACATGAAGAGAAATCTAACAAAGTTGTTAACAATCTGGATCTGAAAATAGAAGAGTTCAAAAAGAGTGAAGAAACTCTCAGGTATCAAATCAATGAGAAAGAGACTGTATGCTGCCAACAAGAAGAAGAGATTGTTTCATTGAAGAAACAACTAAAAGATGCCAATATAAATCTCAAATTTTAGAAGAGCACAGAGTTGCTAGATACAATGATAAATCAACAAAGAAGCTCCACAACTAAGTTTGGTCTTGGATATGAAGTCGAACAACCTTCATCCTCCAAATATGCGGAGAAGAAGAAGTCCTCGGTTGAAGGATTGAAACAAGAAAAGTCTGAAGCTGAATCCTCAAAAGGAAGAAAATATCAAAGAAGATCTACAACAAAGCAACCACAGCAAAAGAGGTTCTCTCACTCTCACTCTTTTAATAATAATGTTTTTTATGGCTATTGTTCTAAATGCAACCACTTTGGTCACAAGGCAATTTATTGTGGACTGAACAATAGATCAAAGAGTTATGCTGATAAAAATATTTCTATTTTTTTGAGTGAACACCCTGTGCAATGTTTTAAATGTAATGGCCATGGGCACATAGCAAGGTTTTGTTCAAGCACTTATGTATCCAATCTAAGGCAATACCATAGATTTCATCATACACATAGAATGCAATACAGACAGGGAATAAAACATGTGCAATGTTTTAAATGCAATAGTCAAGGGCGCATAGCAAGGTTATGTCCAAGCACTTCTATATCTAATCTAAGGAAAAACCCTAGATTTCATCAGACACAAAGAGGACAACACCGACAAGGAACATATCATGTGCATAAAAGAAAAGAAAATAATCATCCATCAAGAATGCACAAGAGACAACCCCACAAGAGAAATGTTCAAGTTCACGAACAGGAGCAAAATAGGGATGTTGTTGAAAAACCCAAGCCCAAGTTCAGGAAAGTCTGGAGAAAGACAGAAGAGAGGAAATTGTGTCTCCTTGGACTGAAGGAGGCTACTTTGCCATTGCTCTAAGCAACTCCAGGTGGCACATCCTCAGGAGGAGCAATATTAAAGTTTTATTTTAATGCTCCTATGTATTTGTCTAGGTATCTGAGGATGAAAGTCCAAGGATAAGAAGCTTGAGGCTGAGTAAGGTGCACTATGGTTGGCCATAAAGTGTTTGACGAAATGTCTTCTTCCGACATGCATAGTTGAAAGTAAGAGTTGGCAGTAAAATTACAATGCTGGACAAAAATTGGTACAGATGTGAGTCACTTGTCAATTCTGTTGACAAAAGTGAAATCGGCATGTTGAATGGGAAGATTGAAGAAAAAGTTTTTTAATGAGTAGCCAGATGATTTTCAGCCTGGTGATGAATAGTTGAGTTGCTTTCATAGTGGTTGTTTTGATCAAGTTAATGCTTTTCTTGATACATGATTTGGGCTTACTCCATTGAGTTTGATTTGAGCAAGTTATTCTTTGCCTTGGTGATTTATGTTGGTGGCTGTATTTTTCAATTACCTTTGGAAGGAAAAGGATGTCTACTAGTTTCCTTTTCATGTAGTGATTGGTTGAATGCTTCAAGGTTAATCTTGAGTTGAATGATGTTGGTTAAACCTTGTCTATAAGCATTGTTGCTAAAGCCCTAATTGGTTGAGAAAAGATGTTGGATGTGCTGTGGTACAGTGTTTGGTACTTGCATAGATTTGAAAGTGGATTGAGGTAGCCTGCTGGATTCTCACTACAGAGAAAGACAAACAACTGTCAGTAAGTTCAAGCTTGTTGAGAATATATCCAAGATGCATGGTGAAGTTGTATGCAGATGTTGCTGGCATTGCAAAAAAAAAAAAAATGGCTATATAAGATTATTGTATGCCTTCACTAAGACAAGTTTGAGTTTGCAAAGCAACAGAGGGTAGTTGCACAGAAGACAGTGGTTCAGTCATGTTCTTACACATGTTATATTGGTGAATTTGACGGTGATGGTGTCATTCAATGGTTATTGCTGCTATTCACATTGTTGATTTTATTGATGCCTATTATGCTTATCATGATGTTGTCAATCAGTGAAATGAAGTGGTCTTGGACTCAGGGGGAGCATTTGTGTATTTGTTTTTCTTCTTGTTCATGCTTGGAATATTTGCTAATTGTAATAATTTGTGTCTAAGAATGTTGTGCATAGACTCAGGGGGAGTCTGCAGCAGCCCTTTGGTATTATTGTCAAAGGGGGAGAAGATTTACAGGAAAATTGCACGTGTTGCCAACAATTCCAAAGGGGGAGATTGTTGAGCAAAGTGCAGCAAACAGTATTGTCATTGTTGTCAACACAGTCAGACAGATTTATTGATGCAATGGACAAGAGTTTATTGAACAGCAAGGTGCAACCAAAGTACAATGGATAGGAGTTCAGTGTTGAGCAAGGTGTTGCAGGAGGATTGTCATTGTTGTCAATACAGTCAGTTAGATCTAATGATGCAATGGACAGGAAGTTCAGAAGTCACTCAGATGTAGAGGATAAAGTTCAAAAGTTAGTCAAATCATGAGTCCTTAAATGATAGATGCACAGAAACATAAAACATAATTCAAAATGAGAAGAAGTCTTCAGAACCTGAGATGTCAAGAAGCGAAAAGGTTTTTTGTGAAAACCAAGGCAGTCAAAATAAAAAAGTTTTATTTAAAATCATGGATAACAGATTTGAAATGGGTTTTTCTTAAAACCCAAGTTGGCTCTTCGTTTCGTTGAAAAAGATGCCCCGATGATGAAGATATTTAATTTTAAATATTTAGTTTAAATTTTAAAGGTTTTTTGTGAAAACCAAGGCAGTCAAAATAAAAAGTTTTATTTAAAACCATGGATAACAGATTTGAAATGGGTTTTTCTTAAAACCCAAGTTGGCTCTTCGTTTCGTTGAAAAAGATGCCCCGATGATGAAGATATTTAATTTTAAATATTTAGTTTAAATTTTATTTTATTTAAAATTTAAATTAAATTAAAAAGGGCCGACGTGTTACTATTTCGCGGAAATAAGCTACAAGAAGGTGACGAAGGTGGCAGAAGAGTTTGAGGCCGACAAAGTTAAATCTGGGCTGACGGATTTTAGGGTTTGGCAGCTGACAATTTCTAGGGTTTTGCAGCCGACATTCTTAGGGTTACGATCGACGAATTTTAGGGTTTGGCAGCTGACAAATTCTAGGGTTTCTCAACTGACGTTCTTCTAGGGTTTGTTCCTAAAATTTCTTCTATAAAAGGAGGGCTTCTTCGAGTTTGAAAAATGGTGTGTTAAGATAAAGTGCGAATGCGAGCATAGTGTTTGTGAAAGTGAAGTTCATGTTGAGCAGAGAGCAGAATGTGAAATGACACAGAGTGTGCGAAGCGTGTGCGCAGAGAAAGCAGAGTGTGCAGAGAAGCACGAAGGGAAAAGTTGATTGCAAAGTCTGGCTGTAGTAGTGCAGCAGACTGTGTGAAGTGATTGCGCAAGAGAGAGCAGAGTGCACAAAGATTGCAAAGGTGATGTAGACCAGTTAGAGTCTTGCAATAACAAAGGTATATGTCAAACATTTTTTATTCAATATTGAAGTCCAGTTGGTGCTGGAAAATTAAGGGGTTGGTGCCTCTTTCCAGTAGGTGCTGGTAAAATAGGAGTTGGTGCTCCATTCTGTTGAAGCAGATAAAGTTAAGGGGTTGGTGCTCCTTCCAGTTGGTGCTGGTAAACAAATTGTAAAGTTGGTGCTTTGCAAGAGGTTGGATTTGGATGGGAGTCCAAGCAGCCATTCTTTTTGAGGAGTAGCCATTTTGGTGAACCTCGTTAAAAATATGTGTTGTGTGATGTTCTCTTGCGGTACTTATTATATCTGTTTATAAGTTTTATCTGCTGCAATTTTTTTTTAGAGCTGTCTATTCATGTTTTGGAATGCTACACTGATTCACCCCCCCTCTCAGTGTCATTGTGATTACAACAATATTTTCCATTGGTAATATCTATTTTATTTTGTAACACTAATGTGTGTTCATTTAGAGTATTTATTATAATTTTGGTGGTTGCATTTGTGTTTTAGGAAAGAAACTAGAAATCCAGATTTGGTAAAGCGGATTATGTTAGTGCAATGTTTTGAAAATATTACTCTAATTCTACTAAGATGCAAGGCATAGATAGTAGAGGTGAAATTTTGGCATTGTGAAGGCTTCTATAGGAAAATGTCAAGAAAGATGCTAAATTTTGGAGTAATTGTATTCATACAAAGATTTGAAAAGATCCAAAAAATGAAAATCAAGAATTCAAACATTTTATGTAAATTGATGTAGGTTTCTAACTATAGCATCTCAATTGAGATGAGAAGTGTATCTATTTGTAAAATCTCAAGATTTAAAGAAGAGAGATGTAATTTGTTAAAGGTGGAGGGCCCGAGTACAACCCCTTTTTATCAAGCCAAAAAAAAAAACTTAAAACCTTTGTTTTTTTTATTTTTTTTATTTGATAAATAAGGGATTTTTAAAAAGTCCATGAACCTTTTATAATAAGGGTTTTGAAAAGCTCCCCCAAAACTTAGATCCAAAAATAAAACAACTAAAACGAAACCAAAGCGGAGCATCAGATCAGGAATATGAGAACCTAGAATCTAGGCTAGATCCCACGAATCCAGCACAAACAACAAACTCATCTTAACTAAGAGGAGTGAAAATCTGCCCCAAATTAAACAACTAATGAGTATCAGGGGCCATCCTAAGATAAAATCAAAACATTCTAGTAAAAAATGAGCACCCAAATTTGAATTCAAAATTTAAAATTTAGATGATCCTGTCTAAAACTAAAAATTTGAAACTAACAACTTAAGCCACTGGGATCCGATACAACAAACTTGAAGAGATCTCACAAAAACAAACAAAAAAAAAAGAAAAATTACCCAAAATAAAAATATTATATATATATATATATATTTGGTACATAGGTGAATTGGGTACAATCACAATTTGTAGTAACTTCCAAGGCAGGGTTCCAACCATTAATGACTACATCCAAAAAACCCATATGTCTAGTTGATGATAACCCAGCGTGAGATGGGGACTGTCGGATGCATAGGGTTCATACCGTCATCGTCGGTTTGGTTTAACACATGGTAGGAAATGAGGACCACCAGACATGCAGGGAATGAACTACCGTCATCAATCGGGCACAACACACAGAGGATTCGGATCAGACTACTGACTATGGATGGGCACTCCTGTGATATTGGAACCTAAGTCTCCTCTCGATAAATGCCCCAGCTTACCAATTCACCTAGCCTTACGAACAAATAATAATATATCTATTCTTATTTAATTTTATAAATAAAATATATTAATATCATTTAATTTTATTAAAATAGTTATAAATTGTTGTTAAGAAACACTATCCATAATTTTAATTTAATATTTTGATTCAACATTATTTTTTAAATAACCAAATAAACAAACAAATAAATAACACCTCACCTATAGGGTGTATATATATATATATATATATATATATATATACCAGTGTTGTAAGTGAGTTGGAGAGGAGAGGGCAATCCTCCAAGGAAGGTTCTAGGTTTGAATCTCCACCCTACAAAAAATTTAAATTGGGTACCCAAAATCCAATTGATAATGTTGGTGCAAGTAGGGTTGGACGCGACTCCCGAGTGACTTTGAAGGTGTAGAACCCCTAGGTCATGGTATCTCAGACCAAGGGATATATATATATATATATATATATATATATATATATAGCCAATTAAATGTAAAAAAAAAAATAGGTAGTAAGGACAACTCCTAATTTTTTTAATATATAGGAGAGTTGGTTACATCCACATTATTTTTAGTAATTCTAAGGTTCAAACCACATGAACTATTTCCAAAGTCTATACCACCTTGTTATTGTTAACTCTGGTACGAGGGAGACCATCCGTCACTTGGAATTCACATCCTCGGTTTAATGCATGTAACATCATCATCGGTTTGACGCACACTTAAAAGATTCAAATCAGACTACTACTTTTGCAATAGCCCTGCCCACAAAGTTTAAACCTAAATATCTTCTTAATAAATACTCGATAAATAATTACCAATCCACAAACCCTTAAAAGCGAGTGGTAAGTAAAACATATAAGAAGAAAAGAAGACAAGATGCATCATAAGACTACTAAGTGTTTTATAAGTTAGCAATTAGAGTGTCGCTATCCACTAAGACATCACCTTAGAAGCGAGTGCTAATTAAAGTATATAAGAAGAAAAGAAGACAAGATGCATCAAAAGACTACTAAAATCTTCAAGGAGTTTTATAAGTTAGCAATTAGAGTGTCGCATCAAGAAACCGCATCGCTCGAAGACCTCATATCTCCAAAGAAAATATAAATAATTAATAAATTAATTAATTAAATATTTTAATATGAAATTATATTATAAAATTAAATAATATTGATTTTGTTTAATCAAATATATATATATATATATATATATATATATATATATATATATATTTGGTTATATAGGGAATTGGCAACCATCATTTTATTTTGTGGACAGTTTTAAATCCATAAAGCTATCATTACACCCAACTGTTAACGAGAGGATCTTGAAGGGGCTTGGATTGGAACTGCCGACCTCAAGTTGACAAACACTCAATGAAAGTTCTACTACCTTTGCCCTAACCAGTCATTTTTAATAGACAAAGAGAGTATAGGATATTAATTATATACAAAATCCTAGTGACATATACATATATAAAAGCATAATTTTAAGTTTTTATTAAAATATAAATTAAATGAAATATTTAATTGGAAATTATAGACTTTCAATATATATATTTATTGGGATCATTTTTATTAAAATAATAAGATATTTTTTGTAAGATTTATTATTATGGTGTGAGTCGCGTTAGGGTTTTTTTCTAGAGCTTTTGATGGCCTCTAATTTTAATGATCCAATGGTTTGCGCTACTGCTGCAAGGGAGATGATTTCTATCAATGACACTTCTTGGGTGTTACTAGAAATGACTTTTGTTGAAATTTGTTGCGATAAGGGTTAGAGATGTTTTTTCTTTTGAGTTTATTGAATCTACATGTTGTTGGCTAAAGTCATACCCTGGTTGTTTATTTTGTTGGACATATCCTCTTGAGTCGTTATTGAGGGCTTAGATCTCTTCAGCATGGCCCCCCTATGGTATTACTGTTCAACTAGTACAAAGTCTTACCAAAGGTTTTTTTCCTTGTCTATTTTGCTGACCGTGCACATGTCACAACTCTTTATCAGCACGGTCCTTGGCATTTACGAAGCTCTTTTCTCATTCTCTTGCCATGGACCCTTGATTTTAATGTTTATACAGACAAAATACCTAAAGTTCTAGTCTGGGTGGAGTTCCTCTTCCCCTTCTTTTGTGAGTTGGTTTGGACCAAATCATCAGTGCTTGGGCATGTAGTTCTCAATGAACCTATTTTTTTTTAATGCTCATCCATATTGACAAGTATGTGTAGAGGTAGAATTGTCAAGGATCTACCTGATTCCATCATCATTCAAGTGAGGGAGGCCACAATTTCTCAGTGGGTGGTTTACATTAATCTCCCAAAAATGTATTTTTTTTGTCAAGCACCTGATCATAAGGTGAAGAACTGTCTGTGTAAGTTGCATCCTAAGCTAAAATTAAGTTTCGTGCTCACCTCTCAAGAAACCACTCAATCTAAGATGGATGGTTGGACCATTGTGAGTCACCACAAAAATCTGTATTCTCATGTTGTTTTCACTCCACAAACAATGGTTTTTTTATCCATTGACGACAGTTATCACACGCTTGCAACCTTCAAATCCACAGTTTGTGATCTTCACAAGATCAATGCTTTCACTTCTATAGACCACTATTTTTTCTATTCCATAGTCCTTACCCACAAAGGGCACATCACAGATGCAGAGCCATCATTTATGAAATTGGTAATTCCTATGGAGGAAGCAAAATCTAGGGATCCCTTCCCTTTTATGTGGTTTTGACATTCCTGCAATCCTTGATAGGGGCAAACAGATGGGGACAAACTATACAAAAAATGGTTTCACCCATCTAGACCTCGATGGGCAAGCACCAAACCTAATAATTTTAATAGCTTGAGGATATTAGCATTAATTTAACAGAAGGATGATGGAGTCTCAACGGAGCACCCAATTTTTACATTTGATACTGGGGATCATAAGTCTACTTGGAAATATTTACTTGCATGGGAACCTAATGGAACCAACTACTCTATGAGTTAGATCTCTCTAGAGTTATAGTTTTATAGTTTAGGGCTTTTTTGCTTTAGTTTATTTTTAGTTTCTTAGTTATGTAGTGTAAGCGACAGATCTCTTGGTGATTTGTTCATCATTTTTTTTCATTTTATCAGACGCTTTTGACCCTGATTTAGTTTCTTACATAGGCTTTGGCTTTGGGTATGCTTCCATACCACCCACTTTTTTTTATGAATTTGTACTCTTCTATTTTTTATAAGATTAAGTCACTCTATAAAAAAATAAGATATATTTTTTGTGAAGGAAATATCAATTTAATAAATACTCTAAAGATGTATTTAACTAGAGTAACTACTAGGATAAATATATTGGTCAATTATAATACTGATGATAATAAATCCATGCATCCAAATATGAATAAACCAAATGTATGGCAAGGTGATTGATAAATATCCATTTAAATATTTTTATGTGTTTATTTTGATTTATAAAATTTTGGACATATAATGCACTTCTCCCTAGCAAAATGTGGAAACATTATTGTAATTAAGATTATAAGATGTATAATGTTAATTATACCTATAGGGTAACACTTGGTAGTCTTGTAATAAGGATGTCCACTATTATAGTGACCATCCACTATTATCTAGACTAATGGTGTTTAACACCCTTCAATGTCTTTTCATAGACTAGCAAGTTAAATTATAATGACCATCCTCTATTATCTATATTAATGTTATTTAACTCTCTTTGATGTCCTTTCATAAATTAACAAGTTAATTTATATTGACCATATCCTATTATCTAGATTGATTTTGTTTAACATTCATTTAATATCCTTTTGTAGACCAAGAATTAATATCTATTAACCATCTTCTATTATCTATACTAATGGTGTTTAACTCCCTTCAATATCCTTTTATAGGCCAATGAGTTAAATTATGTTGAATATCCTCTATTATCTAGATTGATGGTGTTTAACCCCATTCAATGCCATTTCATAGACCAATAAGTTATGTTTTTTCTTAGCCTTCAAGTCTAATCCTAAAGTAGGGTGAATTATTACAACTAAAAATTGGATTAAACTAGATGGTAGGAGCTAATGTTGTAGGAATAGTTTTTATGTGTAACGTATTACAATAAGTCATAAATATTTAGTACTACTTCTCATGTAAATTTCTTTTGCAAAAGTTATAATTCTTGACTATAGTACCTTATATCATAAATAAGAAAAATTGTTGCTTATCAAAATAGAGTATGAAACATAGAATGTAACACATGCATTATAGGGATCCATTCATAGACATAACTGCCATTCATGTCCAATATATATATTTTATTTATTTTTGTCATACCATACCCAAGATGATAAACCATATAAGGATAGACTAACAATTGCTCTATCAAGTGATTGATCAACACAAAACTACATCATAAGTAAACAAATGTCCTTTTTCTTTTCACTATACAAGTATGAGACTTCACCATTCTAATATGCCTTCTAATAGTTCTGGGATCATGGAAAGGAAGAAATTTTATTTCAAATCTTAGTTATGCATGACAAGTCTTATAAAGAAAAAGTTTTTTTATTTTAGAGTAACACCATATTTTCTTTTTCATACTTCATAGATTGAACAAAAATAATGTCATTTTTTTCTTTTTTAAATTTCTTATTCTATCCAAGAGAATTACATGGTTTGATGCTCTCTTTACTATATCACCAAACTATGTATAATATTAAATTTCTTCATGGATAGTGTAACTAATTGTCTAAATATACCATACAATTATATTTGCAAGTTGTCAAGAGTATAACCAGTTTTCATCCTTAGGAATTTGATTTAATAAATCAACATTTGAATTAGTTTCTTTTTACACAAGTATTCATCATTGTACAATATAATAGGAGGAGATGAAATATATTCATTAATGTATGCATTGGAAATGAAACATGATCTCTACCTAGAATAGGAGAAGAAAAGCATCACCAAAGGAGTTTTTCACCAAAGTGATATTTCTAATGAAATATCCCTACATCAACATCATGTCAAAGTCTCAACCCTTCATGAGGATAGAGACAAATAGGACTAATAAAACAAATATATTTTTATACATGTAAGTTTTTACTCATGATCAAATCCATGCATATAGTAATCACAAATGAACTTATGAGTATAAACTCACAACTACATGTAGGTTTTTAATGCAATGACTAACTTGTACCTATGTGGACATAATTACTATTATTACTATAATGCCCATCAACATTTGTACAATCAAAATGCATTTATACATTCCACAATGAGTTCATATTCCTTTGCACATACAAACAAATGTATTATCCCTTTTACATACTTGCATATGATAATACCAGACCTCCTATATTATTTATAGATCTTTAGTGATGGAAGCTTAACTCCTATTATACTTTTTACTATGCAATTAATGATGCATCTTTTATTTATGATACCTTATTTTTTGTGATAGTAGAAACCAATATTTTTGTGTGGGATGATGGATGTCGAGGAGAGGATAATGTGTGTTGTTCATTACCACCTAGCCCCCATTGGTTTACATATTGATTTATTCCAATACAACGACATGATACAATAATACTAGTTCATCTTATATATGATGCATTCTACTCTCTCATACATTATTAATAGGAAAATAACAACATTTATCACATTATAATGGGATCAAATATTGTAATTTTATGATGTAATTCCACATAAGCATATGCAATATAAATATGTCACACATATAACCTATTATGTAAGTCTTTCTCTTGTATTTTTATTTTGCACTTTACTCATACATGAATTTATTATCCAATTATATCAATGACACAAACACTAAGTTCACTACCAAATTAATTTTAAAATCAAATGTTCCATTTTAAGATGGAGTGCAAAGACATAAATACCACCTCTTTGTATTATAATCAATTCTACTATGCAATTACTAAAGTATTCCAATTATTATACTATGCTATCTATAATAGTAACAAGTAATATAAAGCATTACTATACAATGAGAAAACATTCTAACTAATATATCAACAATATATCCTATTGAATCTCATACACAAAAAAAATTGAAACATCCTCATGAATAATGATTTACTAGATAGCCATTTCCTACTAATGTGGTTATAGTCCCATATCCAAAAGAAACCTCATGTTTTTAGGTATACATTTTCTATATGAAATAAAATAAAATTGGATCCCTATTCCTTCTACATAAGGACTCACAAATTACAAGCTATGGTATTATTAAATGAAAACTCACAACACCATAATAGTATATAATTCTTAAGAATAAGATTCTTCCTATAGTCACTCATGGAAGGGAAATGCCCATGTAAGTTATCATTTCATGCATAAACACTCACTTCCATGTTATCAAAGTGAAATTTAGCTAGAACCCACTATGCCATACAAATATATTAAGAGTAGAAATGCAATTTGATAGGAGTTCATTTTAGAAAGGTATAATCATGCATGAATTATACCATAAGATTTGAGTACCCAAAATTCAATTCATACTTATTTATGATCAAGCCATATCCAAACCAAAAAAGAGAAAAAATATTCTAGGCCTAAGAACCATCAAGAATTAAAGTTAAACTATTTAATATTTATTTTCCTTTCTCAAAAGACATTAGTTATCATTTTAAGAAAAAGGTTAACATAACCTAGTTGTAAGCTTCACTCACTTCCTAATGGATTATCAAATCCATCCTTTCTCTACTTCTATTTTTATGCTTCTATGTATGGCATGGATGCCATTAAAACCAAAATATTAGGCACCCCAACTATAGTAGCCCTTTCCCAAAGATACATGGCAAAGAATTTTTGAGAAACAAAAGATTTTTAAGGTAGGAATGCAAAATCCCTTGCCCAAGGAAGAATAAAGTGCAAAGGGTCTTGGATTCTATGCTTGCTCTTTAACCCTAATAACTCTCTCACAGGTTGTAAAGAAGAAAAGAGGAAAGGAAAACAATGGTATGCATTCAAGGGATGAGATATTTATACTTACAATAAGGGAAGGGTTTTCCAAAACCCTAAATAAAGTGAAAATAAAAATAAAATAAAAGAAACTAGATTTTATTTGTACAAAGTTCTAACAATCCCATATCCAAGGAGGTCAATGCTTAACTATTACTTTTATATATTTATCATAATCAAGAGTTAGTGATGATATAACCATTACTTTTATTATAAGTAGGAGTTGTTATCTCAGATCCCCTCTTGCATGCAAACCAACCTTTATCCATTAGGATTAGGGTAACTAAGAGTATATATAAAGGTAGGGGTGGAAATGGAATGTATCATCATATATTTTTCTCAAATTGTATTGGAGTTTTGATTTAAAGGAGGTTACCCCCTCAAAGAGGCCTACAGTTTTTATTTCTCTTGAGTATTATAAGTTTGTTGTATTTTTGATTAGTTATTTTCTTAAACACTTCCGTTATTTTATTTTTACATTTCCATTAGTCCCAACATTGTTATTATGGTTATGCTTATTTTTATCTAGAGGTTTCTAACAAGTGGTATCAAATCTCTTTCTAGGTAATGTTCTACAATAGTGGCATCAACTTTTATCCTTCCATCTATTTTTCATTTCTGTAATTTTTTTCATTATGCTCATTTTCCAATAAAAATATAGTGCACAAAAAAACCACAATTTTTTTCTTATTTTTAGTGGATTAGGCTATAAAACTTGTGTAGGGGGTTTTAAAATACAAGGAAGGTGCTATCATTTTTTCTAAGCTAGATTTTCCATAACACATCTAGTGAAGTGAGGGATACTTAGGCTTCAATTCCTAAGACTTAGACAACACTTACACATGGTTGTGAGCTCCAATATACCCTCAAGTATATAGGGAAACACTCTAGGAATATGAGAAATATTCATCCATAGGAAGATATTAGTTGTTTGATTTTTACGGTGCACCGATAAGCAATTAGCCCTAGGAAGTTACTCTCATAGTACAAATAAATGGATAGTATGAATATAGATATGATGGTGCTCTATGTATTTAGATATCTAATATATTGTGTCACACTAATCATGATCAAGAGTATATATCAAAGAGCCCATGAAACTAGACACACCTTGGCTTAGAATGTCCTTCTTGAACTTGTTGTTAGTACTTTCCTATCCAAAGGTAAAATCAAATTTGAGCATACCATAGAGGAGACTACTTCCATCATAGACTAACAGTGTCCAAAATATCAAGTGTAATAGTACAAATAATATATAGTTGATAGTATAGAATAAATATCAAAGTAGTCAACTTTTAGTTGTTGAAGCAATTAGTGTTAGTTGCCATTCTGATAGTGCAAAGAATACTTAGATAAATAGAGCAGTTAGTTGGTAGTAGCCCAAAAAAACGTACAAAAGAACTAAAATTTATAATTTTATTGTATAGTCCATTTGGATCCTCTCTCCTAGATAGTTTTTATATATAACCCCCATAATATTTTTAGAGACCCTAAGGTACCTAGAAATGAATGGAGTTATTAGAGTAGCCTAAGAGCTAGAACAACTAGGTGACCAAGTGATATAAATAGAAAACCAAGAAAAAGAATTCCATTAGCTATTAACCAAAATAAATAAATTGGACATATTATATGACCTTGAGAGTCATATAGTAGGCCTATATGCCATATATAACACCATAATGGATAGGGGATCAAGAAGTCAAGAAGGCAATTTTGAGGGTAGAGCACAAAATACCTTGTCATAGAATATCCAATCTATAATTCAATGGAAAGTACCCAACCTATTGGTTGTATTAGGAAAAACAATATTTTACTCTTCATGCCATTCCCCATAGTCAAAGGTTCATAATGGCATTGTTCAACCTCAAATATGAAGTAATTCAATGGTACCAACGGTTGGAGAATATGCATTCACACCTCACATGGGTTGAATATGAGACTCAATTACTCATATTTTTTGGACTTAGTGAGTATGAGGATTTCACTAGAGCCCTAACCAAATTAAAATAGACATCAACTCTCTGTGGCTATTAGGCAGTTTATAAAGTTGACAAACCACATAAGGGGATTGAGTGCTAGGTTTACCCAAAACTGTTTCATTAGTGGATTAAAGGAAGATATTCTTGTTGAAGTAAAAATGTTCAAACCAAGGAGCATGATGGAAATTGTATATTTGGCAAGGATGATTGAAGATAAAATCATGACACAAAGGTGTACCTTCAAACCTCCATAATATTGAACACCACTTCCATATTGAACATCATCAAACCTAGCCAATAAACCACCACCAATAAAATATCTTACCTAAGAAGAAATGGACACAGAAAGGGCATAGGTACTATGTTACAACTATGATAAATATTATATGGGCCATAAGTGCATATAATAGAAACTATATTTACTCCATGTGAATGAACCTTACACCAAGGAATCACATGATGAAGAGGAGAAACATACAAAATAAGAGCAACCCAAAAAGTCAAAACTGATAGAGGACCAACCCCCTAAAATTTCAGTACATGCCTTAGCTGACATTTTCACTCCCTAAACCATGAAATTGGTAGGGTATTTAAAGGATCAACAACTCATCATCCTAATTTATTCAAGTAGTATCCATAATTTTATTAATCCATAGGTAGCCAAAAAATTAGACTATTACATATACTCATGCATTTATTTTGAAGTCACCATGGCTGATGGGGGAACCATACTATGAAAATAAAATATAGAAATGTAAAAGTATGGATAGGTGACTACAACCTCAAGGTGGACATGTTTTCTCTTTTATTAGGAAGATGTGACATTGTGTTGGGAACTCAATAGCTTTGTACACTATGCTTGATAGTATATGACTTTTTTGATCCATGGGTGCAATACACTCTTTATGGTATGTATACAGGTCATACATAACTCATCATCTCCCATCGGATAATTTTTTAATAAATTATCTTAAGGGGTGGTGACACGATTATTTGCTCTACATGCCTCAACTACGAATAATATAGTTTATCTAAGTTAATTACAAGAAATTATGGATAAGCATGTAACCATGTTTGTAGAACCCCGTTAATTACCACCATAGTGCACTCACAATTATTCCATCCAACTCATCCCTAGAATATTACTACCCAAAATTTATCCCTATGGGTACCCATATGTGCAAAATACTGAGATTGAAAGGATGGTGTAGGATTCGTTAGTAGCAAGGGTCATTTGACCAAGTGTTAGGTCATATTCCTCCCTCATACTACTAGTTTGTAAGAAATATGGGTCTTGGTGGTTGTGCATGAATTTATGAAACCTAAAAAAATTATTGTCAAGGAAAAATTTCTCATTCCCATAATTGATGTTATTAGATAAACTTCATGGTGCTTGCTTCTTCTCAAAACTAGATTTGCTTTCAAGATATCATCAAATCATATTGAAAGAAGATACTCCAAATATAGCATTCTAGAATCATGAAGGATTGTATGAATCATTTATTATTCCCTTAAGTCTAACTAAATCACCTTCCACATTTCAGTCTCATGAATTCAATTTTTTGGCCATTCTTATGAAAATTCATTTTGTTTTTTAATGATATTCTAAGTTATAGTCACACATGGGTGGACTATTTGCAACATGTGGACTAGAATCTACAATATTGGATGATAACCAACTATGTATAAAATGGTCCAAATATTCTTTTGGAATGTTGAAGTGGAATACCTAGGTCACATAGTTTAATGAGAAGAAGTCAAGGTGGATCCAAAAAAATTATAGTCATATAAGAATTGCCCAAGCAACACACTCTCAAAAGCCTTCCGGGTTTCCTAGGCCTCATTGACTATTATAAAAAATTTATCTATGATTATAAAAATATTACATCTCCCTTGATAAGTATGTTATATAAAAACTTATTTCTATTGTCAAAATCAGCTAAACACACCTTCATGCAACTCAAACAACCTATTCTCTCTACTCCCATGCTGGTAATACCTAATTTCTATAAGCTTTTTATGTTTAAAAGTGATGCATTAGGAAGTGGAATTTTTACAATATTTATGCAAGAAGGATGACCATTGGATTTCCCTAGTAAGGTATTATCAAACAAAACTGTAGTAAATTTGATCTATGAGAAGGAGATGACAATGATTATACATGTTATTAACCATTGGAGGCCTTACCTTATTGGGTAATATTTTTTTATCAAAATAAATCACAATAGTCTTAAATACTTTTTTGAGCAGTGTGTCCATGCTATAACAACAAAAATGGGTCACCAAATTATTTTATTATGACTATAAAATAATATATAAGGGTAAGAAAAATATAGTTGTTGATGCAATATATTTCCAATATGAGAACCAAAGTATGCTATGCACTATATCTACTCTACTTCCTCAATTGATCCACCAACTTCAAGAAAAGGTGACCAATGATCCTACCTTATAATCCTTGATTTAACAACTTAAAAATGATCCCAAATATTGGCTAAAGTATACATGGATGGGAAAAATATGAGGTATTGAGGCCACCTTGTTATTCCTAAAAATTTCCCACTCTAAAAAACTATACTGCAAGAAATGGATGCTTCCCTGACTATAGTGCATTCTAGGTTATTAAAGGCATTTGAATGGGCTAAACATATATTTTTTGAGCAAGGATGAATTTTCAAACTTTTGTGGTAGAATGTGATACTTTTCAATGTATGAAAGGTAAAACTATATGCACACTGGAAACATTCCAACCTCGACCTATTATAAAGCCCATTTAGACAGGTATTTCCATGGATTTTATTGAAGGGCTCCTAAATTTTGGAGGCAAAAAAATCATTGTCATGGTGGTAGATTACATCTCTAAGCATACTCACTTCTATCCTCTAACCCACCCGTACAAGGTCTCAATGGTTGTCAAATATTTATTGATTTCATTTTTTATTGTCATGGCATGCTCCAATCCAATATTTCCAACCATGATGCACAAATCAATATGAGCTTAGAATACAACCCTTAGTCAAATGGGAAAATAAATTTTTTTAACAATTGCTTAAAAACATTTCTTGATTGCTTTGAATCTAAGTAACTAACTTAATGGGTCAAACAACTTCCATTGATCGAATGGTGGTATAATACATTATATCACTTTTCCACAAGGATGACACCATACAAAGCGGTTTATGGATACCCTCCACCATCACTTCTATCATATATATTGAGTAATTTTTGGGTTCAAGCAATGGATTCCACTCTCAAGGAGTGTGCAAAAATCCTCCAACATTTCAATGAAGAACACAAGCTTATACTGAGAGGGGGGTGAACAGTATAAGACATAACCAATTAACAATTTTAACTTTAAATAACAGAGGCATCAACACAACATTAATCAAGACAGAAAGCATCACACATTGAAGACTCATTTTAACGTGGTTCACCCAGAATGGTTGGGCTACATCCATGGATAAAATCTTTCACTAAATTTTATCAATCAATTTCTGGGAAAAACCTTTCCCGATTACAAAGTTTATGGGCACCAACCCAAAGGAGACACCAATCCCCTAGCTCTGTTCTGGCTGGTGATCCTCTAGAAGACCTCTGCCTCCGCTGCCCTTAGCAAATGGAACTCTATCCATAGAAGACACCTGTCTTCCCTGCTCTGGTTGGAGACCTCTGTCCTCAACTCTATCACCTCAAAAGCTGGTCCTCGAATTTGCACTAAACACAGTCCTTCGGTCTAGCACAAATGTCCTCTTTCGTCTTTGCCTGTTGCGCTTACTACGCCCTCTGCTTTCTCTATGCAAAACATAGCAGCACTATCTTCGCACACTTTGATTCCTTGCGATCTCTCTCACTTAGACGATTCGAAAGAAATGCACTTTGTACTCGACGATCGAACTTCTCCCCCGCACTCTATCTATGAAAGTCGCACTTCGAACACACACCCGATCGATCCTTAACTCTCCAAGCAGCCCTCCTTTTATACTAACACTTTCAAGATTAAAACCTTGATCTTAGTCGGCTGCACACCCTAAACTACGTCGGCTGCAAACCCTAAACTTCGTCGGCCCAAATTTAACTTTGTCGGCTTCACTGCCTCTGCAACTCCTCTCGTAGCTTCTGTCGTGAAACTACAACATGTCGCGCGATATCGTGACACCTTTGCAACCGTACACTATCTTATGGCTTTTGTCATGATATCGCGACACTTTCTACGTCATCTTCACTTCCTATCAAACATACACCTCTCGTCATCTTCAATTCTATCATGAAATCGTGACCCTTCTCTGCTTTCTCAACCTTTTCTCGGCTTGCACTAGCGAAAATGGAACATGTCACGAAATCGTGACACTTTCGTTGCCTTATGCTTTTCTTGCCTTACGCCTATGAAACTGGAACATGTCATGAAATCGTGACACTTTCACCTTCGAGCTCTTCCTTCTTGAATTCATCGCGAAATCATGACGCTTCTTCTATTGAAGACTTGCTTCCTATTTCTGTCATGAAATCATGACACTTTCTCCAACTGAATGCTGCCATCTCAACCTGTCATGAAATCATGACACTTTCTACATCCGTACGATTTCTTTGCAACCTGTCACGAAATCATGACACTTTCAGCTTCTGACTCTTCCCTTTGCTACATGTCACGAAATCATGACACTTTTTCTTTTGGACTCTCTCTCCTGCAACATGTCATGAAATCGTGACACTTTTCCATCCATACAATCTTCTTTGCAATATGTCACGAAATCGTGACACTTTTTCCTGTTTCTTCTCTCTCTTCCAACATGTCGCGAAATCGTGACAGTTTTGCCAGCTCTTTCTCTCTCCTCAAACATGTCACGAAATCGCGACAGTTTTTCCAGCACTTTCTCTCTCCTCTAACATGTCGCGAAATCGCGATAGTTTTTCTTTCCTGCTGCATACCTTTTCTTACTTGTCTTTTTCTTTGATCTTTTGCAAAATGGGCTACTATGATCTTCCTGGAAACTCACTGTCCATGCTCTGAATAATTTGACATTAAATCAAATTCCTTCAAGAGCTTCTTGACATCAATGACAACTTCTACACTTGAGCAAAGGCAATGGACCCAAGGTACCCAAAATTGCCAACAATCTCCCCCTTTGTCATTGATGGCAACCCTTCACTGAAAACTCATCTCAAGAGCCAAAACTGAAACCAACTGTGCTAACAACTGAGAATCTGCCTTTGAAGTTTTGCTCCCCCTGACTTGAAGCTCTTCTCTTCACTTGAAGCTCTCCCCCTTACTCATATCTCTCCCCCTTTGTCATCAATGGCAAAGGGTCACCTTTGGGGCTCGGGACTAAGAATGAGCCTCTTAGCTTGGTCCCTCCCCCACCTCCTGATGAGGTGATTAATTCTGGGGTGGGAGTACAACTCCCAATTTCTCCCTTAGATACTCAAACGTATCTCTTGGAAGAGGTTTGGTGAAGATATCTGCAATCTGCTCTTTAGTAGGCACATACTCTAGCTTGACCTGCTTGTCTTGCACTTTCTCCCTTAGAAAGTGATACTTGATGGAAATATGCTTTGTCCTTGAGTGCATTACCGGATTTTTGGAAATACTTATGGCACTCGTATTATCGCAAAATATGGAGATGGGTTGTTCATGCTTGACTTTGAAATCCTCCAAGGTGGTTTTCATCCATAAAACCTGTGTACACCCAGCCACTGCTGCTATGTATTCAGCCTCTGCTGTAGATAAGGAAACTGAAGGTTGTTTCTTACTTAGCCAAGAAACCAAACTCTTTCCCAGAAAGAACGCTCCACCACTAGTGCTCTTCCTGTCATCAGTATTGCCTGCCCAATCTGCATCTGAATAGGCCGTGAGGGTGAAATCATCACCTTTGGGATACCAAAGCCCAAAATCCATAGTGCCCTTCAGATATCTGAATATCCTCTTAACTGCTGTAACATGAGAATATTTTGGAGCTGCCTGAAATCTTGCTACTAACCCAACTGCCTGCATGATATCTGGTCTGGTAGCCGTAACATATAATAAACTGCCAATCATTGATCTGTACAACCTCTGATCTACCGTTGGAGATTCATCATCTTTACTCATCTTGCACCCTGTAATCATTGGAGTACATACTGGTTTGCTGTCCATCATCCCAAATTTCTTCAACATTTCTTTGATATACTTTCCTTGAGAGAGAAATACATCGTCTTTTGATTGAGCAATCTGAAGACCTAAAAAGAATGACAGCTCTCCAATCATAGACATCTCAAATTCCTTCTGCATGGTGTTAGCAAAAACTTTGCACATCTGAGTATTATTCCCCCCGAAAATAATATCATCAACATAGACAACCATAATCAACATATCATCACCTTCATTCTTAATATACAGATTGCTATCTGCCACGCCTTTCCTGAAGCCTTGCTCATGAAGATAACTGTCAAGTCTTGAGTACCATGCCCTTGGTGCTTGCTTTAACCCATATAAAGCCTTTTTCAGTTTACACACATAGTCTGACTGTTCTGTGAGAGACACTCCTTCTGGCTGTTCTATGTAGACTTCTTCTACCAACACCCCATTTAGAAAAGCTGACTTTACATCCATTTGATATACCTTGAATGATTTGAAGCTTGAAAGGGCCAAAAACATTTTGATAGCTTCAAGACGAGCAACAGGAGTGAACGTCTCTTCGAAATCAACACCTTCTACTTGAGCATAACCTTTGCAGACTAACCTAGCTTTGTTTTTGACAATCTTTCCATCCTCATTGAGTTTATTTCTGAATATCCATTTTGTGCCAATGACATTCTTGTCCTTAGGTCTTGGAACCAAATCCCAAGTTTCACTTTTCTCTATTTGATTTAGCTCTTCATCCATCGCTTTTACCCAAAATTTATCTGCACATGCTTCATTGAGATCTTTTGGCTCAATCTGAGATAATAATGAAACATTTGTAGAATCGTGTGAAGGTATGACTCTTCTTCTTGTTTGCCTGTTGTTTGGATCACCAATGATCAAATCTTTGGGATGATGTTTTTGAACATATCGTGAAGGAGTTTTGGGAAGCAGTTGTTGTGTTTCCTCTTCTTCATCTGAAACCTCTCTGAATTCTTCTTGACAAATTTCATCACTGAGTTCCTTGACTGGTTCTCTTATCCCTGTCTTTTCATCAACTGTTACATTTATGCTCTCTACGACTGTATGCGTTCTTTTGTTGAAGCATCTGTAGGCCTTGCTTCTACTGGAATATCCAAGAAAGATTCCCTCATCACACCTAGGATCAAACTTACCCAGATTCTGATCTTCCCTTCTGATGAAGCACTTACTCCCAAACACTTTGAAGTATTTTACTATAGTTGGTCTTCCTTTCCACAACTCATAAGGAGTTTTATGATGATTGACTCTAAGTTGGGCCCTGGTGATAATGTAGACTGTTGTATTGACTGCTTCTTTCCAAAAGCCATCTGAGAGTTTCGACTCATTTAACATAGCTCTAGCCATATTTTCAATAGTTCTATTTTTCCTTTCAACTACTCCATTTTGTTGAGGAGTTCTTGTTGCTCGAATATTCTCTTTTGATTCCTTGTTGCTCACAGTATTCCACAAATTCATTTGAAGTGAACTCTCCTCCTCTGTCTGATCTTAAGCATTTGATTCTCTTGTCAGTCTCATTTTCAATCATTTCTTTGAAAGCTTTAAATTTTTCAAAAGCTTCAGATTTTTCTTTGAGAAACGTAACCCACGTCATTCTAGAATAATCATCTATAAACAACATGAAGTAGCTTTCTCCCTGAATGCTCTGAGTTCTGGTGGGGCCACATAAATCAGTATGAATAAGATCCAATGGTTTTGAAGAAGTGTACCCTTTTGATTTGAAACTGGTTCTGGTTTGTTTTCCATGTTGACAGGGACCGCAAATGATATTATGGGGCCTTTTTATTTTGGGCAAGTCTCTAACAACTTCCTTGTTACTAATATTGACAAGATTATCAAAGCTCAAATGCCCCAATATTTTATGCCATAGCCAACTCTCATCTTCTTGAGTTAGAAAACACTTTTCCCTTTTTATCTCACTCAACATGTA
This sequence comes from Wollemia nobilis, assembly GCA_028583015.1. Lineage (NCBI taxonomy): Eukaryota > Viridiplantae > Streptophyta > Pinopsida > Araucariales > Araucariaceae > Wollemia > Wollemia nobilis. Next base: position 4,869,763 of record JAQPPZ010017067.1, read on the forward strand.
AAGATTGTTTGGAGTCCTTGTAGCACTCGCAATGAGTTTTCCATTTTTTTCTTTACTTATCTCACATCTATCTGAAAAGAAAGATACTATGTGCCCTTGATCACAAAGTTGACTCACACTTAGAAGATTATGTCTTAGGCCTTCTACATAAAGCACATTTTCTGTTTTGGATTTCCCATCCAAACTAAGAGTCCCTTTACCACAGATTTTAGCTGACCTATTATCTCCAAAACTGACTGTTCCTCGGTTTGTTTGTTTTAAGACCAAAAATTTTTCCTTTTCACCAGTCATATGTTTTGAACAACCACTATCAAGATACCATTTTTCTACTTTGTCTTGAGCATGAAAAGCAGTTTGAACTATCATTGACTTAGATTTGATCTCATTTTTCTTTTTAGTGAACTCAAGGCTAGATCTATCCAAACCGCACATCCTTGTTGTATGCCCAACATTCTTGCACTTGACACACATGAAATTTTTATTCATAAGAGGTGCAAACGAGTTAACATTTTCCTTACTATGGCTATTCAAGGATTTATTGCAATGCATAGCTTTGTGACCAAAATTCTTGCAGGAAAAACAATAGCCATGGAAAGTATTATGTAACCTGTTTTGATGCCTTGGATGATTGTTCTTCTTGTGACCAACTGGAATCCACCGCTCTTCAGGATGAAGATTGGTCTTGCTCGAAGACCCTATTTCATGAATAGTGATACCATCCTTCTTTTGCTTGTCATACGAAGTATTCTGTCTGAGAGCCAATTTTTCCAACTTCATTCTAAGAGACATAACCTCTTCTTCTAGTTTCTCGCAATCAGTTTCCTTTCCTTTTAAAGCCTCTGTTAGAACTTGTTCAACCTTCTTTCCTTCTTCAACTAGAATTTTGAAGTCTATAACTCTTTGAGACAATCTTGATCTTGCAATCTCTTCTTCCTGAATTTGATGCTTGAGAACAGAATTTTCTTCCCTGAATTTCTCAAGCCTTTTTAAAGCCAAGAAGAATTCACCTTTGAGATCGAACCCAACCTCTTCATTTCTTTCTGAATCTGTATGTTCCTCTGATAGATCCTTCTCCAAGTTGTTAGGCTTTTTCTGGAGAAACCCGCTCTGATACCAATTGAAGAACACAAGCTTATACTGAGAGGGGGGGTGAACAGTATAAGACATAACCAATTAACAATTTTAACTTTAAATAATAGAGGCATCAACACAACATTAATCAAGACAGAAAGCATCACACATTGAAGACTCATTTTAACGTGGTTCACCCAGAATGGTTGGGCTACATCCACGGATAAAATCTTTCACTAAATTTTATCAATCAATTTCTGGGAAAAACCTTTCCCGATTACAATGTTTATGGGCACCAACCCAAAGGAGACACCAATCCCCTAGCTCTGTTCTGGCTGGTGATCCTCTAGAAGACCTCTGCCTCCGCTGCCCTTAGCAAATGGAACTCTATCCATAGAAGACACCTGTCTTCCCTGCTCTGGCTGGAGACCTCTGTCCTCAACTCTATCACCTCAAAAGCTGGTCCTCGAATTTGCACTAAACATAGTCCTTCGGTCTAGCACAAATGTCCTCTTTCGTCTTTGCCTATTGCGCTTACTACGCCCTCTGCTTTCTCTATGCAAAACACAACAACACTGTCTTCACGCACTCTGATTCCTTGCGATCTCTCTCACTTAGACGATTCGAAAGAAATGCACTCTATCTCTATCGAACTTCTCCCCGCACTCTATCTATGAAAGTCGCACTTCGAACACACACCATCGATGCTTAACTCTCCAAGCAACCCTCCTTTTATACTAACACTTTCAAGATTAAAACCTTGATCTTAGTCGGCTGCACACCCTAAACTACGTCGGCTGCAAACCCTAAACTTTGTCGGCCCAAATTTAACTTTGTCGGCTTCACTGCCTCTGCAACTCCTCTGTAGCTTCTACCGTGAAACTACAACATGTCATGATATCGTGACACCTTTGCAACCGTACACTATCTTATGGCTTTTGTCGTGATATCGTGACACTTTCTGTCATCTCACACGTGAAATCGTGACCCTTCTTGCTTTCTCAACCTTTTCTCGGCTTGCACTAGCAAAAACAAAACATGTCACGAAATCGTGACACTTTCGTTGCCTTATGCTTTTCTTTGCCTTACGCCTGAAACTGGAACATGTCACGAAATCGTGACACTTTCACCTTCGAGCTCTTCCTTCTTGAATTCATCATGAAATCATGACGCTTCTTCTATTGAAGACTTGCTTCCTATTTCTATCATGAAATCGTGACACTTTCTCCAACTGAATGCTGCCATCTCAACCTATCATGAAATCGTGACACTTTTTGCATCCGTACGATTTCTTTGCAACCTGTCATGAAATCATGACGCTTCTCAGCTTTCGACTCTTCCCTTTTCTACATGTCACGAAATCATGACACTTTTTCTTTCGGACTCTCTCTCCTGCAACATGTCACGAAATCATGACACTTTTTCGTCCGTACAATCTTCTTTGCAATATGTCACGAAATCGTGACACTTTTTCTCTGCTTCTTCTCTCTCTTCCAACATGTCGCGAAATCGTGACAGTTTTGCCAGCTCTTTCTCTCTCCTCAAACATGTCGCGAAATCGTGATAGTTTTTCCAGCACTTTCTCTCTCCTCTAACATGTCGCGAAATCGCGACAGTTTTTCTTGCCTGCTGCATACCTTTTCTTACTTGTCTTTTTCTTTGATCTTTTGCAAAAGGGCTACTATGATCTTCCTGGAAACTCATTGTCCATGCTCTGAATAATCTGACATTAAATCAAATTCCTTCAAGAGCTTCTTGACATCAATGACAACTTCTACACTTGAGCAAAGGCAATGGACCCAAGGTACCCAAAATTGCCAACACTCAAAGCTAATTTGACTGTCATAAAATTATATGTGCCAAGTTGATCAATAACACTCAAATCATAGTTTTAATGTTGAGGACATGGTGTTCCTCCAGTATTAAAAATCATATTTTATACAAGCTCAAATTTTTGATCTCCTCCACCATACATATGATTTTTTCATGTCTCCTCTTTAATGAAGGTCATTGGCGACTATACATAGGTTCAATCAACAGTACCCTAGCTGGATAAATAAGGTTTAGTCATATTGGTACCTAAAAGTATTCTAGAACAACAAACATGCACACTTTACAATCATAAATTCACTAATATTTTAGTATAATGGTGAGTATTATAGTTAGAACAAGCAACTAGAGCTACTCCATCAACACCAATAATAGTTTCCTAACCTCAAGATTTTAGGACAATATTTCTTGAAGGGGAAGGGCATGTTAGGACCCTGTCTTAATATAGTCATCATTATGTAATTGTCTAGTGTTTATTTATGTTTCACCTTGGTCACCTAGAGCATATGGGCCTATTATGATGTAACCATTACTTTTATTATAAGTAGGAGTTAATGATGATGTAATTGTTAATATTATTATAAGAAGGATTTACTACCTTCGATCCCCTATTGCATGTAAACCGATCCTTGAGCATTAGGGCTAGGGTAAATAAGAGTCTATGTTAAATAAGGGGTTGAAATTGAATGTATCATCATATATTTTTCTCAAATTTTATCGAATCTTTGCTTCCAAAGAGGTTGCCACATTGAAGAAGCCTATGATATCTATTTCTCTTGAGTAATATAATTTTGTTGTATTTTCAATTAGTTATTTTCTTAATAATTTTATTATTTTATTGTTGCATTTATATTAATTCCTACATTTTTGTTGTGGTTATGCCTATTTTTATCTAGATATTCCTAACAGACTCTCTCTCCATCATTCAGAAGGTAATCGTGCAACTATATAGTAATATATGCCATTTTTGTATCTCTCTCTTTCTGATTTGGTCACTTCCATGTATCTATCACTATCTCCATAATTATACCTTCCTTTGCCTAACTACATAAAGGATGACCTGTGGCCACTCATAACATTATTAACAAATTAGCTTATTTATATCATAATAATATAAAATTTAAATACAAATGGTATCCTAGCAATTCCACATAATTTAAGTTGCTAAAATAAATAAATTATTTTAAGGTAATAATTTTGGGATGTGACATACTTCTCCTCTAGAAAGATTCATCATCTTGATGGCTACAAACAACACTCATTAAGATATCATTATTTTATAAAATATTGCCATTTCAAAGTAAAATTTAAAACTAGCCATACTAGTGTAAATCATTACACAACTATGTGTGAATAAAAATTTTCATATTTACATAATACCACTAAAACACAAAGCAAAAAAATATTTCGTCCAATATTCATTTAGCTAAATAGATGATAAAATTGTTTTTGAAATTATAGTAATTTTTCATGTAGCACTATCTTTTGAATATTGATCATATTGAATATTTGCATTAGGACACTTCCCTATTTTGTAATTGTAGCATTTATGTATCCAAAATTCTAAAAGGTTAAACCAAAACCATGCATGGTTCTTGAAACTACAATGAATGTCAGCCTAGAATATGTGACACATCAACATGATAAGGTTTTAATAGATATGCATAAACAATATGATAAATTTAGGATAGGGCAAGAGGTATAATATATTGATAAGCAACTATGTTTATAAATTCTAGTGCTTTGATGGATCCCATAAATCTAGAAGAAGTTTTAGTAGATTAACCAACTTTAATGGAATGTTTCTATTGATCGAGTCTTAGAAATATAGTTTTCCCTTTGAAAAAATATGTCTGAGTACTATCCTTATTAGCATAACTCTTTTGTCAATTTGCAACTTCTTTTAGTGATTTCTAAATTAGTTTAAATTGTTCTATCATTTCACTTTGCATGTCAAGTTTAATAAACAACCTATATTTCATTCTATCCCAACTAAGGAGTGTTCAATGCTTTCTACTACAAAGAGATCCAAAAAATGCTATACCAAAGCTATAATAACAAGAGTTATTATATGTAAATTCTATCAATGGTAAATATTATTTCCATTGGTACTATTGTTCTATTTAATACATTTTAAGCAAATATTTTAAGCCTTGATTAACTCTTTCTATTTATCCATGAGTTCTTGAATGGCATGAAGAATTAAATTTGAATCTAGCTCCTATTCTAGTGGTTATGGTCTACAAAAGCCTAGAGGTTATCTTAGTGTTTATATAATGCTTTTTGGGCACTCACAATCTAAAATTTCCTATACAAATCTCTTTGTTAGGATATCATATTTTAGATTACTTAGTATAAAATGTGTTACTTTATTTAGTTCATCAATCACTTCCAAGAATGGTATATTTATTCTTGGATGTGGGTAATCCATGCATAAAATCCACATTGATTACCTACCACTTCCATTTTGGTATACCATGAGAATATATTATACTAGTTGGGTGTGCATGCTCAATCTTAACTCTCTAACATTCCAATCACTTAGCAATAAAGGTTGTTACATTGTTTTTCAAACTATAGCAAAAATATAACTTTTTAAAATCAGCCAATATTTTTGTTACTTGTGGATGTCCTAAATATAAGGCACACCATGAATTATATAGAATAGTTTTCTTAAATTATCATTGTTAGGTATGTACATGGATTTCATATACCTGAATAATCCATATAATTATAACCTAAAACTCTCAAATATATGATTATTTATATTTGATTCTAATGCAACATTTACCTTATTATAGTTTTTGTCTTCCTCAAATTATCTGAAGACCTATTCTTTGGTGTTGATGACTAAAACACATCTTATACAACTTGATGCATTAGCCAATATTTTTTTTTTCTTTTATAATAGTTGATAGCAAGATAATACTAGAAAAAATTATCTTCACCTATCTTTTCTAACATTTAGATTTTGCTGTATAAATATGTATTTTTGGGTCTAATGATTTTCTTGAAGTTCAATTTTTTTCAATTAAGTAATACCTCCAAATCTATAGAGCATGTAGTATAAATTCCAATTACAAGTTATGGGGGTAAAATTATATTCATAGGTTTTAAATTCATGTGATTTATAAGATATTACATGTCCATTTTACATTAATATAGCTCCTAGGCATTCTCCCAATGCACCAGTAATAACTATAAAGTCACAATTAGGATCTAATACTCTCAAGATTGATAGTATTGTTAATTTTTTTCAAAAACTAAAATGCTTATTATAGGTTGATTTCACCACTTACATTCACAATCCTCAAAGATACAACTAGATTGCAATTTTGCTCAAGTTTTATAATTTTTTTACCAAGGCATTATCATAACAATTAGAATGAAAGCATATTTTGGGCCCAATATGAAGATTGAATTATGCTTCTGATGAATATTTAATATAAAGTAGAGGTAGAAAACCAATTGGAAGAATTATAGGTTATCTCAATATCCAGTATTTCCTAGCCAAAATTGAGAATTTGGATAAGGTAGGAGAGCCTAGAACATTATAGTAGTACCAGAAAAAATTTTTGGTCAAGACAAAATAATCTGACAATCATGCACAAGTGTCAAATTAAAATTTTAACTAAGGCATGGGAATATGGCACACAAAAGCAATACCAAACTTTATAAAATCTGACACACGCACAATAGTAGCAAAATTATAGCACTTGACATTCATCACATGGCCAATATAATAATTTGGTTAAGGCAAAGTATTTGACATGAAGCAATAAGCCAAACTCTTGAAACAACAAACATCCAAAAAGGTGTTAAAAATATTCAACACCCAATGTATATTTGGATCCAAAATTTGGCTAAGTGTGGGGATTCATCTAGCAAGACACTAAAATTTTTAAGGTGCTAACATAATCCATTGCTAATACAAATCTAGCATTTGGTATTGAAAGCAATGTATGGCCAGATTCAAATTTTGACTAAGTATGAGAAAATTGTTGGACTTACAAAGAAGTTGATATCATTCACAAGCCAAAAGAGTCTAATATTGAAGTATAATACTAGACTCAAATTGTGCTAAGACATAAGGTACAACATAAAGGAAGCTAAACTTACAAGTACCCAATAATTCTCTCTAAGCTCTAGCATCAAGAGAAAGGCTCCTAAATTAGTCTCAATCAACAGGATTTGCATGTGTCAACTAACTACCCAAAGTCAATGTTATAAGAAATATTAATGGTCATATGCTTCTCCATTATACACCTATCCTTGCATAGCTTGCTCAACACAACAAAAAGAAGTGGAAGAAAATAGAAATATTAGAAGATGATCAAGATCTTATGGTGCAATGTATATACCAATTGCTTAAAAGGGATATAGATAAGACACATCAACAAAACATGTTTAAAGTGGTTAAGCCTAGCTAAACTAAAAGTAATGACCACTCCATCCACTCACCTCGATAGACCTATAAAAGAGACTCCACATAATCATTCCAAGCTAACTAAATTTGATGTAAATCTATATATACTTGAATGTAGCTCATTTTAAGGTTCGACTCTTTAACTTTTATAATTGCTTACGTTGTATTATTAAAGGCTATACGTCTCTTAATGAAAATTTTAGTGATGTTTGGCCTCTGTTAAAAGATATTGTAAAACATGTATGGTTGGTATTTTTATTACTAATCATTTTTGTTGAAGTTGGATGAATAGTGTATTTTGCTAAAAATTCTATTATATGGATATCTTCCTTGATTGTTGTTTCTTTAGTCTTTGGAATGCTAGGTGATGTATGTGATTAATTTATTAATGCTCTGTAATATTGAATGATAGTTGGTATATTAGGAATTTTAGTTTAGTTAAGGGAATGAGACTATCATACTCTTTTATCTCTTGCTATGGCTAAATATTGTCTAGATTTTACTTCTAGCTTCTAATCCTTTGATTTATTATTTAGTCTTTAACCTCGTTGTTAGTTTAGCTAGTACCATAGGAACTTGTTGAGTGATAATTTTTCCCAATTACAAAACCACCATCATAGTTAGGGTATTGTTAGAAAACCCTCTCTTGCAAAGAAATTCAGAATTTCTCCAAGGTTCTTATTTGCTTAATGTGTCATTGAATGCTTGTGAAAATATACAAAAAAGTGCTGAAATACCATAGATGTGCAAGTGACTATTAACAAGGGGTATGTGGTTTGGTATTACTTTGATTTTTATGCTCTCTATTGTTCATGAAATTTGAAAAAGAAAGAAAATGTAACATTATTGGTCCTCTATGACCATCCTAGAATGGTGATTTAATTCATTTTATCTTCAACATTTTTTTAGGTAGATTTTATCTTCTTTTGTTAAGCATATTTTAATAGATTTTATCTTCCTTTGTTAAGCTTTGCTTTGAGCATAAAAGAAAAGACTAAAATATAACTTTGAAATGTGAATCCAGAATGGTGATTTAATTCATTTTATCTTGTTTTGTGAATGAATTTTATCTTGCTTTGTTAACAAGTTTTATCTTGTTTTTTTAAGCTTTGTTTAAGCATGAAATAAAATGACAATATAATTTGAAATATGAATCCCAGAATGATGATTTAATTCATTTTATCTTTTTTTATGAAATAGATTTTATCTTGCTTTGTTAACAAATTTTTATCTTGCTTTGTTAAACAAATTTCAAAATAATAAAACCTATGGAGTGCAAGAATCTATTTTGGAACCTAAAAAAAAATGCCTTAATTAAATGTGTCCAAATAATTTGATATGTTAGCCTTAAACAACAAAATTATTTGGATGCTCTAATTACTTCAAAACCCCCATTATTGATTTTTTTTGTGCAAAACGATATAATATTTTTAGGGCTTTGAGTGCTTGATGGAACTTAAAAAATAAAATGAAAATAAATAAAGATAAAATCTAGGGTTAGAGAAAAAAATGAAAAATCTGAAATAATGTGAAACAAAGTGTAGAAAAGCGATCAAAGAGAGCAACTGTAAACTGATCTCCTATTCTGCAAAAAATGGAAGATTATGAATATTAAAATAAAACCAGGTTAAACTTGCATCCACACAATATAAATATAGTTAAATTCAAGAGTTTAAGGAATAAATGCATGCATTAAAAACATTAAATGTTGCTACCATATCCATGCATAAAACATCATAAAAATGAACTCAATACATGTATGAGAAAGATGTGCAATTAAAATTGTATTCAAAAAATTCTTTGGCTGCATACAAGGTGGAAAAATTAGTGTTAGCTTGAAGACTTTTAATCCCTCTTCACACCTCCTTGTTCCCAAAAATTCTGGACTTGGTTTCATGTCTCAGTGCCATATTTAAAATTTTAGAAGAAACCTTTCATTTCCTTTTCCTCGTTTGGTTTCATTTCCATCTGTTTGGCTTCGCTTCATATTTTCAAATGATTCTATTTCGCCCTTTTAATTTCCTTGATTTGTAACCAACAAACATCATTTAAATAAAAAATGATCAATAATGCTCCTACCATTACCTAAACCTTCAGGCACATAACTTAATGCCACTTCAATGTCCATGACAACATGTATATTTGAAAACGTTCAATTTGGGTGAATGGATACGTTTCTTATATGTTGCGGTCTATACCTTACAAAAAATCATGTAGCACTTGTGATAAAACTTTTCACCACAACAACTAATTTTATTCCACGTATATTATGTAATAGGATACACTACATAAATACTAGTTAGATTGTGATCATAATGAATATTCTACAACCATAAATCGACGAGAAGGTTGGAAATGTGTATATAATGATGTATATTCAATACTGACCAAGCTCCTATTGAACTCATATAAAATAGACACAGACTATATAGGTCCGATTGCATCAAATTGATCCCTCCACTCACTAGTGAGTTTAAAGGGCAATGGTGAGGTGGTAAGGAATTGAATATCCTAGTGTTTTCATCAAAAGTTATTCCTATAGAAATAATTTTTTTAAGAGAACATTTGAAAGATTAAAGGATATGCCTTTACAATCCATGTATCAAAGTAAATAGACTATCTTGTAAAGACACATGTGATAAAGGTTTAGATGTTTCACTTCCATCCTTCCATATGAATCCATGAACTATGACATGCTCATAATTTGAACAAGATCCACATGAGGAGTCTAATAATATGGTTTAATTATCAAAGTGAGCTCCTTCTAGTGTGTTCAATTCCTCTACATGTTCTTTCATAGTCACCATAACAAAATAAATAAAACTATATTATCTATTGGGTTCATCAACCCATACATTTAAAAAAAATCCATGGAGGGTTGAGTTGGAGGATATATAGATATTTTTAGAGTTCATTCCATTGGATATGGTCATATCCCCTAAATGAAAATCAATAAAGGTAGAATCCATAGCCAACCAAGGAATCCCAATGGCTAATGGATAACCATTTTCCTTGGCTCTCGATTGTAAAATTATGAAATTGATAGGGTATTCCCATGGTTCCATAATTACTGGTACAACCTCTACTATACCTTATAGTTTTTCTAAATATTGATGTACAATTTGAAGTATAGTAAATATAGATTGCACATTAGTCAAGGATAGTTTATTCAAATATTCAATGGTCATAAAATTTATGGTAGCTCTTAATTCAACCAATACATTACGTATCTTGAGTAATGATAGAAATTGTAATGACTAGGCTTCCATGATCTTCATACTTCGATGGAATAAGCTTCCCTACCAAGAGATCATCCAAATTTCCATCTACTTGTAAAATTTTTGGATAAGATTTTTGTTTTTTTATTGGCTTCATTATACATAGGTTCTAGATAGCCTTATTAAAGATTTATATATATTGGGCAAAACATTGGTTAGTTTTTTCTATGGTTTAATTAATTGCCTTCATTTAATTGTCAACCCATGGTAGCTCGTAGTCTTGTGAGCAAATGTGCAAGATATATGCTTATAATTTCTTCTTCAGAGATGAGCCTCTTAGATTTATGGTTTGGAGGGTGTTTGATGTTCGTTGAAGTTTTAATTATAAATGCCAAACCAATAAGCTATCCTATGTCTAAGAAAATAAGACTGAATGCATACAAAAGTTAAATTGATACTTTGTTCAAAATTATTGAAAATAGGGAAAAAATAAATAACATAAAATAGGGGAAAATAAGGGAAGAACTCATTTGTAAGTGGGCCCATGCTTCTAGCAGATTATTTTCGTATTAAATCTTCACCAGACACTTAGACGAGTTTAACAAGAAATAACTCAAAAATATTTTTATTAGCAACTACAACAAGAATTTATAGAAATCTTGGGGGGTCTTCTTCAGAGGTGGCTTGCATATTTATAAGATATGCGGTCACACCCTATTACAATTATCAAAACAAATTGGAAAATGATTCGCTTTTGCAACTACCTGCATAAATGAAGGAACCAGGTAAAATATCAGGATATTACAACATATTCTATTTCTAGAATATGTCTGATATTTGTTTTACCCGATTTACATAAATATTTCACATAGTAGCTGGAAAATGGGTGGGAGTCATCTTTGACATTGTCTCTTATCCGGTTTCAATGCTGGAACTCTTTTTATGCTTGTTGCTAAAATTTATTCTATTCTATCGACCATGAAGTCATTCTGGAATTTGACATTACTGGAAATTGGGCACCTCATCTAAAGAAGTCGAGAAGTAGGTGCCTTGTCTACAAAATTTAGGAAGTAGGTGCTTAACGAGAAGCAAATGCTTAATAAGAAAATATGCTCTACTAGAAGCAGACACCTAACAGGAAGCATGTGCCTAATGGGAAGCAGGCACCTAATAGGAAGCAGGTGCCTAACAGTCAAGTGTTGAATGAAAGTAAGGCACTTCAAAGGAATTTGGGTGCCTGACTTCATACCTCACACAAATGTTCTGTAGATGTTTAGCCTTCATAAATTCACAAGTGCCAAGTCCGAGTGGGACCTCGATAAAAACATGCCAAAATGTAACAATTCCCACAAAATACACTTGAAGACAAATATTAAATAACATGTAGAATAAATCTATTATATATATATATATATATATATATATATATATAATTTTTATAAAACATGTACATATATAAAAATAAGTACCACATTTTATAGGAAAAGGAGTACAAAAAATGAGCATTTCTAAGGCTCATCATCCCCCCATGCTTAAGGGGTGGCACATCCCTATGCCACTTTATATTGGTAATTACCAGTTCTATTTACAACATTTCAATAAGCCTTATTTGTCTTTATATTTTTCTTTTTAGTGGACTTTGATTTTTCCTTATCACGGGGATTTCACCCCTTTATTGTTTTGGGAGCAGCTACCTCCTGTCCTTGTTGTTTTTGGTGCTTGTTGTGTCGAACTGGTTGACTTGGCCCTGCTCTTTTCTTGGGAAGTTCCCTGGTCTAGGCCATCTTGCATTTTTCAATATACAAATAATAACTAGAGAAACTAGTGGTATCCTTCTAGAATGTAGGCTCAACCATTTTCCAGTACTCATGGTGAAGGGGTAACTTTTCACCCATAGGCACTGCTTCTTCATCACCAAATGGGATGCTAAACTTCTTAGAAACCCTGGTTGTGGGAAAATCAACCCCTATTGGGTCAAGCTCAGGTTCAACATTGACCTCTATTTTTACCACTGAGGGATTTTTGCTACTTGATGCCTGATCTACAGGTGGCACATGACCCAAAAATCCCATCCTAATAAAGTATACCTTCATCCTTGAAGGCTGACCATATACCCATCTTGTGAGGCTTGTCAGATTGCTTTATGGCCTCTTTGTATGATTCCTTGTAGACCCTCTTACAATATTTTTCTAATTATTTTTGTGTTTTGCCATATATTCCTTGACCCTAAATTTATTTGCTGCCTCCCATTCTTCATCAAAATCTAGTTCTAATTCCTGATCCGCTTTTATGTCCAATGCCTTCAACTTGGCAACTCTCACTCTAGTTCTAGGTCATCATTGATATTCCCTTATGGATTTTTACTTTGACCTCAACTTTATTTACTGCATCCTAGGGTATGTTGGTGTTGTTGGTACTTCCTGGTTTATAGCATATTTAGGTTGTTGAGCCTCTTCTTCCTCTGTAGAAAATTGTTGCTCAACTAGGACTGTTTCCTCCTCCTAAGGCTGTTTGATCCTTGCATTAGTTGGAGAGTGCTCTAGCTCTTCATCCTTACCTAAAAATTGAGGCTCTTCAACCTCTACCTCATTCTCCTTATCATCTCCTTTGTCTGCAGACTATTCTAAATTTTGAGGTTCCTCAACCTCAAATTTATCCTCCTGAAGTACCAATTTTGTAGAAGATGTGGAACAGGGCTGCTCTACTTCCATTGTAGTATCATCTCCCTACTCTATTTCTATATCAGTAGGGGTACCTCTATTTCCCCATTAGTTTGCATTGTTGCATCTACTTTGGCTGGATGTTCAACTCCCACTTCTTTGCCCTATAGTTGTAATTCTCTTATTTTCCCCTATATTTGCTGAATTATTTAATACAATTCATGCATATTCAACAATACCTCCTTTCTAGACTCTTGAAATAGAGTTTGTTCCTCTTTGTATGTGGTTTCCCAAGTGGAAGCCTGCTCTCTCAATATCTATAATTGTTGTTGCAAATATTCTTCTTGGCCCTCCTATAGCAACTCTTTTGTTGCAACCTCCTATTGAGGAGTTTTCACCTTGGATATATCTTCTAAAATCTAGGCTAGGTACTCATCCTTGTTTAGCTCATCAATCATCGTGTCATAGTCATATGAGCTTGAAACCACACTTGACACCTTCGTACTTATACTTTGTGTCCTAGTGGAAATTGGCATGAAAGGAGGGCTTGGTGGATCCTATCTTGCCTCATCCTCAAATTGAGGGGCAGTGGGAGATAGAGCCTATCTTGCTTCCTCACCAAATTGGGAAAAAACATGGGATGAGGCTTGTCTTACTTCCCTTGTATTTTCTATAGGATAGGATGCAAGTGTCATATCATCTCGTTCTATCACATCTTGGGCTGATTACTCATTCTAAATTGGAACCACCACTTCTGCTTGTGCCCCTAGCGCTACACCAGTACCCACATATCTATGTAACTTCGCATATCGTACTATGGTTAAAATCAGGCCATGGTGATCCAAGGCAGATATTGTGCCTGCTTTGTACCATTTGGCCTCATCCTTGAGGGTGCATGCAAGGTAATGTGGGACATTGATTTTGTCCCCATGTAGTATGTTATTGAGAAAACAAAAATGATTTGTGTTCAATGTGGAGTACCTAATGAAGCAAGTAAAGAACCATGTGATCTATTCAAATATCGCCCTCCAAAGCTCATGGATGTATCAATTGGGTAAACCAGCATGTATCAGGTGCTTTATAGGTCCCCCAAAGAATATTTGTGCATAAAGAGAAAGATTATCTTCCTTGTATGTGCACTCCCCTATTAGAGGGAGGCCTATCACCATGGTGATATAATTTTTGATGATTAGAATATCCAGTCCTTGAATGTGCACGATATCATCTCTCATGGATGTTGTGAATTCATTCGCTATCGCTGCATCCTAGCCTTGAATGACCGATCGATAATACTCCATCCATATTGCAGCATCAAATTAAGCTTACACATCTACAAAAATCCCTAAGTAGTTAGTAGGTTCGCTTTTTTTGAGGTCGTGGTTCTTTGATTTCCTCCCATTCTTTTCCTTTGATTTACAGTTCACTCAACAATACCTCTAGTTTTCTCCCTCAATGATTCACACTCTAGTTTTTATTTCTGAAGAGAGATTTATAGTAGCTATTATGAAATTTTTAAAATAATTACTTTCATGCACGCATGCAGTTAATCACTATAATCAATAGTGATTATGGTTATCCAAAGAAAATTTCTTTCAATTATGTGCCTGATTGTGTGGAGATGATAACCATAGGCAATCGACCAATCAGAGCCATGACATGTAGCACAGTGCCAAGTGGAGTTATTCAGTTGGCTAGGATAGTAAGGGGGGTTGTGCCGACACTTTTCCATAGACACACATGCATATGAAAAAAATATAGACATAAAACAAAAATTTAATCATGCACCTAAATTTGTTTTGTGGGTGTATATGTGCAGGTATTCGTGGTGTGTTGCTATTGGCTGGCATTTTATGACTGGACAACATGAAATAGAAAATGATGGCCATATTTCCCATACAATGAATTCTCTTCCACATGATTGGTTCTTGGTAGCTGCAATGTGACTTATTCAAGAAATCCTGCAAAATTCAAAACAAAAATTAGAAAAAAATTGTATCCTCTTGGGACGAGAAACATCCCCTCCTTGAAAGTTGGTTGATGTTAAATTTTAATTTCATTCATGATAGATTTAAATTTGCATGTGCATGGGGTGTTGACGTGACTTGGGCCACATCCCAATGTTGACGTGTTATTCTTTCAAGGCAAAAAATGGCCAAAAAATATGGAAATCAGGTGTCTTTTCTATACGGAAATTAAATACCTTTTTTAAAAATTATGGTGTGCAGGTGCCTTGGAAATTAGAAATAGGCATATTAGGAATCAAGCACTTTGCTTAACATGGGAAGTAGGCACCTTAGAAATCAGGCACTTATACCTAACATGGGAAGCAAGCACCTTAGCAATCAGGTGCTCTACTTAACATGGGAATCAGGTGCCTTAGCAATCAGATGCTCTACTTAACATGGGAAGTAGGCACCTTAGAATTCAATCACTTATACTTATCATGGGAAGTAGACACATTTTTGATAATTTTTGGGTGTTGTACTTATAAAACAAACTTTATAAAAACTCAATGTTTTTTAACATTAAGAATATTTGGTGTCAATTTCCCAAAAATTGGAAGTCAGGCACCCTCCTGGAGAAACCAAGAATTAGGCATTGGTCTACCAGAAAATGAGATGTAGGTGCCATCTCCTTCACATATTGGGATTCAGGAATTGTGTACCATATAACGATAATTATGCGCCTTCTATCGTAATACAAGAATCAGGTGCCTTCTACTGTAACACGAGAATTAGGTGCCTTCTACCTCATAACAAAAATTAGGTGCTTCTCTTTATTCAATGGGTGTTGAATTTTCCTCTTATTTGCATTGTAAGGTTTATCAGGCCCTTTAGTGCTTCTTATTGAAGAACAAGAACAAAATCAACATCCGCCTCTAAACCATCAATCAGTGTTTTATTGTCCATAAATAACAATCCAAACACTCTTGTGCAAATTCAGGTTTAATATTCTATTTTATAAGTGGGGATAAGCTACTTCTACTACAAGAAATTTCTCCTAAAAATCAGGGAAGTCACTGGTTCATGGATCCTATTCTTGTTAGACCTAGGTCTCCCAGATTGCCTAACAGTTGCACTCAGGGTATGCTTCTACAAAACAAAAATACAACTAAAAAATAAAAAATTGAAACAATAATTGTATTTGGGACTATTTGGACTACATCCACATATTACTAACTCAAGATAAAATCGGAATCAACTAGGGTATCTCCTATGCCTAATCTAGACTCAATCATGTATGCTTCAAAAATATGGTATGGACACATGTAGTGACCATTGACTGTTAAGGTAATGTTGATGTCGTCTATTGTTGTAATCCTTACAACCCCATTTTTGATGACTTTAGTCACTTCATATGGTCCCATAAAATGCTGCCTAAGCTTTCCATTCCTTTCCTAGAATCGAGAATCATATAATAATTCCCATTCTCCCACTTTAAGTTGCTTTGGCCTAGTGTGGCGGTCATGCCACTTAGCCCTTTGTTTCTGAATGATATCTATTTTCTATAGAAGCATCAAGGTAGTATTAATCCAGCTGATTAAGTTGCTAAATTCGTTCTTTCTGTGCATCATCCAGATTTATATTCAATTCTACAATAGTCCTAAGTGTTTTGACTTCAAATTTTATAGGCATCATGGCACTTTTCCCATAGACTAACTGAGATGGTGTGAAACTAGTAGTAGTCTTCTATGTGGTCCTATAGGCCCACACTGCTTTTGGTAATCTAGTAGGCCAGTACTTCATATATTGCTACATTATCTTTGTCAGAATATTTTCCAACTCTTGATTTGTCACCTCGACTTGCCCATTCGCTTGTGGATGGTAGGGAGTGGTTTTTTTATGCCTAATTTTATATTGTTGCATGAGTTCCTGAATCATCTTTAAAGTAAACTAATATCCTTGATCAGTTGTGATCTCCCTTGGAACCCCAAATCTTGTAAAAATTTATGAATAAAAGAAATCTGCTACAATTTTCTCCTTTGAATCATACAAAGCCTATACTTCAACCCACTTGGTCACATAGTCAATACAAACTAGGATTTACCTCTTACCTCCTAACTGCAGATTAATAGGTCCTATGAAGTCCATCCCCAATTTATCAAATGGATCGATGTGACTATGTGGTTGGAGTGGCATATCATATTTGAGAGTAGGTTTACCCATCCTTTGACATTGATCACATCGGCTCACATGCTTGGCCGCATCCTTGAATAGTGAAGGCTAGTAATAACCACCATGCAACACTTTATATGCAGTCATTTTTCTTGTAAAATGGCCACCACATGGTTCATCATGGAAAGCCTTCAGTATTTTAGTTAATTCACTTCCAAAAACACATATTCTCATGAGCTTATTAGGCCCTATTTTAAATATACACCCATCAATCCATGAGAAATATATACTTTTCTCAATTAAAGTTTGTTTTTCATGAGGTAAAAGTGTAGGGGATACATTACCAGTGGCTAAATAATTAGCCATATCTATGTACCAAGGTATCTGATCATTCATAGCAAATATATATTCATCTGGAAATTGGTATTTTGTAGCTACATAGTCTGAAGGTGTCAATATGGACATGAAATTAGCTACCATGTTATCCTTTCCTAGCTTGTCTACGATTGTCACATCAAATTCTTGCAAAAGCAAAAACCATATGATAATTATGCCACTAATCCCAGGTTTGTTTATCAAGTATCTAATTGTTGAGTGGTCAGTGTGTACAAAAACCTGATAACCTGTAATGTAATGACAAAATTTGTTAAGAGTATGTATTACTACAAGAAACTTTTTCTCTGTGACAGTATAATTGAGTTCATCACCTGTGAGGTTTTTACTAACATAATAGATGGTTTAAAAATCATCACCATATTTTTGTCCTAGTACTAAGCCTATTGCATTGTTAGATGCATCAACATATATGTGAAAAGGTATGGTCCAATTTGGACCTCTCAGTATTGGAGCAGTAATTAGTTTTTCTGTGAAGGTATTGAATGCTTGTTCACATTCTTCAGTCCAGGTAACTCTGTATCCTTAGTTAACAATGTGGCAAGAGGTTTAGCAGTTTTTCTAAAGTTTGGTATAAACCTCATGTAGTAATCGGTTGATCCTAGGAAACTGCGGATATCCTTTTGTGTTTTTGGAGTAGGTAGGGTTTGGATGACTTCTATTTTCTTTCTATCTACTTTTATCCCATCTGCAGAAAGGTGATATCCTAAAACTATTTCTTCCTACATCAGCATATAACATTTCTCATTGCTTAGGGATAGGTTAGTTTTCTCACAATATTTAAGTGTCTTTTCCAGATATTTTGTGGTGGTTTCAAAAGTTTCTTCTTATACAATGAAATCATCCATGTATACCTCCACAGTCTCTCCAATCATGTCAAAAAAAATACTTAGAACTATCCTCTAGAAGGTGGCAGGTGTATTGCATAGACCAAATGGTAAAACTCAATAAGCAAATGTTCCCCATGGACAAGTGAAGGTGGTTTTATCTTGATCTTCTTCCCCTATTTGGATCTAATTGTATCCACTGAACCCATCTAGGAAAGAGAAATACTTCTTGCCTACCAAGGTGTCAAGGACATGATCTATGAAGGGTAAAGGGAAGTGGTCTTTCTTAGTTGCTTTTTTCAAAAACCTATAATCAACACAAATTCTCCACTTTCCATTATTCTTGGGCACCACCACTAATGGTGATACCCACTCACTATTTGAAACGGGGTAGATGGATCCAAATGTGAGGAGTTTTTGTAATTTTGTTTTGACAATTTTCTTTATGGCTAGGTTCATTCTCCTTTGTGGTTGTCTTATTGGTTTAACCTGGTCTTCCAGATATATTCTATGAGTACAAGTCTTAGGAGCTATTCCTATCATGTCATAATACTCCCAAGTAAAGGCATATTGATGTTTTTCCAATGTTTGTTTTAGTTTGGTTTGTTGTTTAAATGTCAACTTGTTATCTATGTTCAAAATTCTACCAGGTGCAACTTCTATTTATTAAATATGGTGGTATTTTCATTCCACTAATAGCAACTCAGGAGGAGGATAGGAGGGTTATCCCTGAAAAAAGTGAGATATCATCCTATCCTCATCATTTTAATCTTCCAAATCATCAAGTATCATGACAGGTTGGATCATTGATAGACCACAAATATTTTGATTCTCATCCTCAGGTTCTCCCAATAACTATGCAAATTGTGCAGGTGGATGTATGATGAGTTTATTTATATTTTGACCATATGAAATGGTCATTTTCCCATATCTACATATTATGTAAGCATCAAATTTTTCTAGCCAAGGTCTACCTAAGATTAATGGGTATCCACCTAGTCCAAACTTAGATTGCAACACTAAGAAATCTACTGGATACTCCCATGCATCCACTATAATAGTGATATCTTCTAGTATTCCCTGAAGGAAAATTGTAGACCTATCTACCAACTAGAGCACTATTTTAGTGGGCTTTATATTAGTCAATATTAGTTTTTGCATGGCCTCCTAGGGCATGACATTGATGGTAGCCCCCAAATATACTAGTGTATTGGGTAAAACATAGCCTTCTATTTTTATAGTTAGCACAGGGCTTCCTAGATCTGAGGATTTCTAGCTATAGGTATTCCCTAACATAAGGTTAGCTAGCTGATCTACCAAACTGATTTATTTAACTAGTTTTCTCCCTAGTTTCTTGAGGCATAGGTCTCTAATGACCTTACCATAGATAGGTATGTCTCTGATGGCCTAAAAGAGATGGATTGTGACTGTTAAGTTTTTTAAACTAGAGAAGATATCAAACTCTATTTGTATTGGTTTATTAGGTTCCTACAACCTTTGTGGAAAAGGAGGAACCTCCTCTTTATTATTCACAAGTATTGATTCTTCTACTACTTCCTCTATAAAAGGTGACTCCCCTTTTACTACCTCTATTTGTTCCTCTTCTTCTACAAGAGGAGTGACTTCTACACCTAATTGTTTTCCTGACCAAAACTTGATAGGATCACAATCTACCTTAATATTGTACATGGGGTACATCTCATTTTCCATTTGATATTTTGGATATTATTTATTATTTGAATTTGTTGTAGGTTTTTTTGGTAACTAAAGAGTTCTTGAAGCAGGAGGTGAAGCCAGACTTGGTTGTAGTGGAGCTGGAGCAAGATGTTGTGGATACTGATTCAAAGTATTATGGTTTCTCCACTACTGCCCAAGCTTCTAGTATTACATCCAAGGGTAAGGATTTATTCCTTGGGGAAATGGATTCCAATGTTGTTACCCATACCAACCCATATTGGGTGGTTGGGCTTGACCTTGGTTTTGGTAATTGCTACCCCCATAATATGGCATTCCTGATTGCATATTGTTACCCATAGGAGACTGTTGCCAGTTCCTCCTATTACCCATGAAGTATACCTTTTCTACTTCAGGTTCCTCTTTAGATTTCATTAATTGTGGATACAACTTTGTTTTATGATCCTTCTTACAGACATCACATACACAAAATTTGTTTTTTGGACATTTGTTTTTGTGTGTTTGCCTCTAAATTTAGGATAGAAGTAGGTCAATACTACCTCATTATTCTGCTTCTTATTCTGAAGAAGGTATCCATTTGAAGATCCAGAGATGATAACATATTGCTCTTATGGTCCTCAAGCATGTTGCCTATCTCTATTTTAGTGACAGTGGCTGACTTCTTAATATTTTTAGGGGTCAACTGACCTTTTCTTGTTGAAAATTTTTGACACACCTATCGAATATCATCCATATGACATTCCTAAATATCTCCCCCAGAGATAATATTTAAATATTTCAAGGATTTATTTGTCAATCCTTTCAAAAAAATGCTTCTTATGGACCTATCTCATAGTTTTGAATGGGGTGATCTTTGCAAATTGAAATTAAACCTATACCAATATTATTATATAGATTACCATTCCTTTTGTGTCATGTATAGGAATTCCTCTCTTGCATCTCATGCTCTAACAAAATCCTGATACTAATCCAGGAAAATTTTCTTCAACTTTTCCTAGGTAGTTATCCATTTATCCCCCAAGATGATGAACCAATGCAAAGCTGAATCATCAAGGGTGGAAGGAAATAATTTTAGTTTTTAAGCATCTATAGTGTAATCCATATATCTGCATAAAACATAAAATTTAAATAGGAATAGATCTAGATCTTCTGTTGGTAGTCATCTAAAGTTTGGAAGGTGGGCAAGAGAGATGTGTTTCATCTTGTGATCTCATTTTGCCTCTCCTATTGGAAAAATAAAACTAGTGGATGTTTCCTCTGGATTTTTTGCCATTCTACCCACTACTAGAGTTTCTACACTTACTACGTTTAGAGTAGCTGTCAATGCTTCTAGTTCAGTTATTTTATCCTTCAGAAGGATGGATAAGCTAGTATTTGAGATGGTTCCATCTAATACTACTTGCCAACATTTGACATTCAGTAGATCTTCCTCAGAATGAACCCTACTTATCTCCGATCCTACTCTAAGATTCTGCTAAATTGTTTTAAAAGGGTCCTGTGGAAATAGTGGGTGTTCCTGCCAATGCACAGGTGGAGATTGTGATGGTGATATTTTAGTATTAGGTTCATATTCTATTAAAGTAGAAGGATTCTAAGAAATGACTTCTTTATTTTTGACAAAATGACCATCTGGTCCCCTATTCTTAGGTGAACTCATACAAAGTTTTAGATGAAGGTTTTTGGAGAAAAAAATCTAAACTACTTCTACTATGCTTCCTTTAGAATAAGAAATTATAATGGCTACTCCTCGAAAACGATACCAAAATTTTGGGAAAAATATTGGTTATTTTTTTCTATGGTTCAATTAATTACCTCCATTTAATTGTCAACCTAGGGTAGCTCATAGTCTTGTGAGCAGATGTGCAAAATATATGCTCATAATTTCTCCTTTGGAGATGAGTCCCTCATATTTATGGCTTGGGGGGTTTTTGATATTTTTTAAAGTTTTAATTCTAAATGCCAAACCAATAATATTTCTTACGTCTAAGAAAATATGACTGAATGCATACATAAATTATATTGGTACTTTGCTGGAAATTACTAAAAATAGGGGAAAATTACAGAGAAATAAATTAATTTGCAAAAAAATAAATTAAAAAAATAGGGGAAAAGTGTTGAGAAGCAACACACCCCCACTGAAAAATGAGATTCCATCCTTAGAAAGCCCTGAACTTCCATTTTTGCAGCAGGGACCCTCTTGATAATTTTTAGGTTTTAAATCCAAATTTGCTTGCCTCCTTTTTAAAGTTGTGTTTTTTCTTGCATTCCAATTTGTGTTATCCAAGAATTCACTTTTTACATGCTAGAATCATTCATGCACAAATAAAATCTTGCATCGGTACCAAGAAAAATCCAGAAAACAGTTGCATAAATTCATGAAAAATCAAACTTTCCATTTTTGGTAGTGTCGCGATATCGCGACACTTCCATTTTTGGAAATGTCGCGAAATCGCGACAAGTAAATCAAAGAGAAAGAAAGTCTTTTGTGTAACGAAATCGCGACACTTTCCATTTTGGAAGTGTCGCGATATCGCGACATTTCCATTTTTGGTAGGAGAGAGAAAATGCATGAAAATCGGCCAAGTAAGAAAACGGAAGGCCGCGATTTCACGACATGTCGCGAAATCGCGACATGTCGCATTTTCACGGTAGGAGAGAGAAAATGCATGAAAATCGGCCAAGTAAGAAAATAGGCACGATTTCGTGACATGTCACGAAATCGCGACAGCTTTTGGAGAGAGAAGATGAGTTGTACGGATCAGCGCGAAATCGCGACACTTTCCATTTTTGGAAGTGTCGCGATATCGCGACGTTTCCATTTTTGGAAGTGTCGCGATATCGCGACGTTTCCATTTTTGGAAGGTGTCGCGAAATCGCGACGATTTCGAAAGAAAGTGCCGAAGGGAAAAAGCTGCAACGATGCGCTGCATGTTCCAAAATCGCGGGCTGGAGCTTGCAGCGATGCGCTGCATGTTTCGAAGTCGAGAGGTAAAGGGTGCAGCGATGCGCTGCGTGCTTCAAAATCGCGTGCTGGAGCCTGCAGCGATGCGTTGCATGTTTTGAAGTCAAGGAGTGACTGGTAGCGATGCGTCGCATGTTGTGGAAAAGGTGCACAAGGCAAGAAGATGCAGCGATGCGCTGCATGTCGCGTTTTCACGGTCGACGGGGGAAGAAGCAGCACGGCGCTGGGGATGTCGCGATTTCGTGACATGTCGCATTTTTGCGACCAAGTTGAGAAGAAGTTGTCGATGAGCCGGGGACGTCGCGATTTCGCGACATGTCACGAAATCGCGACATGTCGCAGAATCGCGATAGGAGAGAGAAGGTCCAAAATGAGCCTGAAGTGCATTCCAACGGGAAACAGAAGGCATCCTGGGGTAGCGACACGTGTCAAAGCATGAGGCAGACAAGCAGAGGCCGACATGCAAGATTGCTTTAGGGTTTTTAGCCTGATTTAATCTGTTTTAACCTTTAAATGCTTCTAATTTAATGTTTATTAAAGTGCTAATATAATATTTTTGTCTTTCATGCAGGATTCCATCTGGCACTTGCGGGACAACCGGGAAAGGCCATAAAGTCAAAGTTAAAGTGCAGATTTGATCGAGGACCGCCATGCTAGAGGAGAAGATGCCGGTGAAAGCATTCAATGGAGATTTATTACAGAATTAATAGCATGAAGACCATTTCAACTCAGGGATGGCTTTACGGGGACAAATTGATGGAGAAGTGGTGACTCATCCGGCTCACCAGCAGAATTAATGGAGGCATTTATTTGCAGTTGCGGATGAATGCAAGTGGCTTTAGATTTTATCTTCTCCATTTATGGTAGCTGATTGCACAGATTTTCCGAAGGGTTAAGTTCTATCTGGACTTTGATTTTAAAGGGATTTTTATTGTAAAACCCGGGTCCTAGGGTTTAGAAAGATAAGATTTGCAGTTAAAGAAGAAGATATTTCTGAAAAGATCAGGGTCTATCTTGAGTCTATAAATACTTCTTCTCAATGTAATTGCGGGAGGCGGAGACTTAGAAATAAAAGGCTTATAAGCAATTTCTTGCAAATCTTGTGAAATCCTTTGTTTCTGGACTTGGAGTTGATGTGCTTTAGCTTTTATGTGATAGCATGGCCAGGAGCCTAATCTTTTGCAGAGTGTGATAAGTGTATCTTCTTTTGTTATCCGTTCCATTAAAGTTTGTTAGATATATGCTGTGAATCTGTATTATCAAGTTTAAATATGTTGTTAGGCTTCAGTTGTTCTATTGTCTGCTAGGGGAAATTACAGATTTGAGGTTAAGTTTGTTCTAATTGCTCTGTCTTCACTGTGTGAGCTAGAGGCTGTCGATGAAAGATACCAGTTTTAACCAGCTGCCCTTGGATTTATAATTTTCTGCTAGATCTATTCCACTTTGCCTTGTGCTCTTAGTTGAAAGTGATCTTAGACTGACTGGACACTTTCTTCTTTGATTTGTTCTGTTGTGAAGCTGATAGCATAGATAAGATTGATAGTTTAGAGTTTTACAGTTTAAAGTCTGATAAACTTCTCTTTCTTCCCTACCCTACCCTCTCTTTGTTTTCGGTGAATGATCCATTTTTATTTTCTTTATTTGCCTTTTATTTAAATCTGCTGACCCATGAGAGCTAGATCAAGAATTCAAGTTAAATCTGATAAACAACTTCGCAACTATCGAACAAGTTCAGGAACCCCCTGTAAGGTAACGAGAGCGATCCATATTGAAATCTATTCCAGAAGTGGAAAAGAGTGAATAGCCATTCGACCCAACTACGTAACTCGCACCTTGGATAACCAGCTAGATCCTAAAGTGAGTGGGATCCATCCCGTGGGTGTCTCCGGGGCTTCCTGCCCATCCTTTCGTGGGGTGCGTATGAAAGCCGGACCAACACCTAATTGGCGCTAGAAGGAGGGCCTGTTGAACTCAGTTCAAGTATTGTAAGTTTGTGAGTGCTGATTTAAAATTCTGTGGTTAGAGTTTTTGCCTGAACAACGGGACTTAACACCAACATTTTAAAACTGGCCCAGTGAACTCAGTTCAAGTTTTTGTAAGTTGTCAGTGCAGTTTTTAAAATTGCCAGAGAAGACCTCAAGTTAAGAACAGTTTTATCTCCACTGGCAGTTATCCAATTACAACTCAGAACATCACTGTCATCCAAGTAATAATGGCAAATTGGTTGGGCCCCACTGCTTTGAATATCCCGGGTATAGCCCATGACTTGCCCAGAAGCCCGGAAAGGTATCTCCCCAGATATAAACATGATGGGACAAGAACTGCAGAAGAACATCTGCTAGCTTTCAAAAATGCTTTAAAATTGTTGAATATACAGCATGAAGATGTTGCTTGTAGATTGTTCCCGTTCACTCTCCAGGAGGGAGCTTATGACTGGTTTTTAAACCTCACCGGCAATTCCATTACTAGGCTGGGATGACCTAGAGAAATCTTTTATATCACAATTTGGGGAAGTGATAGACCCCAGTGTGTTATACCAACAATTTTCCAGCATCGAGAGAGAGTCGGGAGAAAGCGTCGGGTCTTTCAATATGAGGTTCCAAAGAGCTTACGGTAGAATGACTGGCCATTACATCCCAAATGCAAATCTGGCCTTAGAAATCTACAAGAATGCATTGGATTCGGTGACCTCTATTTTCCTCAAGAGAGACATCAATATCACAACCCTGGCAGGGGCTTATAAAGAAGCCTTAATTCTTGAGAGACAGTTAGGGCCTCAAATTCTGAGCAGTCCTTTGATATCCTATGTTACATAGAACATGCCTATTTTGAATCCCATTCCACATCATGAGTTAGTGCCAACATGTCATGCTCTACCCAAGGAGACTCCGTTAACTGTGACATCCACTCAGCATGTGCAAAATACAGAGAAAAGTTCTGACAAGTTCAAAGTGGAAGTGCTTGAACTAAACAGTTGTGATCTGGCACCACCCAAATCTGAAGTTTTTCTTGGTGAGTTAAATTTTCCTAGAGATCAAAGAAATATTGATATTTCTAGTTCACCCAAAAATAGTACAACCAGGGTTTCAGATTCTTTCACTTTTCCCGAAGAGTCAGAAAGTCTTGTATAGACTCCTGTGGATGAAATGCAAGATTTTCAAAAGTTCAAAAGAGACAGTTATGACTTGAGATGTCAGAGTCCAGAATCTAACAATGATCCTTCCTCATCAGAGGATGATGAAAGTGAGATTCAATATCACTATGCAGAAGTAACTGAGGAGGATAACATCATTGAGGATATGAGGGAACTTAAAGCTGACATCACCCTCTATGAACTGCCCCAGATTGTTGAACAAAAGGTTAACTTGATTGAGGCTTACTCTGGACCACCTGTTGGATTTCAAGAAAAGGAGGAAAAGATAGTAATAATGAATGTGGTCAGCCAACTTGGAATTGATGAACTGTCTCAACATAAGCCTGCAACTTCTCAACATGATATCAAAGAAAGGGCTATAAACTGTGTTGATGCAGATATTGGATCTTATAATTTGGCAACTGAAAAGGTGGGAACGGTTACAGCTCTAATCAATCACAACCATGATGTTTGGACATTGCACATTGATGAGGTTAAATCTAAGCAAGGCTTAGGTGAAAAGGAAAATTGTAAACATTCTGCTAGAGGGATAAAAATTGAAGTCCTAGATATTGAAGCGATGCAGACAACCACAAAATGTTCAAGTTGTTAAGAACCAGGGCATACGGATAAAACATGATTTCTTTCGGTTGTCACATAATTTTGAAGATGTGGTGGTCTAGGTCTGTCAAGATTTTAAGGTATTTGATCCTGGGGTTTTTTACATTCAGTCCTTTTGAAAGAACTCTGCAAACCCTTCAATTAGAAGCATAAACATGTTATCATATGATTTGTTATTATATGATTTGTTTAATTTGAAGGAGTTGCAGATTTGTTTTTCAAATGGGACAGGGAAGACAGTAAACACAAGTCTTTCCCAGATAGCAAATTTTTGAAGCATAGTCTGGAGTGCATTTCGTCAACAGGACCTGAAAGGTAATTTTTCTAAATTACTTGCACATGGTCAAAAAAATTTTAAGGCACCATTTCTCTGCTTTCCCAACTGCTGCATTTTTTGAGTATGAAGGGAAGTTGTAACATATGTATACATTGTAAGTAAGCTTTGAAGTTTTTCAGTTTTATTTCATTGTCTGTACAGTTTTAGCTTGTGCAGTTTATTTCTTTTGTCAGTGCTTTTTATTTCCTTTCTTTGTCTTTTTATGTCAGCTTGTTGTTTAAGTCTGTTCAGTCTTTTGTTTCAGTTTTATTTGCTTTAGTTCTTTATTTCAGTTCTTTTTCTTTCTTTGTCTGTACAGTTGCAGTTTAGTTTATTTCAGTTGCTTTAGTTTATTTCGATCTTTGTTGCAGTTTAGCTTTGCTGCAGTTCAACAGTTTTAGTTGCTTTGCTTCAGTTCTTTTAGTTTATTTCTTTTATTGCCTGTTCAGTTTTTATTTTCTTCCCTGCAATTCCTTTTCTTTGTTGTCTGTACAGTTCAGTGTTTTAGTCTGTGCAGTTTTGATTTTGTTTTGCTTTGAAGCCTGTGTCTGTCCTTGAAAGTCTGTACAAAGTCCTTCAGCTCTTAATATTCTGTCCTTTAACCTCTGCCTGAGCAATCAATGAAAAGTCAGCCTTCAAGATTGTTTTATTCTGAGCTGATAAATCCACAATCCAATGCCCATGTTGTTCACCATTCTAATAGAGATAGTCTGCTTACTCTGAATAGTAGAACTATTTTGTTATTCAGGACAAAGGTAGAGAGATGATTGGATCTTGTGTCTTACTTGCCACAGTTGTTTTAATGATAGAAAAAGCTGTTATCCTATTTTGTTGGAGGAACTCCCGGGGAATCCAAGAAAAGCTGGTTATAAGAGGGGACTATGGTTCATGCAATTATTTGGGTGTCACCAGAGGCTATCAGTGCCTAGACTGAGACAGTTCCAGATTGATCAAGTGTTAGAAGAAAATTGTAATTTCTCTAAGGCCTTCCAGATATTGATATATTTCAAAAAAAAAGAGATAAAAAAAAGAAAGAGAAAAAAAAGAAAAGAATTACATAATGAAGAGGCAGCCAATATTAGATTCTGCCCTACAGTTGTAAATTTGGGTCGTGTAAATCTAAAGGGTAACTCTATCTAGGCTGTAAAAGGCTAAACTAGTAAACAGAGCTCTACTCGGTTTCCCCTTTTACAATCTAGAAAAGTTGATCAGTCCAAAGTTATCATTCAATTCAGTCATCCTTGAAGAAAGTTTTATACCCTTGTAATTGCACATCAGAAATCTTCCTTGAAGTATTTCAGCCTAGTATGTCCTTGGGAAATTTTAACAGCTTGCAGTTAGTAGTCAATTTATTGTGAAGAATGTCTGTGGCAAGGCATGATGCATGGTCTTTTTGTTTTGAAGCCAGAGTCTTGGGTTCTAAAATAGTGCTACTATTTTACCCACAGATATCGCCATTTGTTGAGAAGCAACACACCCCCACTGAAAAATGAGATTCCATCCTTAGAAAGCCTTGAACTTCCATTTTTGCAGCAGGGACCCTCTTGATAATTTTTAGGTTTTAAATCCAAATTTGCTTGCCTCCTTTTTAAAGTTGTGCTTTTTCTTGCATTCCAGCTGTGTTATCCAAGAATTCACTTTTTACATGCTAGAATCATTCATGCACAAATAAAATCTTGCACCGGTACCAAGAAAAATCCAGAAAATAGTTGCATAAATTCATGAAAAATCAAACTTTCCATTTTTGGTAGTGTCGCGATATCGCGACACTTCCATTTATAGAAATGTCACGATATCGCGACAGGTAAATCAAAAAGGCGCTAAGTCATTTTGGTGTAAGAGCGAAATCGCGAACACTTTCCATTTTTGGAAGTGTCGCGATATCGCGACATTTCCATTTTGGATAGGAGAGAGAAAATGCATGAAAATCGGCCAGAGAAAGAAAACGTACGGAAGGGCGCGATTTTGCGACATGTCGCGAAATCGTGACATGTCGCATTTTCACGATAGGAGAGAGAAAATGCATGAAAATCGGCCAAGTAAGAAAACAGGCACGATTTCGTGACATGTCGCAAAATCGCGACAGCTTTTGGAGAGAGAAGATGAGCTGTACGGATCAGCGCAAAATCGTGACACTTTCCATTTTTGGAAGTGTCGCGATATCGCGACGTTTCCATTTTTGGAAGGTGTCGCGATATCGCGACGATTTCGAAAGAAAGTGCCGAAGGGAAAAAGCTGCAGCGATGCGCTGCATGTTCCAAAATCGCGGGCTGGAGCTTGCAGCGATGCGCTGCATGTTTCGAAGTCGAGAGGTAAAGGGTGCAGCGATGCGCTGCGTGCTTCAAAATCGTGGGCTGGAGCCTGCAGCGATGCGCTGCATGTTTCGAAGTCAAGGAGTGAAACTGGTAGCGATGCGCTGCATGTTGTGGAAAAGGTGCACAAGGCAAGAAGATGCAGCGATGCGCTGCATGTCGCGTTTTCGCGACCGACAGGGGAAGAAGCAGCGCAGCGCTGGGGATGTCGCGATTTCGTGACATGTCGCGAAATCGCGACATGTCGCATTTTCGTGACCAAGTTGAGAAGAAGTTGCCGATGAGCCAGGGACGTCGCGATTTCGCGACATGTCGCGAAATCGCGACATGTCGCAGAATCGCGACAGGAGAGAGAAAGTCCTCAAAATGAGCCAGAAGTGCATTCCAGCGGGAAACAGAAGGCATCCTGGGATAGCGACACGTGTCAAAGCGTGAGGCAGAAAACAGAGGCCGACATGCAAGCTTGCTTTAGGGTTTTTAGCCTGATTTTAATCTGTTTTTAACCTTTAAATGCTTTGATTTAATGTTTATTAAAGTGCTAATATAATCTTTTTGTCTTTCATGCAGGATTCCATCTGGCACTTGCGGGACAACCGGGAAAGGCCATAAAGTCAAATTTAAAGTGCAGATTTGATCGAGGACCGCCATGCTAGAGGAGAAGATGTCGGTGAAAGCATTCAATGGAGATTTATTGCCGAATTAATAGCATGAAGACCATTTCAACTCAGGGATGGCTTTACGGGGACAAATTGATGGAGAAGTGGTGACTCATCCGGCTCACCAACAAGAATTAATGGAGGCATTTATTTGCAGCTGCGGATGAATGCAAGTGGCTTTAGATTTTATCTTCTCCATTTATGGCGGCTAACTGCACTGATTTGCCGAAGGGTTAAGTTCTATCCGGACTTTGATTTTAAAGGGCTTTTTATTGTAAAACCCGGGTCCTAGGGTTTAGAAAGATAAGATTTGTAGTTAAAGAAGAAGATATTTTTGAAAAGATCAGGGTCTGTCCTGAGTCTATAAATACTTCTTCTCAATGTAATTGCGGGAGGCGGAGACTTAGAAATAAAAGGCTTATAAGCAATTTCTTGCAAATCTTGTGAAATCCTTTGTTTATGGACTTGGAGTTGATGTGCTTTAGCTTTTCTGTGATAGCATGGCCAGGAGCCTAATCTTTTGCAGAGTGTGATAAGTGTATCTTCTTTTGTTATCCATTCCATTAAAGTTTGTTAGATATATGCTATGAATCTGTATTATCAAGTTTAAATATGTTGTTAGGCTTCAGTTGTTCTATTGTCTGCTAGGGGAAATTATAGATTTGAGGTTAAGTTTGTTCTAATTGCTCTGTCTTCACTGTGTGAGCTAGGCTGTCGGTGAAAGATACCAGTTTTAACCAGCTGCCCTTGGATTTATAATTTTTTGCTAGATCTGTTCCACTTTGCCTTGTGCTCTTAGTTGAAAGTGATCTTAGACTGACTGGACACTTTCTTCTTTGATTTGTTCTGTTGTGAAGCTGATAGCATAGATAAGATTGATAGTTTAGAGTTTTACAGTTTAAAGTCTGATAAACTTCTCTTTCTGCCCTACCCTACCCTCTCTTTTTTTTTGGTGAATGATCCATTTTTATTTTCTTTATTTGCCTTTTATTTAAATCTGCTGACCCATGAGAGCTAGATCAAGAATTCAAGTTAAATCTGATAAACAACTTCTGCAACTACTGAACAAGTTCAGGAACCCCCTGTAAGGTAACAGAGCGGTCCATATTGAAATCTATTCCAGAAGTGGAAAAGAGTGAATAGCCATTCGACCCAACTCTATAACTCGCACCTTGGATAACCAGCTAGATCCTAAAGTGAGTGGGATCCGTCCCGTGGGTGTCTCCGGGGCTTCCTGCCCATCCTTTCGCGGGGTGCGTATGAAATCCGGACCAACAAAAATAAGGGAATAACTTTGTTGTAAGTGGACCCATGCTTCTAGTAGGTTCTGCCTGCATTAAATCTTCACTGAACACTTAGATAGATTTAACAAGAAATAACTCAGAAATATTTTTATTAACAATTGCAATAAGAATTTACAAAAATTTTGGAGGGTCTTCTTTAGGGGTGGCTTGCATATTTATAAGATATGTGGCCACACCCTATTATAATTCTCAAAACAAATTGGAAAATTATTCACTTTTACAATTGCCTGCATAACAAAGTAATTATGCAAAATATCAAGATATTTCAGCCTATTCTATTTCTAGAATACGTCTAAGATTTATTTTACCTGATTTACATAAACCGTTCATGTAGCAGTTGGAAAATGGGTGGTGAGTCATATTTGATGTTGTCCCTTTTCTGGTTTCAATGATGGAACTTTTTTTATGCTTATTTTTGAAATTTTGTTATGTTCTGCCAACCACAGAGTCATGCCAGAATTCGGTGTTAGTGGAAATCAGGTGCCTCATCTAAAGAATTCAGGAATCAAACACCTTATATGTAGAATTCGAGAAGCATATGCCTAACGAGAAGCATACGCTTAATAGGAACAGGTGTGTTACAGGAAGCAGGTGCCTAATAGGAAGTAGGAGCCTAACAGGAAGCAAGCACCTAACGGGAATCAGATGCCTAGCGAAAAGCATACGCCTAACATTCAAGTCCCGAACGGAAGTTAGGTGCTTCAAAGGAATTTGGTCACCTGACTTCATACCTCACATCGATGTTCCACAAATGTTTTACCTTCATGAATTCACAAGTGCCAGGTTTGAGTGGGACCTCGACGAAAACATGCCAAAATACAACAATTTCCACAAAATCTACACAAAATACACTTAACGATAAATATTAAATAACATGTAGAATAAATTATTAATATATATATATATATATATATATATATATATATATATATATATATATATATATATATATATAATTTCATAAAACATGTACATATATAAAAATAAGTGCTGCATTTTAAAGGAAAAGAGTACAAAAAATGAGAATTTCTAAGGCTCATCAATATATGTTTGATTTATTGGAGTAAAGGGATCATTATATTTAGGTGCTTTAGTTCTACCAATAGATTAGATTCTTTCAAACATTATTCTTTAGATTCTAAAAATTCAAGATATGGTTCCTCAGAGACACATGAGGGAGTGTTACTTGTAAGAATTTATTCTTCATTTTATGGTTGAGGGGTTTGGTGATGTTTTTTGTCTTTCTCCCTTTAGTTACACTATTATTGAGGGAGTTGGGTCATGAAATATCTTCCCTAAGTGAAGTTGGACATTGTCATAGTCAATAACATCTAAATTAGTTTTGTCATTATATTCAGTGTTATAGATAAGTATCACTTATCTATTGTTATTTGGATTGGTCATAGTCTTGGTCAAAAATAGAGGTTACTTTATGGTTGTATTGGTTAATAAGCATTAGCAGGTCTTGATAGCACTACCTATTACTAATTTTGGAATCATCATTAGCCTGCATAATGTTGGATAGATTGAGGTGATCCAAACCATTTCTAGTTTTGGGTCATCCATGGTTGATTGGGTATGGGTTGCATCCATGGCTAGTTAGATCAGCCTTATTATATTATATTGGACTTATTTCTTGTATCCTTATTGGAATATAGTTAGAAAAACATGTCTCTACAAATTTTTGCTCCATAGAAATTGAGTCACCTGCCTTTAAAAAGTGTGTCATTATTTTTTATTGGTGTATTTACGCGTGTGGATTTAATGCTTGGTGAATTCTAAATATTTTTTGACCATACATTTATGCTTCAAGGATATATTTATGGAAGACAAGCACTTTAGTCGACACAAATAAATTCAAATGTACACTTTTCCACATTTGGAACTTATAGCATCATGATTGGTAGAAGTGTCATATTTGTTTCTTGGAGAACTTTTTTTGTTACGAATCCTATTTGGAAATTTTATTGGCCATAAAATCTGACCTGTTCTACCATATTTGATTCTCTACAGGAATGTCAGTGCCATTAGGATTGCCTTATTGAATAAGACAAAAATCATCTTTGTTAAACTTCAGACCATAGGCTCTGGCTCTAAGTTGTTGGATCTCTAGACTATACCTCTAGGCCGTTAGATGAGGTGAAGCTACTCGAGAGTTACCCAAAAAAGGGAGGGACACATGGACATGGAAATGATATAGGAGGAAGAACAATAATTTGATATATATATATATATATTTATTTATTTTTTTAGGTTAAAGGATTAGGCTTATCCATATTTCAAAAGGTTCTAAAGGATATTATAGGAAAAATAGACCAAGATTTCACATTATTGTAACCTTAGGAGGTATAACAATCATATGAGCTAAAGACCTAAAATTCGAATAATACCTTTATTTATAAGGCTTAGGTTAATATTTTTGTAACATGACTATGTATAAGAACCTTAGGAAGACCTCACGATAAGGTCGATACAAAATACTCATGCATACAAAACACTTGGAAGCAAAGGGTATAAATTGGTTAGGTCCCTAAAGATTTTTTTTTGTCAAACTAGGTCTATAATTTAGAGAAAATATGATAAATACTTTAGAAAAACTCAGGCTAAGGTTGAAGGTCTTAATGTTTAGGAATTATTTCTTGAGCTCTTTCAATTAAATTTTAGACCATAGACTTTGCTTTTAAACCATTGACCTATAGTTCTGACCTCTATACTATCCATATGGCAATAGAATAGACATGTCATTGAGCCCATTATTAAATTTTGGATCAAAGGCCACCCTTCCTAGCCATAGATTTCTAGGTCATGCCTCTGTGCCATCATATATGAGGCAAATAGGACAAAATAGCCAGACCTCATGGTGGAAAATAACCTTAAACTTTAGAATATAGGTCATCCTTTTGAACCATTGATCTCTAGGTCATGTGCCTGCATTGTCCAATCTCACAAATAGGATAAAAATATACAAGAAGTTTAAAGTCTAGTGCATAATATAAAACACTTTTGACTTCATTAGAGATTGTGTTATTTTTTGTATCAAATGCTCTCCCTCCTAGCTATAGATCTCCAGGTCATGCCTCTGTGTTGTTTATTTCTTTGAATAGGAAAAGTAACCTGCAAGGAACTTAGAGGCTGCATATTAAATATAAGTATTTTTTACTTTGTAGAAGGCTATGATAAAGCTTAGATAAAAGGTTACCCTTCCTAACCATTGGATCTCTAGGTCGTGCTTCCGTGCCAACCATCTGGTGGTAGAATAAGACAAGATATTTTCAAGCTCTCCATTAATGCTTGAACAAATGTCTACCCCTCCTAATCATAGATATCTAGGTTGTGCCTTCGCATTGTCCATCTCTCTAAATAGGACAAGGAACCTACAAGGAACTTAGAGGCTGCATATTAAATAAAATTCTAATGCTCAAAAAAAGGTTGCCCCTCCTAACCATTGGATATATAGGTTGTGCCTCCTAAAAATCCATATTATTGGATATGATAAAATAACCTACAAGGTCATTAGAAGAATAATAGGATTACCAAAGCATAAGTTACCCTTAAGGTTGGAATGATCATGGAGGGGAGAAATATTAAGACTTTCAAATATTATGTGAAATGAGACCTTAGAAAAATTGATAAGAGGGAAAGGTTAATTTTTGTATACCTTGGGTATTATGGCCTTGAGGTATAAATCATGGAGTCATAGGATATAAAGAGGGGCAAAAATAAAATATGACAACCTAAGGTATGTGACTTAGGAAATTCTAGGCGAATTTAGGCTTATGGATATGAAGTATTTATTTTTTGAGGCCTAATATTTGGGTATTTTATTTTCCCAAGACTATGGCTTGGCGGAGATGGATATGGAGGATATTTTTTGAGGAACCTTAGTATTTTTTAATATTTTGATATATTTTCAAATGTTGTGAAGGAGGGGGGAATTTTATGGAAATACTTGCAACATGGGTACATGGTGGGATAAAAGTGAAATAATGGATGGCAAAATTTTGGACTCATGACCTTTGGAGAATAAATACTAGAGTACTTAGGAACTTAAGACCAAACCACAAACAAGAATATTTAAAAGTTTTACTATCCTTATTGGAACCAAACTTAGAGACCATTTTTATTCTTTGACTCAATCAAAATTAACCTAGACCTAGGACTCAGTATGACCTTTCAAAATTTAAAATTAGGGGTCATATTTAAGTTGGATTTTGAGGATCCAATAGGGACAACCCCATGAACCATCACATCATTGAATAGATAAATGTGGAGGGAAATAATTTAAGTTTTTAATTATTCATTCTATAGTCATAGTTTGGCATATGGTTTTAAATTTGAACATAAACTAATTTGGGTCTTTCAATGTGGTTCCCCTAAAGGTTGGAAATATTTATGGAGAGATATTTTTTAGGGGGTATTACATGTTTGGGTTCAACCTAATAGGGAATTTAAAGTTCCTAGTACCATTTATAGCCTCCCCATGATGATGTATCTCACTTTGTCCATCCTCTATGTTGTTTTAATATTGCTTAAAATTTTCAAGAGGTACAAATATGTTTGGGGTAGGTGGAATACTACTAGATTATTCCAAGAAATTCTCTAGTTTAGGAGACCTTAAGGACCCTAGAACTGATGATGGTGATCTACTAGTACTTGCTTCCCCTTCACTTATTTGTAGTGAGCCACTTGGGATCATGGCTATAGGTAATGATTAATTTGGTGTAACCTCTAAATATTATTGTTGAGTATGTATGTTTTATCGAGAGTTTTGGCTAACAAATCTACCCCTAGGTTGATTCATACATACTATCCTAACTATTTTATTGAATTTGGAAATTTGGAATCTATAGTACCTCTACCTTTCCCTCTAAACACCTCTAGCTCTTGCTCAATTTTGGCTAATTAATCTCTTATTGGCATAAGGTATAGACAAGGGCATTGGATATTGTGGATCAAGAAATCAACCTTAACCTAATATAATGAACACTTGTATTGGTAAATGACTTAGTAAGGAGATATAGTCTCAAAGATCAACTAGCTTATATCCTACCAAAGATTTTGTGGTGTTGTATACCTAACAAGTTTTCAAATTTATCTTACAAACACTGACTTCCTTGGCAATGGTACCAAAATGTGATGAGGCTAAATATTAGCTTTAGTTTAATTTATCAATCTAGTGTGACATCCATAGGTTGTATGCACTAGGATTGTTATCATTAGGAATTTTATACTTCTCACCTACAAAAAGTAAACTAGAAATTACTTTGCTCAAAAGAAACTATGCTAATGAAATTAAATTCACACTTGTGCTCATAGAGTTCAAATAAAACAAGTTTAAAGAAATATAAATAATAAAATTAAACTATTTGCTTCCACCATGAAGACACAACCAAAAATTAAGTCTATTCAAGCTAAGCTCACTCTTCTATAAAATATAAATGTACTCTAAATTTCAAGCTAAATAAATTAGTTTCTAATCCTATATTGTTGTCTAATTTCCTATTAGGAGTTAGTTAATAAAATCACTAACATATACACAAAAAAATGTAAAATGATATATATTACCTAAAACATGCAAATATAAGAAATCACAATAGCATACTTTCTAAAGTATAAAGTAAGAAAATTTCCACCTCACTTTAAAGTGGGACCTTGCTTTGCAATGATGTGGAAATAACAACTAACTCAAGACTTAAATAGAACTTACAATCAACTTTATTGTATTCAAACAAAATGCATACAAAGAATCATTTGTGCATAAATAAAACTATATGCTAATGTTTTTATTAATTATTCTACCTTCAAATCTCTCATTATCTATATATTTAATTGAGACACACAACCATATATATAATTCTAAACTATACAATGGAAACTAGTCATTTCAGTTTTACAATCAAAATTGGACAAAAATAATAGTTTCAATCAATAGCTTAAACACGAGATTGGAATATTACTAAGCCAAAACAAATATTCATACACCTAGAAATGGCTAATTAACCTTACTATGGGAAAAATAATTCCATCATTATATTTTAGAATTAGATAGCTGTATTTTATGTTGGAAACATGATTTCTTTGTTTAGGAAGGAAGACATGGTTTACCAGATCTCTTGGAGCTCACCATTTTTGTCTAATATAATTTTGGTTAAGTCTTGAGGATGTTATTTAATGGATTTAGTTCTACTTTTATGCCATGGTGAACAGTCGTGTCATCATCTTATTGAACTCAAATGGACTAGACTACTTCCTTTGACACATGGGGCTTTTAATGCTAGTCGATGTAACCTTAATGGAGCTAGTTAGTGCAATATCTGGTGCTAACTCAATAAAGTCTTCAATTCTTGATCAACATAGTCTTCTATGCTCATCCAACATAGTCTCCAACACTCTAAAATGTAAGGTTCCTTTGGTGATATCCCAACAAAAGCATTCTAGTGCCAATTCATTAGAGGTAATCTAGTGCTAGTTGTGCAAAGGTACTCTAGTTCTATTTATGCAAAGGCACTCTGGTGTTGAATATTCTCCAATTTTATAACATCCTAATATTGCTTTTCTAGGCCATAAGACCATATTGGACTAACTAGCCAGTCTATGAAATATTGATTTCCTAGGCCATAATAATTGATGTAACCTTCTTAGAGCTAGTTAGTGCAATATGATATTCTATCCCTATAAACATACAATTGCATCCTAACTAGTTTAGAACAATATTTTCCCTATTTTACATTCATTGACTATAATGTTAATGCAAACTACAATTAGTCTAAATTTTGGTGGTATATAAAGAGGCTTAAAGACTATACCAAATGAGGTATTTCATGGCCTCATTAGCTACAATGGTATCTGCTTAGCCAAAGGTAGTAACACTGACAATAGAGAAATATTAAGTTATAGGATAAGTTATGGGGATTTAGTAGATCATTTACAATCATATTATAGAGTAATATGCAGTGGTGGTGAGGGTCACCATAGTATTAGGAGTAGCTAGGTGGTAATATATTTTATAGAATATATTTATAGGTGGAGAGGGACCTACGTGTAAATATTGAGTAAGCAACTCACTATAAAGTAGCATATCATATATCCATCCTAGTAGACATGTGTCTACTATCATCAATAAAAAGGCCATAGACCCACTCTAGATATGGAACAAGATAATTTTACTAGTTGGATAGGATTTCAATACCTATAAGAGGAGGAGGAGGTTCTATAGGAGAACCAAACATAGGTTTCCATAGTTACTTTAATTTTGAAGCTATTGTCTTGATTTTGGATATTGATTGTACATTAGATGATTGTACATTGTATGTGGATTAATAAGAGAAATGATGCATATATGTTTATATCTATATCTATATATATTGGATTTTCAATGACCCATTGTGGTATGTTATGTGATGTGATGATTTATGATGTGTTATTTAATTACTTTGATGAGTGTCATCTAATCCTTCACCATTTAATCAATATGTGTCAAATCCAGGGCGGTGTCCATGGCTGTATGTGAGAGTAGGGTATAACAGACTGTTATTCAGATCCTTTAGTTCATAGCTCTTATTGATGGGATAGTTAGTATTGGGGTGTTTGGTTTTCCTATGAATGTACTAAAAATGCTAAAATACTGCCTGTGATAGAAACAGAAATGATCCTAAGTTATGAAAACTAAAGAAAAATGCATGGAAATAAAGAAAATCCACTCTTACTATAGAAAAGCAAAGCTATACTACTGAAGACTGAGAATTACAAATTGAAATGGCTGAAAGTAAATCAAATTCCTAATGAAATCATCACACATTTTGCAGGAAAGATAACAGAATTGAAATGTTTATAATTGCAAAACCTAATGTCAATAGAAATTTTGGAAATGCTGCAAATCTGAAATGTGTTAAAAATAGAAAGAAATATTTGACCTATGCAATAACATAAGAAAATTACAGAACCTGTCAGTTTCCTGTTGTCCTACTGTAGCCAGAATAAGCAGAATTTTGCCAGAAGAAAAGTCCTCCCTTGGGCCTGGAAGTGGCCCTTGCTTCCAGCACCAAAGGAGGCAAGTAAAACCTTTCTAAACTGACTAACTATTCACACTTAACTCAGAATAAGACATGAATAATGATGCACTCTTTTATTTCATCAAAACAACATTACAGTAATGCAGGGAAAACCTGCAGAATACTGAATTACTGCAGCAGATTACAGAAAATCTAATTTATGCTACTCACACCTATTTTCTACTTCTTCTCCTCCATCCCATTACGCTTAACCAAATGGGAGCACTTATTTATCTTTAACAAAACATCCTGCAGATAAGGTTTATAGCTGTAATTTAGGTCTGTTACAACAGTTTTAGTCCAAGTCTTCCCTTGAATCCAGGGTTTGAATCCTTCAATCCTTATCCTCTTGTAGTGCTGGAGCATTCCCAAGTGAGGAACAGATGTAGATTTGGATAAGGTATTTCTTGAAACAATTTAACCACCATTTTCTCCTTTTTCAACAGCATATCTGAGTAGTTTAGACTGTCTGCGCTCATTCCGGAGTTGTTCCGGAATATCAGGCGATAGAATAGGAAAACTGTTGTGTTGTCTTCAAAGGTTTGTATGACTGGTTGTAGCGACAAATATGGCCTCTTTGGACACCCAGGAGACTAGTTCCATCCTTGATTTGAGTTGGGGTGGACAAATTCCATGCTATGCTGTAGAAATACAGCTGGCTGGAATTTGTATGACAAAGTCCAGTCTATCCTGCACAGTTTTCATCCTGACAACTTTTTGGCGCTAACAGTTAATTTAAACAGGTGCATAACTGGTGGAATACATTGTGGAAGACTATAAACCTTATACACAAATTGCCTAAAGAGAATAATATCCTAATTAATGCAGAATTATAATCAGATTTCAGCAAAAACATGAATAAAGCAGTAAAAACAGAGTATCTACAGTTTCCTATTTCTCATGCAAATATTACTACATAATGCATAATTATCCAAAATTAACATGAATCCACATTACAAATAATGCCAAATGAGTCTTAAAAGTATTTAAAAGAAGTCTTTGAATGTGGCAATTCAGTGCCTCATCATTCCCCCCAACCTAATTCAATGCATGTCCTCATGCATTTTGTTCTGCAAGAAGGGCACATAAATCCACATCCAGGTACCGTTCCTTATAGGGCCATACTTTGATGAAGGGTGAATAGTATCCCCTGTGATTTTTGATTTCCTGGAGCCATCCTTGAAACTGATCTTCCTCCTGTGGATCACTGTCAAAGAAACATGGTACAGGTGTAATGATGGTAGGCATTCTATATCTGAGGCCAATCCATTGCTCCTTGAGCTCATATATTATCTGTATGATGTTGGCAGCCCTTCGTCTTGACCAAAGTAGATTATTGGGTGAGATGGGTTCTCTCTTTCGGAGAGATATAGGGAGTTCATCCCATCTGCCTTTGCAGGCTGACAAAGCATTAGGGAATGATACTGAATAGTATTCTTGAAAATTATTTATACCATCCTGCAAATTTTTTAGATATAACCTCTTCACTCTGTCATCCCTCATTAATGTAAAATGTTCATTGGTGGCAGTTCTGTGGTTATAATGAATTGGTCTAATAAGCAAAACAACCTGTAATTCCAGGGCCTTGTTGGCCTTCTTCTGTTCTTCCCAGTAGACCTGATTTTGTAGAGTTGACTGAAATGCCCTCAGTTGAACATCTCCAGTGAAAATGTGGGGAAGGAAAATGACTTCTGATGGCAGAAGGAATCTATGGAGAAACAATTCACACAACAAATTTTTATATTTTGTAGTGCTTTCCTAGAAAACTTCTATAAATTCTTCAGCTGTTTCAACTGTGTCTATCAAGCCAGAGGCAATCCTCATGATTTGCCAACGCAAGTACTTTTCTTTCAAAATTAGGCTGTAAAACCTAGGAGGCCTTCTACATTGTACTAGACATTCAGCAATTTGGCACATACTTTGAATCTTTTCCTTCAATTTATTGACTTCAGAAGTTTTCTGTTCCACTTCCTTCTCAAGGTTCTTCTGAGATACAACTTTCTCTTCCGGTTGTTGACATTTATTCATCCAGAAGGTCACATCCTCAGTGTATTTGACAAGTGAGATTGTATCAGGAGGTCTAACAATAGGCGGCATTTGGGAAACAATCTCCACTTGTACTCCAACATCCATAGTTTCTATCACAGTGTTATCTGTTTGTGTCTCTATTTCAACCAACTCAATTTTAGAAATGGCCTTTTGTGGGGATGACTGAATAATTACCTGTGCTAGAAATATTGAACCTGCTTCTACTGGTGAGGTGATTGCTATGCAGTCTTTAGACATTTGCACAACTGCTTCTACGGGTTCATTTTCTGAATTATGTTGAGGGTGTTGTGGTATCTCCATTGCTTCTGATGCTTCAGCAACTGACCTTTTCTCTATAGTGTCTGCCAGATTAACCAACAGATTTGCCATTTCATTCCCTGAATCTGTTTGAGAGGGTTGTTCTAAAATTGCCAGTCTATTTTTTATAGTTTCAATTTCTTGCCACAGTTTGGCAATGACATTATCCTTTTCTTTTAAATTGGCCTCATTCTTTTCAATCCAACCCATTTGAGTTTTAATCACACTCTTTGCTGCACGAAGTTGTGTTTCAATATCAGCTACGTCCTCTTCTTCTAAACTTGAATTACCTGCTTGTTCTGCCCCTGTTTCTACATCTTCATCAGTATCAGGGTAATCAACTAGAGGTTCCCACTGATTAGGAATAAATGCATCCTCTTGTGTTTCTTCTATATTGATATGTTCTTTAGAATCAGAGGAGCAAGTATGAGTCATGGATGGTACTGTTTCTGCTTCAACATTTTCTTGTTGCACATTACTTTCCATTGCTTGAACATCAACATTTTGTTTCTCTTGCACATTAATACCCCCTTGCAATCTTGAAGACCTCCTCAATTTCGGGACAGATGGCCCTTTCCTCCTTTTAGTACTACTATCAATTTTTCTATCTTGCAAAATAGAAGGTTCCCCTGCCTCAGAATTGTGATGTTTTTGTGCACAGGTAATTTTTTGCTTTCGTTCAGCATAACGTTGTGTTCTAGTTTTTGCAGAGGGAGGTTCTTCAGGAGATGAAGGAGTTGCCCTAGTTGAGGTGCTAGGTGC
Source organism: Wollemia nobilis (assembly GCA_028583015.1). Classification (NCBI taxonomy): domain Eukaryota; kingdom Viridiplantae; phylum Streptophyta; class Pinopsida; order Araucariales; family Araucariaceae; genus Wollemia; species Wollemia nobilis. Next base: position 4,912,461 of record JAQPPZ010017067.1, read on the forward strand.
AGAAGTGGAATTAGGGTTAGGTACTTCTATTTCCTATTCAGAATGTTCACTAACTTCCTCTATGGCATTTTCATCCCAGGTTCGAAAAAAATGGGTAAAACTTCCAGGATGACCCCTGAAATGATGTTTACATATTATTTTGATCAACCCATGGTGCTTCGGATATCCCTTCCCTGCTTGATATTTTTGAGACATGTTGGTTAATTCCTGGTATAAATATTGGGGCAAATTGACTTTAAGCTCAGGGTTTTCATGGCCAAAATGGAGATGAGTTAAGATTTTCATGTGGCAGCCAGAAAGAATAGGATATTGACCATCACAGGTAATAAATCGAATAACCCAGACAACAACCTCATCCCACGGGGTTTGCAAGCTAGACCATTTAACTCCTTTGCATATGCCATTACTCATTATATATTCTGTTGGTCTATCATTGTTGCCCCTAAACTGATTAACGAGGTCTACGAGGGTATTCTTTCCAGACTTATTTATAAGAACACCTTCAAGAGGTAACTCTGTAATTTCACTGAGAATTTGAGGGCTTACCTGGATCGTCATTCCATTAATTTGTACTCGATTTCGCCTGAAAGTTCTAGCGAATTCGGCAGCGAGCCCTTCTGAATGTCCTTCAAATTTTTGTAAGAACGACAGAAATCCCCCTTCGGCAAAAATTCGTAGGCATTCTGAATCTCTCCGTAAATATTCAATGTTGTCTGGTTCAATGCGATTTTTGTAACCCACCATCCTGTCTGGTTCTTTGCTAGCTTCTCCCAATACACTCCTGCTGTGGGAAATTTTTGTTTACCACTATCAATTCTGGAATGGAAGGAATGAGTTTCGAAGTTGGCAGATACATGCACGACAAAAGAATGATGCATGGACATGTGACGTGAAGTAAATCTGGAAGGTGGTAGCACCCAATTAATAATGCGCTTCTCCTCATACGATTTCGGCAAATGTGGTGACGTGGTCTATACGCCAGCTAAAAACTGCCTCGTGATCACCTTCTTAAAACATGCGCCACCTTATGACATTAGAATTTGTGATGTGGCACAGTGCCCCAAATCTTATGACGCTGATGTAGGCACAGAAATCTCATGTCACGTGCTTCCGGAGTTAACTTATTCCAGAGTAGAGTATTCTAGAGTAGGCTTCTTTTATTTCTTAAGGACTCATTGGAATTAAATGCATGTGTTTATGCTAACTAAGGATTCCATACATCATATAATACATATTTACAAGATTAAAAAGGAAAGCACATACCTAAAAAAACTGTTCTATCCATATTTTGTACAAATACTGATTTCCAACTATTTTTGCATTTACAGAGTGCAATTAGAACAGAACTGTCTCAAAACAGACGAATAAAACAATTGTGAATGGAATGAGGGGGAATGGAAAGGAGATGAAATGATGATGGGAGAGAGTGGAAAGGAGATGGAATGATGATGAGGAACAATGGATGGAACATTTAGTGGATAGTAGGCAATCATGCCAGTGAACTGGTTTTCATGAGAGCCAAATTCAGATGTGCCTCAAAGAGGTTTTCACATTCTGATTTATTTATATATATATATATATATATATATATATATATATATATTATTATTATTATTATTTTTTAAGACATCACTTGATTGAGTTGGTTTTAGAAGCAGTGGTTGCTTCCAATACCATTACATCCATGTTTCCCACTTGTTTGAGAAATTCTTCCTTTGTTAACGGCTTATGATACACACGGAGACGATGACCGTTAACCACCATATTTCTTCTTGAATCATCAATTGGTGAAAGACGCACAGCTCCATTGGTGAATACTTCCTCAATTTCATAAGGTCCAAGCCACCGTGTCTGCAGCTTGCCAAGATGATCTTTATATCGTGAGTCAAACAACAAGGCCCAGTCGCCTTGTTGAAATTTTTGTTGTTTGATATGACTATCATGCCACAATTTTTATTGTTCTTGGATCACCTCGATCTGGTGCAATGCATCTCTCCATAATTCATCCAATGCATTGAGCTACAGAATCTGATCTGTTTGTGCCTGTGACAAATCAATTCCCACTTCCATAGCAGTTCGAAGAGTTAGTAGTTCAAATTCAATTGGCAACAAAGGCTTTTTGCCATAAACTAATTCATAAGGAGTAAGTCCAGTAGTGGATTTCTAGGTTGTGTTGTAGGCCCAAATTGCTTCAGGCAATTTATCCACCCAATTCCTCCTATGGGCTGCTACAATTTTGGTCAAAATCCTTTCTAACTCTCTATTTGTCACTTCAACTTGGCCATTGGCTTGTGGATGATAAGGTGAGGATTTTTGATGTTTGATTTCATATAGTTGTGTAAAAGCTTCCACCACTTTTGAAGTAAAATTAGGTCCTTGATCAGTGGTAATAGAATGGGGAATTCCAAATCGCAGAAAAATTTGTGAATACAAAAAATCAGCAACTTTCTCCTCTCGGGCATGTTTGAAAGCACGGGCTTCTACCCATTTGGTTACATAATCGGTGCATACAAGGATGTGTACTTTCCCTTGGGAAGGAGGATCAATGGGTCCTACAAAATCTAAACCCCATCTCTCAAATGGTTCTGTACCTAATTGAGGTTGTAAGGGCATTTCACTAGTAAAGGTAGGTTTACCCATTCTTTGACATGCATCACAATTTCTCACATACCTTTTCACATCTTTGTGCAGAGATGGCCAATAGTAACCAACACCCAAAATATTTTGAATGGTAGTTTTTACTGAATAATGTCCCCTTGATGGTTCATCATGACAAGCACGTAAGACATCATATATTTCATCTCTGCGTAAACACCTGCGTAAAACATGATCAGGGCCACATTTGAACAATAATCCCTCTATCCATTCAAAATATGAGCTTTGCCTAATTAACTATTTTTTTTGTCTAGGAGTAAAATGAAAAGGAATCTTTCCTGAAACCAAATAATTGGCTATATCAGCAAACCAAGGAGTTTGTATAGAAACTACGAACAACTTTTCATCAGGAAATGCATCCTCAACCAACTCTGTTGTATCTGCATTGGGTAACCTTGACAGAAAATCTGCCACCACATTAGACTTCCCTGGCTTATTAACTATAGTAATATCAAATTCCTATAGTAATATTAGCCATCGAATAATTCATGAACTAACCAAGGGTTTATTCATCAGATATTTTATAGCAGCATGATCTGTGTGGATGAATACTGGATACCCTGTGATATAGTGTCTAAACTTATTAATGGCATATACTACGAGATAAGAATTCTTTTTCAGTTGTGGTGTAATTCTTTTCAGCTCCAGTCAAGTTTTTACTAATGTAGTATATGGCATAATGCTGCCCATCTTCAATTTGCCCTAGCGCTGCTCCAATAGCAGTATTGGAAGCATCAGTTTGAATATGGAAAGGCAGCTCCCATTTAGGGCCTCTCAGAACTGGTGGAGTGGTTAATTTGTCCTTTAAAGTTTCAAAGGACTTCTGACAATCAGCAGACCAAACAAATTCAGAATCCTTTGTTAATAATGTAAACATTGGATTAGCAATGGTACTAAAATTGGCAATAAATCTACGATAAAAGCCAATATGTCCTAAAAAACTTTGTACATCAGTTTGAGTTTTTGGAGGAGGAAGGGTTTTGATTACTTCTACTTTCTTGGGATCAACTTTGACTCCCTCAACAGATATGTGGTGACCTAAAACAATCCCTTCTTCCATCATCAAGAAACATTTCTCTGGATTGAGTGATAGATGATATGTTTCACAGTGTATAAGAACTTTTTCAAGTTGTTCAAGGGTATACTCAAAAGAATCACCAAACACAATGAAGTCATCCATGTAAATTTCTACACTCTCGTTGGTCAAATCAGAAAATATAGCTATTACAGCTCTTTGAAATGTTGCGGGTGCATTACACAAACCAAAAGGTAGAACTCTGTAAGCGAATGTTCCCCAAGGGCATGTGAAAGTTGTTTTTTCCTGATCCTCTGGTGCAACCTGGATCTGATTATAACCACTAAAACCATCAAGGAAGCAGAAAAACTTCTTACCAAAAAGAGTATTCAACACTTGGTCTATAAATGGCAATGGAAAGTGGTCTTTGTGTGTGACCTTGTTCAATTCCCTATAATCTACACACACTCTCATTTTCCCATTTTTCTTTGGAACAATGACCAATGGTGAAACCCATTTACTATCTGAAATTGGATAAATGAATCCTACATCCAACAATTTTTCAATTTCTTCTTTAACAATGTCTTTTAGAGCAGGATTCAAGCATCTTTGTGGTTGTCTTACTGGTTTAATATCTTCTGTATATATCCTATGTGTACATACATCAGGATGTATGCCAGCCATGTCCTTGTAATTCCAAGCAAAAGCTTGAATATGCCTCTGTACAACAGTAAACAATTTGGCTTCTTGCTCGGTAGTTAACCAACTATTAATGTTCACACACTTTCCTGGTTGTATTTCAATCTGCTTGACCCCAGGAAGAATAGAATTAACAGCCTCATATTTACTGTTGATTAATGTATTTAATGGACAATGATGTGGCTGCAGAGTATGAAATACTCTGGACTCTGGTGTAAAGGTAATACCTGATGGAATCATTTGCATAGGACAAGTAAAAGAATTTAGAAGATGATGGTGCCACCCATGTGGCAGTGTGAAGGAGCTTTCTTGTAAAGGAATGGAAGTCATAGGCTCGGCAATGTGTTCATTATCCTTCCATAACAATCGATGGATCATAATTTGGTCATCCTTAAGGCCTTCTTCATGCAGTGTTTTTACCAAGACTGATTCATATTCAAATATTTCTCTTTTTGATGAATTCAGTTCTTCAATATGTTCTTTTACTACAACAGTGGCCAAGGTGACAAAAGTTTCCTGTTCTTCTTCAGATTCAGGATACCAAATTTGTCCAGAATATTTGGCTGAAGGTTGGGCTGGTGGATATAAGGAGATTTTCTTCAAATCTACACCATTGGAGATGGTCATTTCTCCTGACCTGCAGTCTATAAATGCAGCTACAGTAGCAAGCCAGGGTCTTCCTAAAATAATAGGATAACCATTAGCTACATTTTTGGGTTGTAACATGAGGAAATCCATAGGATATTCCCAAGAAGAGACTTCAATGGATACATCCTCCAAAATTCCTTCTGGTTTAGCTACTGACCTGTCCGCCATTTCCAAAATAGTGGTAGTAGGACTCAGATTGTTGAGCTACAATTTTTGCATAGTTTCTTTGGTCATCACATTGATTGCAGCTCCTAAATCTATAAGTACATTTGGAATTTTAACCAATCCCATAGTGATGGTAACCACTGGACTCCCTGGATCACCATACTTAGGAGGGACTAGCTTCCTAGAAAGCAGATCGGCCAACTTCCCTTCTACCTGCACAGTTTTTGGAAAGGCCTTCTTCTTCCTACCAGGTTTCCTAATGCACAAATCCTGAATGGTTTTTCTAATCAGAGGTACTTCCTTTATTGCCTGCAATAGTGGAAGTGAAATGGACATTTTTCTTAATTCAGTAATTAATTCTGATTCAGGGGTTGAGATAGTTTGATCAAACCTTTCAAGATATGGCAGATTTACTAAGGCAGGTTCAGGTTCCCCTTTGTCTATTTTTTCTTCCTTCATTTCTGTTTGTAATGTTTTTGGATTTGGCAAATCATGTTGTCCATCAATTTCTTCAATAGTGGGGGGTGCAGGGTCAGGTAAAACCCTCCCTGATCTTAACTGGATGTTACTACAGTCAAGAACATTGATTGCAGCAGTAGACTCCTCAGACCCAGCTCCATAAACAAGAGCTCTAGGTCTATTATTATTTGGGTTAGCAACAGGTTGAGATGGGAGTGGAGGTTGCTTGACTGGTTGTGTTTGTGGTGGTTGGTTTCTTCCCTGGAAATTTTGATTAGGAGCTGGCAAAAATTGTTGGTTTGGTGCTTGATACCATTGTTGAGATGGATATTGTTGTCCCCACCTTTGTCCTTGTTGATTTTGTACCCAAGGTTGACTATTTGAAGGCCATGGTTGATTCCAATTGGAATGTGACCAGTCTTGTGGAGCTGTCCAAGAATGCTGCCAGGGTTGCAAAGGAGGTTCTGTGTATCCCCAAGGCATGTTCCAAGGATTTTGTCCCCAACGAGGAGTATTTGCAAAATTTCCTCCCGGTCTCTGTCCTATCACATTAATTTCCTCAACTTGGGTTTCTAAAACATTCTTCAGATGGGGTAGAAAGTGACATTTATCAGTTGTATGTCCCTTTGAACAAATACCACAAATGGCTGATATTGTAGTTTTGTCTAATGGACAATCTTGTAGGGCATGCTTATTCCTACACCTAGGACAATAGATGGATAAAGGTGATGAAGAATTGCCTTTTGGAAGTCGTTCCCCAAATGCAGAGTTTAGTTGAACCAGAATATCAGTCTTCATATTGGCTAACTCCTCCATTAATTCCTTGGTATCCACATTAGTAGGATTCTTCTTTTTCCTTCTATGCCTAGTTCGAGAATAATTTCTACATAGCTCCATAATGTCATCAAAATCAATTTGATAAACATCTCCCTTTCCCATTATATCCAATACTTCCTTAGACTCATCTGTTAGTCCTCTCAAAAAGATAGCTTTTAACACATCTTCGTCTATACCACCAACTCATTTTTGAATGAAAGCAAATCGATCAAGATAATCTTCCAAACTTTCATCTTCTTCTTGCCTAATCCGAAACAACTCATCCTTCCTATTACGTACCCTACAGTATTCCTGATACTTGTCTAAGAATGCAGTTTCCATTTCTGCCCAAGTGTGAATGGAATCTGAGTCCAGACTCATGAACCATCGTAATGTTGCATCCTTAAGAGTAGAAGGAAACAACTTCAATTTTTGATTATCAATAATATAATCATAAGTTTGACACAAGATCTTAAATTCAAACAAGAATTGGTCAGGATCTTCAAAAACTGTCCCTCTGAAGATTGGTAATACTGAGGGAGAAATAGTTTTCATAGCCCCTGGCTGACCAGCGGCTAATTGTATAGGGTACTCAAAAGTCTTAGCAGGAGGTTGGACCGCCATATTGTCTTGTTCAACCTGTACTATTGGTATTTCTTGCTCTGGTTCAGGTTTGATTTGTTCGGCTAGTTCTAATGGATCAGGAGTCCTTTCTCTAGGTCTTTCATGAATGTCCCTTTCAGCAGGTTCTTGAGTTGGCTCAACTGTTGAAGAAGATGATTCTCTTTTTAATCTTTTAGGGTAATCATACACAGGCAGTTCTTGTGAAGATCGCCCTCCTGGGAATGACCTACTACTAACAAACCTTCCTCTTTCGTCTCTAGGCCTGTTCATTCATGCTTATGTCCTAAAGCATCTTAATCTCAGTTTCACAAAGACCGTGACCTAAAACAGGATAGTCTCTGGACTGTTAAACCTTTACTAACAACACCTATAGTTCCCCGACAACGATGCCAAAAATGATGAGTGTCGTCTAATCCTTCACCATTTAATCAATATGTGTCAAATCCAGGGCGGTGTCCATGGCTGTATGCGAGAGTAGGGTATAACAGACTGTTATTCAGATCCTTTAGTTCATAGCTCTTATTGATGGGACAGTTAGTATTGGGGTGTTTGGTTTTCCTATGAATGTACTAAAAATGCTAAAATACTGCTTGTGACAGAAACAGAAATGATCCTAAGTTATGAAAAACTAAAGAAAAATGCATGGAAATAAAGAAAATCCACTCTTACTATAGAAAAGCAAAGCTATACTACTGAAGACTGAGAATTACAAATTGAAATGGCTGAAAGTAAATCAAATTCCTAATGAAATCATCACACATTTTGCAGGAAAGATAACAGAATTGAAATGTTTATAATTGCAAAACCTAATGTCAATAGAAATTCTGGAAATGCTGCAAATCTGAAATATGTTAAAAACAGAAAGAAATATTTAACCTATGCAATAACATAAGAAAATTACAGAACCTGTCAGTTTCCTGTTGTCCTGCTGCAGCCAGAATAAGCAGAATTCTGCCAGAAGAAAAGTCCTCCCTTGGGCCTGGAAGTGGCCCTTGCTTCCAGCACCAAAGGAGGCAAGTAAAACCTTTCTAAACTGACTAACTATTCACACTTAACTCAGAATAAGACATGAATAATGATGCACTCTTTTATTTCATCAAAACAACATTACAGTAATGCAGGGAAAACCTGCAGAATACTGAATTACTGCAGCAAATTACAGAAAATCTAATTTATGCTACTCACACCTATTTTCTACTTCTTCTCCTCCATCCCATTACGCTTAACCAAATGGGAGCGCTTATTTATCTTTAACAAAACATCCTGCAGATAAGGTTTATAGCTGTAATTTAGGTCTGTTACAACAGTTTTAGTCCAAGTCTTCCCTTGAATCCAGGATTTGAATCCTTCAATCCTTATCCTCTTGTAGTGTTGGAGCATTCCCAAGTGAGGAACAGATGTAGATTTGGATAAGGTATTTCTTGAAACCGTTTAACCACCATTTTCTCCTTTTTCAACAGCATATCTGAGTAGTTTAGACTGTCTGCGCTCATTCCGGAGTTGTTCCGAAATATCAGGCAGTAGAATAGGAAAACTGTTGTGTTGTCTTCAAAGGTTTGTATGACTGGTTGTAGCGACAAATATGGCCTCTTTGGACACCCAGGAGACTAGTTCCATCCTTGATTTGAGTTGGGGCAGACAAATTCCATGCTATGCTGTAGAAATACAGCTGGCTGGAATTTGTATGACAAAGTCCAGTCTATCCTGCACAGTTTTCATCCTGACAACTTTTTGGCGCTAACAGTTAATTTAAACAGGTGCATAATGGTGGAATACATTGTGGAAGACTATAAACCTTATACACAAATTGCCTAAAGAGAATAATATCCTAATTAATGCAGAATTATAATCAGATTTCAGCAAAAACATGAATAAAGCAGTAAAAACAGAGTATCTGCAGTTTCCTATTTCTCATGCAAATATTACTACATAATGCATAATTATCCAAAATTAACATGAATCCACATTACAAATAATGCCAAATGAGTCTTAAAAGTATTTAAAAGAAGTCTTTGAATGTGGCAATTCAGTGCCTCATCATACTTTATGTTGATGTTTGATGTGTTGGAATATATTACATTATTTGGTACATGCCAATGTACCATATTGGATACATCCTTAGGTTAGGAAAGTATGTTTTAGATTAGGAGTTATGATTTAATTTATATAATGTAATAAATGCACAAGTGTGTATAATATTCAATAATTTAAATGTGCACATTAGTCCATGTGTACATGAGTCCATAGAATAGGAAGTGGAAGAGTCTCTAGAAGAGTGAAGGCCAAGAGTGCTCCATATGAAGAGTCACATTACATTATATATGTAGTGTAATGTGCATATGTAACATGACATGAAGTAACACTTCTTGATACTTCTAAAGCTATGGCACCATTTCCATGAGCATTTGTTTATGGTATGTTTATGAGTAGTTGTTAGAGTTATTTTTGAGTTTTATACTTGTAGAATATTACCATTATCATATATATTGAATTGCAACTTTATTATTGATCTTGTGGTTAATATATCTTAAGTATATAGCTTCAAAAGCTAACATGACGATGATGATGATTAATGTTTATGTGGTTGGACTGAATAATTAATGTTGAGATAGTTTTAGATGCATGTTGTAATTATGATTTATTTATGTTTGATGTATGGATGATTAATCATTGATTAAATGATGGTATGTTTGATTCTTTGATGAACTAATTATTATGATAAAATGCAATAATTATGACATGATTAGATGTGGTATATTAGATAAAATAATGGCATGATGATAATATCTAATTATTTATATGATAAATAGATGATAAATGCATGATTAACAAAAAATGTGCCCAAGAGCGATTTTGCATGACACCAAGAGGTGTCACTATAGTACAACTATACACAACTATGTACATATTTAGATTTTCTAAAGGGGAATTTAGCTTAGAGTTACCTAGGGGGACTTATATTAAAGATGTATATATAGATATATTCAACTAAATACAAATATTCAATAGGTGAATTTCCTAAGGGGACTTTAGTTAGCTTTACCTAGAGATATTTTGGCTAAATTTCAATGATACAAAGTATGTACAAATATATGAAAACATGTGTAAATAAATACAAAATATTCTCTTTTAGACATATATCTAAAGGAATTTTGCTTGATTTCTAATTGTAGGTTTGCCTGTAGGACTTTTGATTTAGCTTTTCTTGTAGGAATTTTGACTTAGCTTAGAGATTTGTTTATACACAAATGTGTAAATGACTTTTTCTTGGATTGGTTTACCTTATATAGAAGTGTCATATACGAATCGTAATGTATTTTACCCCCAATTGGGAGGATGAATTTGATGTTGATATATTTCCTTTATGCATGGTGATATATATGAGACAAGAGATGATTGCTCGATCTTGCTATTATCACCTACAAATATTACAATATTCATCATGTAGAAAGTGATTGATGATATAGAAGAGTTTGATTTGATTGATATTTCTATCAATACATATGAACCTCATAGTATTCATCATGTAACAAAGGAGTGATGATTGAAATAAGATATTACAATAAATTTTGAGGAAAATTACACTAGATAGATAGTTTATGTTGTAAACCTTGATTGATTCACAAAATAGGGCTATGAGGATTTGCTTGCATCAATAACCCAATGAAAAAAATGTGTTGTTTTGACTAGGATCATCATTTGTATGTCATTATGGATCCTTGAATTCATATACAATAGGAAATCCAAACAAATACAATCACATGCATGTAGGTATTAATGAAGTCAGACAAATGAAAGTAAGCAATGGGAAGTAACTGAAAGCAAATAAGTAGTTGATATGGATTCAAATGTAATATCATTATGTTCATTGGTTCTTTATGTTCTTTTCTATAAATCATGGTGAGGTGATAAATGACTAAATCACAATTGACAATTATGATGTATGGACCTAGCCAATCAGGTTGAAATTTACCTTTAAGTTATGTTTTGGCATTGATGTTTTTTATTCTCTTTGAGGATATAATAATTCACTTTAAAATAATATGATTGTACCATCTTGCTAAAGTTATAATTAATCCTTTACAAGTATAGGTTTTCTAAGGCATGGACCTATCTTTTATGAAGTATTTCTAGATAACTAAGATGGGTGAGATCATATACATATTTTATGGAGAAGTTCTAGAACAAACATGCAATTAAGGCACCTCTATAGTAAAATGGAATATTACTTTACTTCCATAAACCAAGCATAGGGTATCATGCCAATTGAAGTTTTGTCACTCGTACGATATGCCCATAGGGTAGGACAAAATAAGAGATGACAAACTCTACCAAATTTTCTAATGATATTCTTGAGGATTTTTATAAGATCCTTATTAAAAAATTTAGATTGGCCATTTCCTTAAGGATAGTAAGATGTAGACCGATTATGCTAAATTTTGTATTTAGCACAAATTTTCTAGACATGCTTATTCTTGTAGGATGTTACATTATTAGAGATTAGCATAGAAGGAAGACGATAATAATTAAGGATCTGATTAAAGATAAACATGGATTCTTGAACTCCATTGATTGAGGCAAAATCCATGTCATTGATGTACTTGTTTTAGTAATTTGTATATATTCTAATGATGTATTACATTAGACAACATTGGGTTTATGTTCCCAATGATTTCTAATACCCAAATGGATAAAGGCCATGGAGAAGTCAAGGATTAGATATATTAAGGGGTATGTATAAGGTTATCATGCTTCTAACTATAGACACCTAAAACACATCATGTCGATGGCGACTACTCATATGGACATGCTATAAGACCATATGGAGGATCTTGGACAGACTCCAAGATAAAGTAGTGGTTTTAACCACTTAATTTGGGCTCCCTAGCCTAATTAGTCTGAACTGCAATCCAAAACTGCGGTGTACAGGCTAAACCACGGTTGACACCTATGGTTTATAGTCTGGACCACAACTGTAACCTGTAGTCTTAACTAAATTTCAATTGGCCTTCATCCAAGCCAAATTGGTTTGAATGACCATTTGTTCTAGAAGAAGGTGTTTAAAGATCAAAAGCTTCCAATCCAACTATCCTAACCATCCCTTCTTGATATTGGCTTCTCCATGAAGCCACCCTAGCCCTTGGATAGTCCTATAAGTACCCCTTCAAAGTAGGGCAAATATATCAAGCAAGCATTGGAGATTAGAGCAACAAAGCCCTGTCGAATTGTGAACTCACTTGAGTGCACTAAGAGAGAGATTTGTTGCTATCACTTTTCCAACTCAACCATCATGACAATTGTGCCATGGATGCCCTAAGGAGCTAGAGAGCCAAGAAATGCCAATTTGGGTAAATAGAGGCCCTAATCAACAATTCAATCGCCAAACCTGTCAGAGGACACTGAGGTGACCCTTGATCATCAATTTGACAAGGATGATCAAGCCCACTACCCTTGAATTGGAGGGCAAATCCATTTTGTTGCTCATCGCAACTTTCAACCATGATTTATAGTGTAGACCGCTCATCAGAGCTACGGTTTGCATCAGGTGACAGATCCCCTTACCATTTCATTTCCAATAGACTTAATTAGGATAGATTAATCATTTGCATGGTTTAGTTACAGTTTTAGAGCTTTCTGACTAGTAGAATTAGTGTTAGATCAACTTGATTACATTAGCATAGAGTGGGCAATAATGGTTTCTTTATATGCTTTTATGCTTCATTTCATGTAATTGAACCATTCAATATTTAGTTGCTACATTATTTTATGCATTCTCTTGGATCTTTATCAATTTAGCATAGTTTAGACATAGCTTGTATACTTTCTTGATTACATGCTTTTTATGGATTTTTCATGCATTTATCCTTTAAAGGGCCTCATCATGAGAGGCTGCCTATTTGTATAATGTTCTCATGTTGTTTCTTGATCATAGGAAATAGGTTCAAAGGGAGATTCAATTGTTCAAACACCTTCCTCAACGTGAAGAAGAGGGTTAACTCCACCCTAGAGCAGTTTGCAACTATTTGAAAAAGCATTTATAGTGCGCCTACCCCGTTGGGGGCTTTGGAAATTGTATTGATAGTATCAAAATTCTGGTGACCCTAAGAGGGGCAATATTGTAACCGAGATTCATTGGCTATATCAATAAAGAAACACGTATTTTCTTTGGTTCATGCAATCTTGTTATCTTTTCATGATTTTATGTTGATTTTCATTAATGCAATAGCTAGATGTACATTTTTTGGGATAGGTCACTAACACTTATCACACCTTTTTTCATATTGTCAAGATCCATTTCCCATGGAGGGTCAATAATAACCCATTCATAGGAGTTTCTTGGCAATGGTTACAACACTAAAATGACCACTACATGATCCATCAGTGGCCTCTTTGATTACTACTTGGATATTATATGAGGCTAATATTCTAAGTAAAATACCATCAAAGATATTGGAGGTTTAATATATTTCCAATGAAGAAATACATAGAAGCATGTTGCGTGAGGTTCTTGAATATATTCTAGTTTAAACCATCAGGTAAAGTGACATCCTTAAAGTAAGTAAAGATATCCTTGTGCCAAGGATTAGGGTATTATGTTGCTTCTATGAAAAATACTCCTAGATAAAGATAGCTAGATTCTAAGGTTGAAGGCTTCATAATTTTCCAAATGATGGTCATGGTTTTATTTGTAATCTAATTTTAAGGGTATCATAGATGTAGCCAAGACCATAATATTGATGTGGTGATTACTAGAATTAGAAATATCTTCAATGATGATTTTTCAAAAGCAACGATTCTTTTATTGATAATGTCCTTGTATATATTGAGTTTTTTATTTTTAGTTTGATAGACACCATTGACATGGTTGATTACAAGTTGGAAAATCCAAATATTGAGAGGATTTTAAGCTATAGAGTTAATGCTACACATAATCCTAGGATAAGGGCTTCATACTCAATGTATTATTATTATGGTAAAACCAGGGTTATGCATAGTGGTGAATATTCACAAATTGGGCAAATATTAGGATTTCCAAAATTGAAAATTATCGAATATGAGGACCCTCAACGTCAACCCATTCACCTAAAATTTTTAGGACCAAAATTTTCTTAGGGTCAATTTACCACAATATATATCCAAACATAGGCATATTTGTACTCATTGGAAAGCTCTTTTCAAGCCTGATATAATGGTGGTGTTTTTATGAAGTTATAAGATGATTTAATAGGTAAAAAGTGTTCCCAAATATGAATTTACATTTTAGGGCTTCAAATACCCCAAATTTTGGTATGAAGATGCTCGATTTGATTTTCTTAGGATTATCTATGATTCACCTTGATTTTTATTAGGATTTGCCATTTTTTTATAAGCACATTTTGAGTCCAACCCCTTATGCATAACCCTGGGTAAAACTTAAGCTTAATAGACAAGGGGATTAGCTATTATTGATGAGTGATCAACATGACTCTTGTATTCAATCCCTTAACACATCTAGTGTCATAGGAGTGCAAAGGTTAAGATTCAAATTTGCCTACTTTTAGGAAAAAAACTAACTTATTGGAAATTCTACTACAAAAAAATGGCTACCTTCTAAAGGTGCAATTGCTAGTTGGTCACCAATGACCCAATATTTTATAAAATTTGGATTATAAACTCAAGATAAAATTTTTAAAGTGTAAAAACCCACTTAGCAGATCATCCTAAGAGGTGAGGCTTGGATAAGAGATAGCATAAGGGGTTGACCATTATGATGAAAAAAGTTTTATGTATGAGTACGTAGTATCTAATATTCTATAAAGCAAACACTATGAATAGGCAAAGCTTCTCTAAAAAGGTATAGTAGACTTCACAATTCACCAAAGTCTCATTGATATAAAAATGTCTCTTTCTCTATGTTGGTCATCACACTGCACCTACATATCTCCTAAGGCATGAACTATAGCTACTATATAGAAATAAGGGCCTAGAGGGGTTAGGTGGAAAAATTATAGGAGGAGACAAGTATGAATTGATAGGATTAAATCCTCCTTTATAGTTAATATCCCATTTGAAGACTACATTCTTCCTTAAAAGCTTGGTGAAGTGTTGACATTTATTGACTAGCTAAGATATGAATCTATAGATGGCTTGGAATTTACACTAGAGGATCCTACATTGGGATAGATTCTAAAGGAGTGGCATATAGATGATAGAAAATCAAATTAGATACCGTGTCTAGATATGATGATTTACAATAATTTTCCTGATGTAATCCCAAAGATGCATTTTTTAGAATTTAGGTATAGTTTGCACTCCTACAACCACTTAAAGATGTTTCTTAGATCACAAATATGATATTTTCAATTTAAAGATAAACCAATAATATCATCAACATAATCCTCACAATGTCATGCATCATATTGTAAAATATATATGTCACGGCTCTTTGGCAGGTAGCTCTCACATCCTTTAGCCTAAAGGGCTTGAATTGATAGAAAAATGTTTTCCATGGATGGTGAAAGTTGTTTTGGATTAGTCCTTAAGAGTTATCTTAATATAATTTTAACCTCAAAATTTCTCCATCAAATACAACATTCCACATCATATAGTGAAATCAATAATCATATTGATATTGGACAAAGGGATGTCATCCTTAGGACATGTTTTTTTGATGTCCCAAATGTTGATGCACACTCTAAAACTACTTATTTTCCTATAAATAGATATATCATTATATGTCTATATTGAATAGGCAATAGCTTTAAAAAATCCAACATCAATGGGTTTCTAGAGACCCTCTTTGACTAGCAATATGACTTATGGATTCATTTTTCTATAGCTTCTACTTTATAATTTTTGCATCAGTAGTGATGAATAGGTGGTGGAAAATTAGGGAAATTTTAAGACTAGGCATCTCTATTTAGGACTAAGAAAATATATCTTTAAACTCTATCAAGATCTTGGTGTATTTATCATGTTCGGTTGGGGTCAAGATCTTTTCTAGATTAATGATATTGGGATAATCTAGGGTTCCAATATTTATGTCCATGATATTTTCAATTAGAGTACAATATTTATCCTCTAATTTATAGGGATTTTGAAACGCTCCCAAGCTCTCAAGATAAACAAGATTTAAGGTTGTATGAATATTATCAATTGTCTATGAGATAGCAATGTTGGAAATTTTGTAAAAATATCCACCAAAATAGAAATTATTTTTCATTAGATAATATAAGGGTTCATCTTGAGGATGATCATTCTAGACCTCCTATATCTCATAATTTTTTTACTAGTAATTAGCTTGATATAGGCTAGGATTAGAATATTTACACTAATAGATCATGTAAATTAGAAGAAGATAGGATCCATGAGGAGTGATAACACATCCTCCTCCTCCTTGTACCAATACAATCCATTTAAAGAAAAAATGTCATAATGGGACACCCTATTAAGGTGGCTAATTAATTCACTAGAAGAAGTAGAATAAGGAAATGGCTAACTACAACTAGTAATATAATTTGTTCCATTGTATTCCAACCAAGCTTCAACCTATAAGGGAATTTTGATATTATAGTCATATAGGCCTAGTCCTTTACCTAAATATCCCATATTAGAAATAATATACTTAAGGATGGAGTATAAGTTTGATAAGAAACATGAATTTCATTTTCATTAAAAAATGAAAGTGTTATAACTATAAATTCTCTCATCATTGGCAATAGCAACACACATGAAGGAGCAAGTTACTATTTAAACTATTTTATCCATATTTCCATAAGGAAAACCTAAGGTTTTAGGACATGAAGGATCTTGGATGGGTCAAGATAAATTAATTATTATCTGATTTATTTTTAGTAATGCTAATTGGATAGAACCTTTGATCGTTATTTAAGGTGAGAGACCTTAATGCATAAGTTATTGGAAGATGAGAAGAACAAGATTATTTGAGAGAAGGAAATATATGAGATTTAGAATTCTTGTCCATGATAACCTAGTAGTAGGCAAAGGATTTGGGGACAACTAGAATATAATGAGTCTTTCCCTCGTATTCATACTTAAGGTATTGATGAAGAGTTGAGGGGATATATTTTATCTCATGGATCCATGGAATCCTAAGAAGAATGTTATAATTTAAATAACATGTCATGTAATATAAGAGATTTTTGGGAGTGTGAGGTTTTAATTTGAGGAGTAATACTATAATTCCACTTAAATAAAATTCCCAATTGTCAAAAGCCTTAATAACAACATCATATTTCTAAAAAAAAAACATTGGTGAGAACAAAATTATTGATGAACCTCAAGAAATAGATATTGAGACCAAAACCATTATTGTGTAAGATTAATTTAATAAAACTATCATTGATACGGCCTATAATGTTTAATGGGGGATCTATCATATAATATTGAGGAATACCATATTTATGGAATGATATATGTGCATTGTTAACCGTAGTGGGTCCTACTATGGAAGTGAGGTCATTTGGATTGATGTCTTGGGGAATGAGTTGTTCAATCAAAAATATTATTAAGATATATTAGTGAGCTAGAGAAGACCAAAGAATTCATAAAATAGATATTTTGGTGGGGCTAATTCCAAATTTTTGGAGTAAATCAAAAGTGTCTTTACCCTTAATTCTTTATTGCATGATTAAAGGAGATCCTTCAGGTGGATAAGTTCATTTTGTAAGAAGGACCAAGGGAGTTATTGAAGGTTGATTAAATGATGGATTTTTGTATTGTTTTTTGGTTACAACACAAATTTTAGAGATATGTTTAGAAAATTAGAGTGCCCAACCATCCCATTATTTGGAGGTGGGACATTCTTGTAATGAATTTTATTTGCTATGTTTTTATTTTGACTATGATTAGGTAGTGGATTCTAAAAAAATCCAAGACCTCTATTGAAAGAAGATTGAGAATCATAGATATTGAGAACAATTTAGCCTTTGCCAATTAGGCCTTATATAACATTCATAATGCTCATATATCTATTGGTTGCATGAATGTTGACACAATGGAAGGCAAATTTCTCATTAGAAAATTAAGGAGAGTTTTCCCTTTTAGACTCAAGAGGCTTGAAAAGTGAAAGCTCTGCCATTTTGGCTTTAAAGAGTTGATATAAACTTGTTGAAAGAGGTACATCTAGTTGGAAGTAGCTCATTTTAGGTTTCTATTGGTTTTATTTCCCTAAGACAATATTTTGAAGGTTCGTGACAACACTAATGTTATTGGTTTGGCATGCATTTATGAATCAATTGCCTACAATATGTTTGTTCTTTTGCCACCCATTTAGATTAGAAGAAGACTTATCTTCCTCTTTATGGGACTTGGTCTTCAATAACCCTCTTTTTAAAAGGGTGGTCTCTACTATATTGGTCATGTCAATTGCATCTTTGAAATAAGACATAGGGTTATGCATAGCAGTGAAACTTCGCCATTGGGGCGAAAAAACCCATTTTTAAAAATTCATATTCACAAAATTTTCAAGGCCCGGACGTTGGCCATGTAGCCAAATTTTTTGGGAAAAATAAATTTTTGGTGTCGATTAGCCATCCTTTTATGAGAGTATCAAAAATATTTTAAAAAATTCGCAAGTAATCCCACCTAAATAAAGTATCCTTTTCGCCCTAAAATTTTAGAATTTCTAAATTATCCTACCAAACTCGCCAAGTATACCTCTATATATAATTAGCACCCCAGGGAAAATACCTACACAATTCTTCACAAAATTGAAACCTTTTCTGCTAATCGACCGTAACAAATTTAGCAACCGAATGAAATAGTGTCATGTTCTGCAACTAGATGAAACTAATTCTACAACCGACCAGACGAAACTGAAATCTCATGTAATCGATCGAAACATATTTGTAGAAAAAACTGTCGTGCATCTGAATGAAGCCATTTTTGCACCCGAGACCTATTGTGAAACTGGCTAGATAATTTTTGTTTCCGTGACCTGGCGTGAAATCGAATGGTGCTTTCCTAGCTTTCGAATACTGTCGTGCACCCGGGCGAATCCTTTTCTACTTTCAAAAACTAACATGCACCTGAACGACTCTTTTTATGCTTTCAGATACAATGGTGCAACCGGACAGATCTTTTATGCTTTCAAATACTACCATGCAATTGGTCAAGCCATTTATGAATCCAAAGACTTTCGGACAACCATACGGTCAATTTTTGAATCCAAAGACTACCGTGTAATTGGTAAGGCATTTCTGAATCTAGAGACTTATGCACAACCGGACAGTCAATTTATAAATTCAAAGACTTTTGTGCAATCGACCATATCCATTCCTGAATATGGAGACTTTCGTGTAACTGGACAAGACCATTTCTGAATCTGGAGACTTTTGTGCAACCAGGTGAAACTGTATTTACCAAGATCTTTGCCTGCCTTCAACTGGAACCAATATCTCTACATATGCACAAAATATCTTTTAGCACTAGGTTATCTATCACTTCTCTAATTTTCTTTATATTGCCATGTTTTACTTGTTATTTTTCTAGGTTTTGAATGCCATTGCTCTGTTGAGTCTGTTCCCTTATTTTTCTCTATTTTGCTATGTTCTGAATGTTTTAAAACTCTTTGATTCTTAGTTTTAATTAAGATTTTTTTTTCTTGCTAAGATTATACATGGAAGGATGCATAAAAATGTATGCATTTAAGATATACTATAGAATATGACAATAACTTAAAGCAACAACAATATCTTGTTGAGAAAGGTGGAACAATTGGAGCCCAATTTCACAAATTATAGAAGACTATTTTTGCTTCAAAAAGTAAGCAGTTTGCCATTGTTTACAATATTCTCAAGAAAGGTAGACCAATGTCCTATTTTATTTATTATAAGCAGCAATTATGCCTTTTTAATGTGCAAAACCTTCCTAGTTCTCATTTGTCAAACCGAAGTAGTTGGGAAATGGCAAAATATTTATCTTTGGTTGAGAAAGAAGACCTAAGGGAGCAAGTAAAACTTTCCAAATTCATTTCACTTTATATTGATGAGGTAACAGCTATGGATAACACTTCTTGGATTTGCATGCATGCGTACACATTTCAAAATCATGTTAGAAGGCCTATTTTTTTGGGAATACATAAGATGTTGGAAAGTTCAAATGCAAACAATATTTATAATTTTGTTGTTAAAAGTTTAAAGAATATTGCGGGAATGAATGATATAGACATTGCAACAAAATTAATTTGTGTTGCAGCTAATGGAGCTGCTATGCAAGGCCATAGGTCTGGTTTGTGTGTTCGACTCCAAACCACAGTTGCCCCATATATGATCCCCATTCACTGTATGGCTCATAGAGTAAATCTTGCATATAAAATTGTGATCACATTTTCAAATGTTGCTAAAGTTGAAAACCTTGTTTGTGATATTCATTATTATTTCTCATTAAGTCCAAAAATATTTGCAGATTTTCAACAATTTGCACTAGGAGTTACAGAAGGGAACAAATTGTTAAAAGATATGGATACAAGATGGATTTCACTGTATCAACCTACTTAGAGAGTTTTGGTAGAATATCAATCACTGACAGGGTTTATGCATGCAAATCGCATAATAGTTGATAAGGAAAAATATATGTTGTTCCATTTGACTGACTCGAAAACACTTTTGACATTATGTGGTATTCTTGCAATGTTAAAAGAAATGAACAAATTATCTAATATTGTACAATAGAGATCCATCTATATCGTTGATTTTATGAGGATGAGAAAATAGATATGCATGCTTCTTGATACATTATATGTGTCTAATGCAGATTTTACAGAACCTGTATTTGATAGTTGGAATACATTGATAAATGTGAATAATCCAAAAAGCTTCTTGAAGTTTGACATCAATGATCATCTCTGTATTAATGTTCATGAAAAGATGATACCTGTTTATTGTTTTGAAAGGCAATCAAGTATTGTTGTGGAAGATTTTGAATAAGTTCCTATAACACATAATAGATTTCATGTTGTAATACAGAAAACAAAGAGTAATTTGTCAAATATAGAAAAAAAATTTACAAGTTAGATAGGAGAATGGTTTTAGAGAGATGAGTTGCTTGAGTCCATGGGTGTGGTTAACCCCATGTTTTGGGGACCTTGTACTGAATATGGTTCTACAAATGAGTTGTTTATTAAATATATGGGTAATACCATTGAGCATTTTAGTAAGAGTGTGGAAGTCAATGGTGTTAAAATTAATGGTATACTCAATAGTGAACTTTTTAAAGAACAATCATCGCATTTTGAAAAAAAAATGGTTTTGCAAACATCACATATGACAAGTGTCCATGAGATTGGTTCTGCTGCACATTTATGGCAAAAATTATAACCAAGCATAGTATTAAAAGATACTATAAGTGAATATTTTTATTTATATGAATTATGTGAAACAATGATTTTGGGGTCAGTCGAAGATGAAAGAGTTTTTAGTGCACTTGCTTTTGTTAAATATAAAATCCACAATAGACTTGACAAGAATTTAGAAAATTGTTTAAGAATTTGTGTCCTCATATCAGTTGGATACATTTTCGTATGACAAGGCATCAAAATACTGGAGTTCCTTGGTATACAGAAGATGAACGTTGAATAGGATTGGTAATGATGGTGATGATGCTTTCAATGATCAGATGGTGGAGACACAGATTTATGCTATGCTTCATAATGATTCTGGACAAGCTGATATGTTTCAGCTTCCATAGTGATAATTTTCCATGATTTCATTGACAATAATAAACATGAACTGATTTGATAGCATATTTCTCAATATTATTCCAAATTTATATGATTTCAATGAATTGTTGTTTTAAATCATATTATTGTTTTAAAATTACATGGCTTATTTCATTTTTGTAGATTGTAAAATTATATGTTTGGGTCTTAGTGTCTCAACTCTCATTTCGTTGACAATGATAAACACAAATTGATTTGATAGCATATTTTTGAATATTGTTCCAGATTTATATAATTTCAATGATTTTTTTTTTTTTAAATCACATTATTGTTTTAAAATTACATGGCTTATATCATTTTTGTAGATTGTAAAATTGTATGTTTGGATTTTAGTGTCTCAACTCTCATTTCATTGACAATGATAAACATAAAATTAGTTTGATAGCAGATTTCTGAATATTGTTCCAGATTTATATTATTTCAATGAATTATTTTTTTAAATCACATTATTGTTTTAAAATTACATGGCTTATATCATTTTTGTAGATTTTAAAATTGTATGTTTGTGTCTTAGTGTCTCAACTCTCATTTCATTGACAATGATAAACACGAATAATGCATAAAATTTTCAAACCCAAATTATGTGCATAATTTCTACAAATTAGTTATTAGATATTACAACATTTTTCAAACCCAAATTATGTGCATCATAACTTTTTCAAACTGAAATAAGATATTGCAATATTTTTAAAACATTTTCAAAAAAAAAAAAATCATATTAACTAATTCAAAAAGATTTATATTACATCGTTCAAACATTTTGAAACCCAAATATTACATAACATTTTCAAACTCAAATATTACATTACACTTTCAAACTGAAATTAGATATTACAATATTTTTAAAACATTATCAAACATAAATTACATGACATTTTCAAATAGAATATTTCATATTAACTAGTTCAAAAAGAAACATATTACATCATTCAAACATTTGTAAACACAAACATAACATAACATTTTCAAACATAAATTAATATATTGCAATCTTTTTAAAAACATTTTCCAACTCAAACTCAAATATTACATAACATTTTCAAACCCAAATTATGTGCATCATAACTACAAATTAACTATTTCAAAAAGACATATGTTACATATTTCAAACACTTTAAACCCAAATATTACATACCATTTTGTAACTCAAATACTACATAACATTTTCAAACCAAAAATAAATATTCCAGTGTTTTGAAAATATTTTCAAACTCAAGTCTTAAATATTACATACCAATTTCAAATAGAAATTACATATTTCAGTATTTATAAAACATTGTCAACTTTTTCAAATTTCAATATTTTGATTGGTGCTTGGATGCTTCACTAGTGTTTGGAGTTGTTGTTTCTTTTTCTTTATCAACTTCTATGACACTCTTTCCTTTATCAACTTTTGTGACACTCTCTTTTGGCAGTGCTCCAACTCTAACAAGGTTGTCACATACTTTCACAATACTTGACACACATGCAACTTCTTCTTTGTTTGAATCTTCAAGTATTGTTGGAAGCATTTCTTTCATTTTCTCAAGCACCTTTTCCAAATCTTCATGCAGCTTCTCTCTGATGTATTTTTTTAAATAATTGTTTTCTAAAACCTTTGCGTGCATTTTCTTTTTCATTTCCATTGATTTCATAAAACATAATTTTACTGTAAGAATATTGACATCCATGCTCTTAACCTATGTTTTCAAGTTTTCAACTTTTGACTGCAAAACAAATTGAAAACTTAATTCAAAAGGGATATATTGAAATTATTACAAATTTTCAAGAAATATAAAAATTTAAATGCAATAGAAAATAGGAATATATATAACTTTTTTACCTCGACCAATTCTTTTACAGCCTCAACAACTGCAACCCTGTCCTTATCAGAAGCCCATAAATTATAAAATGCTTGGGCTTCAACATTAACATTATCCAATCTACCAACAAAAACATTTAAGACATCATCATCATAAATAAAATCAGATTTAACAATTCCTAAAGTAGCCTGTTTTAGCAAGCCATCAAGCTTTTTAGGTTTATATTTGACTAAAGAATAAATAGAATCCATTTTTTCATAATTTTTATATCGGGCATTAATTTCCCTAATAAATACCTTTGCACGATATTCCCATTCTTTCAAATCCTGCAAATATTTCAAAACAAACTCTTGAATTGTTGACTCAATACGTGCTGCCAATGAAACATTTTCATTAAAAATGACAACATCATCCTCAGTTTGAGGACCCTGAGGATGAGGGTTGTCTCCTTGGGTAGTTGGTTCTGATGTCTATTGAGCTGCAAGGACTTCTTCTTCTTGTGCTAGATCTTTAAGTACATATGTTGCCCTGAAGCCTTCAATGTTGCCCTCAAACATGTAATCCTGATCAAGTAGAATATTATCCAATCCTTGTTCAAAAAATTTAGGTGCTTGTGTATTTGAAGAAAATATAAATTGAGACCATCCATGCCAATTAATTTGTGCTGGCATGTGTGATCTCTGTGGGTGTGAAATCCCACACCCAAAACTTCATGAAGTGGCTTGTGATCTCTGTGAAAACAAACATTTTCCAACATAGACTTACCCTCGCATAGGCTGATGCTGTGACTGTCCCTATTCATGATTGCATGTAACCAGTGAGTGTGATGCTTGTGGAGGTGGTGGGGGAATATGCCCTCTAACTTGTGTTGTTACTACTTGAACATGAGAATCATCTGAAAATAGTCAAAAATATTTTGTTACAATTCTGCTTAAAATAAAAAAATCTAAATTTTTATTAACTACACATAGAATCATAGATTTACCTGATGAAATATGCTATAATTATCCTGCATTGGAGGAGGGGTTGGCCATACTAGATACAGCTTGCACATTTTGTGCATACCTAGGTGTACAAGAAACCCTAGGAGTAGTTGCTTGCCTTGCACGTTTGTGTGACCTCTACATAGTAACAGGTGTTGCTTCAGAGCCCGTATCTTTAGAATCACATGTTTGCTCTAACCTGTGATCCCTATTGGCAGCAATCTATTTAGTCCTTGAAATTTTTGCCTTCACCTGCATATAGATGAAAAAAAATTAAAAAAGTGAATGTGGTAAAATATAAAATAATATGTCAAAGACAATGATGTAGTTATTACCCACAATTCCTCTGGTGTCATGGCAATAGAGTGTTGTTTTGAATGCATAACAATTGGTACAAGAGTAGTTGATAAATTATGAAAAGACTCAAAATATAAAGATAAAAGATAATTTACAGTGCCCAAAATGGGCTGAGTCTTGGCAGTTGCAAGTTGGACCGCGTGCAACTTAGTCCTGACTCAATCTAAAATATAATTACATCAATCGAACTTGTGATTTTGTTCAGACTGAACAATATAATACAGTACCCAAAATGCAATTTTTGGTCTTCCCAACAGAATAAGCTTGGCCTGGAAAAGCTTGATAATGGCCTTCAAAGTTTGATGGTAAACATTGTTAATCATTAATCGGTAAGCCTAGTCTTCTGAAGACACTTTATCCTTCTCTAAGTAAAATGTCAATTGCTCATTAATGTTTTGTATGAATATGTCTAATAGGTCTCTAAGTGGAGGGATATACTAGAGTTTCACCACTAGGGCTTGCCATATTGCTAAAAATTTGGAAAATTCTCATATTTAGACTACTTGAGTTGATATAGGTCATTAATGATGATTTTTTTCTCAATATAAATGGAGAATTATTTGACAAACATTTCAATATCCCTAAATACTTTCAAGGAATGCCTTGCTATTTGGTAGTACCATTCCAAGGCAAGGTCAATAAGGTTATTAGGAACGATGCTAAGTAGCAAGTATTTATAAATATCATTGAAAGAAACATAGAAATACAATGTACCGATAGGATGCAAACAAAAATGGATACATATGCTAAGTCCTACGAATGCATGAAGGAAATGACGCAGAAACAAGATGTAAGAAAACAAAACGGGGCCGCTTTTATTGATATTACTTTTAATCCAATTACAATACGTCCCCCTCCTAGGGATTATAACATGTGATACAATGTGTTACATCAATGGATGCATGGATGAAGATACGCTTCCAAGGTCGAACGGTACGCTTCTAGCGTCTTTCGCATGCCCACATTCAAAGTGTGCGGGCTAAAGGTTGCCGCTGCTTGTGTCCATGTGTTCGTCATTCCTTGCTTCCCCTATAGTATTCCTGTTTGCAAGATCCTACACATAGAAAGACAACAAATCATTAATAGCATATGCGTATCTAGAAAAGCATGCAATCCCCAAGGCCTCCAATGGGCGCTTATGGAATATCAGTGATAAGGTTGATATATCAATTATAGAATGACATATGAATGTAAAGGACAACATCTAGAGTTGGTATGACCTAATTTTGCGTCGAAGCAGCATCGGACGACCCCATTATGTGCATTTGCCCATCGAGGGCCTCTCCAAGGTGAGCGCTCCAATGTCCCACCTACGCTCATCCAAATCACCTAAAACTCAAATTTTAGTCATTATATGTGATTTTAAGACTACCCAAATGCTCAGAAGCTGCCTATACTACCCAAATTTTCCTATATATGATGGGGGTGCCCTATGAGCTAGTTAACACATAAAAATGATAAAACTATAGTCAAATCATGTCAAAATGCAATGAAAATTTAACAGAGGAATTAGGATATCATCAAGGAATTATTGCAAAAATAATTGTAAGGAAATCATGCATAAATTTCTAATTGATCCGGGGTGGGACGCTGGGGACTACAACAAAACTTGTAAAATGTGACCTTGTAAATGTCCCATCTAGAGGCCTCTAAAACTCCTGCAAACTTGTGGTTAGACTAAAAAAAACATTTTGAGATGAACCAAAAGATCATATTTTGCAGATTCTACCCAATTCATCTTGTATCCGAAGGCACTCCCTCTAGGTTAGTAAATGCATAAAAATGCCAGAAACCAAGTCAAATCATGTCAGAAAGCAATGAAACTTGGACAACAACATACATACATTAAATAAAGGAGGATGCAAAAATAATAGTAAAGAAATCATGCATAGATTTCTAATCACTCCGGGGTGGTGCAATTAGTACTGTAGCAGTTCGGGGGGCGCCCGAGGGTGGGACACCCACCGTTTAGGGCTTAGTTTTGACACCAATCCAAGTGGGATGGGTCCAAAACCTCCCAGGGGGTTGTGTTGATGAGTTTGGGGTGGGATTATGGCCGATTGCTTGGGTTTTGGGTCTGGATTGCGTTCCTAGTGTTCACCCGATAACTTATCTTCCAAAAGAGAAATTAGGGATGTAGGAAACACAAAGAGGAATGGGGGTATAGTTCGACAGCACTTCGTTGCTCCAAATGCTCCAACTCTATTCTCCTTTTGGGGTGAGGAGGCTCACCTTTTTATAGACCTAAGGGTATCCTTTGAATGCACATGCGAGGGCGCCACTTGGCTCACCATGCCTTTTTGGGGGAGAGAATATTCCTCCCTAATTTAGAGCCTCCTTGAATGAGGCCTCCATGATTAGGGCAGACTTGACTGAAGCATCTCTATGATTTGAAACCGTTCCTCGCAATTGCATGCCCTGAAGGCAAAGTTAAGTGGTGGATCTGGGCTACCATTTGTCAAGATTTGAATTTTTTCTAGTTAAACCTGCTAATCGTCCCACCCTGGAGCGATTGCTGCTAATCATCACGAGGTGAGATGAATAGGATTCTAATCGTCCCAGGGTGGGACGAATAGGGATCAAAGTGCTTAAAAGGTGTAAAAATGACCTCTGACCTTCCAAAAATTATTTGGCAGTGGTTAGGACCATTTTTTAACCTTTGGAGGATGCCCTAGGGGGTATGTATGCCAATTCGGTCAGTGCTTGTAGTCACATAATCGGATTGGTGTTGTTTTGGTGTCTACAGATGCCTATTTTTGGGATGCGTTGTGTGTGGCGTAGTGTTGAGCAAAAATAGATGACCAAAGCACTTAATGATTAGGATTTCTCAGTAACCTAACCAAATTTTGATGCCCCAAGTATGGAAAGGGCACGCATTCTTGAATCCTTGCTTCTGATGAGCTAAGGAGCTTAACTCAAGTGTAACCTTTTTTAGTGAGGTGTACTTGATCTTGGACATTGTTCAGACATGAATAGGTTAAGGGTGCAAACTTTTGTTCGATGAAACTTTTCTTCATGCTTCTAGAATTCCAAGTGTTTTTTTAGCTTGTGATTATTGCTTGTTTGCTACTCCAAGCAGGAGCGTGATTATCTTTGTTAATGATTATTTGAATGCATACCATTTCCTTGATTGGGTGTGTATTTGTTGATTGGTGACTAAGTGTGACTACCCCCTCAAGCGACGAATCGATGAGGAAATGACCAAAAAATGATAAAAGTGACGAGTCGCTTGACCCAAGATGACATTTGTAAGGGTGCCTTCAGTTGTTTTTCGTTGAACACTTATTCAGTTTTCCAACCATCGGACCTATTTTTGGTGGGTTTTGACCCTTTTTGTGATGCTGATTGGGGTAGAAATTATCAAAAATACTCCTTCCTGTGGAGCGGTACGGCTATGCTAGCCTTATTAGGGAGTAGGATAGTGAGTATTTGTGACCCCGATGATGGTTTTTCATGCCATGAATGTCAGGTGCAAAGGCACCTTTGTTCAACAAATTATTGTTATTTTTGGTGTATTTTTTGGATGCAGTTTTTGTTGCTTTATTTCTTGCTCTGTAATCGTCCCAGAGTGGGAAGAATACCAATTTTGTAATTGTCCCAAGGTGGGACAAGCGCTAACTAGAGTGCTCATCCCATGGTAGAACGATTACAGGCCTAACAACCTATATAAGGACCAAAACTAGGTTTTGGGCTCATTTGCAATATTTTTTTCTTGGCGATTTGGAGCAATGAGGAGGAGTGCGAGTGTGCATAGCGGAGCGCTGCTAAAATTTCATGGACATCATGAGTGCAAGAACCAGATATTCGAGTGGAGGACCTGAGGTGAGACCGGTATGATGTTCCTTATCTCTTCTTGTTATTCATGTGTGTTTGATTTAAAATTCACATATAAAATGTCCGTTTAATTTATTTTGTTTTGTTTGGTTCATATTAAGGTTGAAACCCTAATATGATTTTTGTTGTTTTATGTTGATTGTACAATTATTTTCATGTTTTCTATCATTGTTATACAGTTTTATTTTAATGTTTTTGTACTTTCATTATACTTTATTTTTCTATACTTTTATGCTGTACTTTTGCTGTACAATTGTAAATTGTAGCTTGTTGTTCTTCTGTATAGTTTTATTTTATTGATTATGTTTATATTAAGTATGTACTTAATATCCCTTTTTGTTTTGTTTTATTTTGTTGTTTTAGGTGGTGAAGAGTCGATACCACCAGTCGACTATTTTCTCTGATGCCCGGGATGCCCTGACAGTTGTGGATTGGGAGTGGCTTGATGCCCTTGGGCTAAAGCACGTGATGTGTCTGGAGCCTATGGTGGGGGATCAAACATATTTGACTACCCTAATCAATTTGTGGGATCCCCATACCAACATTTTTCATCTCCCAATAGGGGAGATGACTGTTACTTTGGAGGATGTGTATTGGATTCTATAGATTTTGATAAATGGGCTGCCTATCTGGACGACCCATCATGACCAGCGGACAACGGTATTGACATAGTGTTTTGGTCCAGTGGTGGAGAGAGGGGTGGAGAGGTATGTGGAGAGGGCAAAAACTAACTTAAAGATAGGTGGTATTCTGGTGCGGTGGTTGTTGAAGGGTGTATTAGGGGTGAGGCATGCTTTGCTCATGGCCCTCATTTCCAATATGCTGCTTCTTGAATCCTCAGGTGTGAGGTTCCCTTGGAACTTGCTTGAGTTGGTTTTCACATTGGTGGAGTGATGCGTAGTCGTTATACCATCATTAATTATTAATGAATCTGTCAATCCAGGGTAGTGTACAAGGCTATCTATGGGAGAAGAAGTAAAACAACTATAACTTAGGTCAATCTAGAGCAACAGGTCTTATTGGTGGAACTGGTTGTGTGGGGGGTTTTGGAACATTCCTAACTCTAAATTGCATGAATTTAATCTTAATCTAAGTTGCAGAATTGGAAACTAATCATTAACTATAGAAATGAAGTCTTAATTACAATTGCAAAATGAGACCTAATTATATTACAAAATTAACAGTTACAGAATTGAAATTCTGATCCTAATTGTAGAAAGGAAATCTAATTACTTTTGTAGTAATGAAAGTATAGATCTAATGTGGAAATAAAAACTATCAAAATTTTGTAATAGAAGGTTGTCAATCTTTTGTTTAGATTTTGACAGCAAAACATAAAATGCAAGAAATTGCTAAAAAATAGTAAATTCTAGAAATAACAGTCTAAAAATAAAGTGGAAGCTTTGCTGAAAGTAAGATTGCAACTAAAACTTTAAGCACAAGATTAATCTAAGCATAAATAAACTAATACTACAAATATTGTCAACTATTTACAAGCAATTGAAATAACAAGTTCTACAACTCATTCTCACTGCAGCAAAATTAGAATAAAAACCTGCTTTGTTAGTCCTCCTCCTAGGTCTGGAAATGGCCAGCCTCTTTGTCTAGAAGAAGGTGTAAGTCTCTCTATTTTTCTAAATCTTAATCACACTCATTTACAAGCATTTTGAAATAGAACTGGTGCACTTTATTGATCAAAATACATGATTACAAGAATTCTGCTGAAAAACTATTACAGGACTGTAACAGTCAATTTCTAGTTATACTCTGTATTTTTTGCTAGCTTCTTTACTCTATTTTCTACCTCCTTTTCTACTTACTAGGCTCAACCTAAATGGGAGCAATATTTATAGCTATCCTATGATATGATTACAAACAAAGAATATCTCAAAAGATCTAATCCTACAATGCTGCAACAAATTTTGGTTTTATCCTAGAAGAGGACTAAAACTTGATCTTTCCCTTAATGATGGCTTTGGTCGGCAATGACGGCAAAGACAGATGGAAAATATTTCTCTTTACTTTTTTCAACCTTTATTTTCCTTTTTCTGGCTTTAGAAATCGGTCAACAGGTCAAAAACACATTTTGTTCTTCATTCCGAAGATAAGTGGCTTCATTCCGAAGACAATGCAGTTCTCATTCCAAAGATCGCTCATTTTGAAGATACTGCATTCTCATTCCGAATATCACTCATTCCGAAGATACTGCATGCTTCATTCCAAAGATCCACTCATTTCGAAGACACTGCATTCTTCTGCATCTCTCAGGTGGGTTATCTCCTAAGATCAAATTCTAATGGTCTTCATCCCTTTTCTCATGTGAATTCCATGCCTTGCTATTTATGGACAGCTGGCTGGAATTTACATGGGAAAGACTAGTTTTTGCTGCATAGCAATAGTTTGCTTGCACTGTTGCTAGATTTAGGTGAAGTAAATGCTTGAGACAAATCAAAATATGATTAGTGAAATGCTTCTATTATTCTAAGCATATCCCATTGTAGCAAATCATAGCAAAAAGAACACAAAACTATGCAAAAAGCTGTAAAATCAGCATATAATATTTCAAATACATTGATCATGCAAAATGGGTAATATACAGCATATTGAATCAACTTAACTAACATATCAGATAAAACATAAGAGTTTATAGGCATTTTTAGTGTACAAAACATGTTATGATTGAGGCATTTCCAGGCCTCATCATTTTCCCCCCAACTTATATTAATGCATGCCCTCATGCATTCTCTTGGGCTATGGAATCACATATGTCCATGTTTAGATTCCATGACCTGTAGAATAATTTCTTGCCTATGTAATACCCCCTATTTTTTTAAATGTTTCTGAGCCAATATTCAAATTGTTCATCAGGCTGGGCATCTTCCTCAAAGTAGAATGAAACTAGAGTAATGATGGTTGGAGGCCTGAACCTGAGACCTATCCAGTTATGTTGCATGATCTGAATCAGCTAGACTACACCTTCTGCTCTTCTTCTGGATCATTCTAAATTGATGGGGGAGATAGGTTCTCTTTTCCTCAAAGACATGGAAAGTTCATTCCATTTTTCTCTACATACTGACAATGCTGGGAAGAAATTATGATCATAGAAATTGTTAAATCTGGCCACACAGTCCCTTAAATTGTTCAAGTACATTCTCTTTATATCATCCCTGTTCATAATTGAAAAGTGTTGCTGGGTGATAACTAGGTGATTTTGCTGGATTGCTCTGACTAACAACTCAGCCCTTGTTTCAATCACTTTATTCCGTTTTTTCTCTTGATCCCAATAAAGCTGATTTTGCAAAGTAGACATAAATGCTCTCAACTGAACATCTCCAATGTAGATTTGAGGATGAGAGTCAACTTCCTCTGGAATGAAGAAACTGTGTAAAAAAAGTTCACACAGGAGATTTTTTTGTTCAAAAGGACTGTTAAAATATGCTTCCAGAAAATCTTCAATAGTGTCCAATTTATATGGAAGATTTGAAGTAATCCTCATGACCTGCCATCTGAGGTATTTTTCCTTCAAAATAAGGCTGTAAAACCTGGCTGGTCGTCTAAATTGGACTAAAAATTCAGCAATTTGGCATAAGTCAGACGCCTTTTCTTTCAATGCCTGAATTTTTGTGTCCTTGGCTTCTAGCTATTTTGCTTCCAATTTGAAATTTTCAATTTTATTGGCAAGCTGTTCATATCTAAGCATCCAGCTAGCTATGTCTGCATTGTACTGCTCTAGAGACACAGTATTAGGTGGTCTTACTACAGGGGGGATCCTAGGCAATAGATTTATCTGAACTCCTTTTTCTGCCACTTCCACTAGCTGTTCATCTGTTAATAACTCTACTTGCACCCCCTTATTTGCTATTTCTATGGGGTTGTCATCAGATAATATTTCTACTTGTACCCCCTTATCTACTGTTTCTACTGGAAGTGTAATAAGTTGAAATGCAGGGACCTCAGTAGGAGTACTTACTTGAACATTTTCTTGTTGTTGGGACTGTTCCTATGTTGGTGGCTCATTTTCAACATCCTCTGCAATATTCCTCACCATTTCTGAAGCATCTTCAGAACAAGAAGGCAATGCTTCAGAATAAAATGGTGCTGCTTCAGAATGAACAGGCACTTCTTCTAAATGAAGGAGTGCTGTTTCAAGATGAACTCCCATGTCTGCTTCAACCAAGTCATCTGCTCTTGATAAACCCAGAAGAAATTGAGCCAAATTATCTTCATCATGGGATATAGCTGGCTATTTTTTAGATTGTGACAACAATTTTCTTAGTTCTGCCACTTCTTGCTGAAGCTCTGTAATTTTTATTTCTTGCATCTCAATGATGCTTTCTTTCTCTATGATCCATCTGGTCTGATTTTTGACAACACTTCTTGCTACCCTCAACTGCTCTGTGATGTCTTCCACTTCTGTTTCTGCTTCAGAAGCTGATGTAGACAAATCAGTTGCAGTTGGATGCTTAACCAATATTTCCTCTTCTTTTGCAATAGTTTGTTCTTGTTCAGGAGGCTCTGTGAGACTATCTATAAGGATATCTACCATATCTGTAGCCTGTTGAACTGTAGCCTACTCCAAACCATCCTGCTCAGTTTTTAACTCAACTATCTATTCAAGAAATTCTGGAAAGTTTTTAGATGCTGGTTGTATCTCTGTGACATCTGGGCTGCTTGGTCTATCTTCTTCCTCCATGATCTGTTCTGTAGTTTCTTTCAAATAGATTCTTGTAGACCTCCTAGTTCCAGATGCAAACTTCTTCTTTTTGCTCTATTTTTTGGTGACAACAGGGGTCATGGGGTCAGTTTTAGATGCCTTTGTTTCCCTTGTTTCACTTCTCTGTTCTGACAAATCAGTTGTAGCTTTAGCAAACCGAACTTTCTTTTGTTTTTTTGCTCTGCTGCTAGTTCCAGATCCTCTTCTCTTTTGTCTCTTAGCTCGTGAAGTTGAGGGTTCAAGAGCAAGGTTTTCTACTACTACTGTGGGGTGTAGTTCTGTAAAAGCTTCAGGGGCACCTTCTGCAATTTATTTTGTAGCATCTTCTGCAACATTTTCTACAGCAGTTGTTTCCTCTTCTGCAGCAACATCAGCAACATTTTTTGCAGTAGCTGTTTCCTCTTCTACAGCAACATCAACAGTATTTGGTTCTTCTTCTTCCTCACTTTCATCCCCAAAAATGACATCATTTAGGGTAGAGTAAAACTTGTCAAAACTCCTAGGGTTTCCTCTAAAATGGTTTTGGCAAACTAATTTGATGAGGCCATGATGGCGCAGGCTTCCTTTACCCTCCTGATATCTTTTTGCCATGTTCTTTAACTCTTGATACAGATACAGGGGAAGATTTACCCTAACTTTTGGTTGTTGTCCACCATGTCTGAGATGGTTCAAAATTCGTAGATGATGCCCTGACAACAACACATACTGCCCTTCACAGGTTAAAAACTTAATTACCTAGGTGGCTACTTCATCCCAAGGTTCCTGCAGGCTGGCCCTTTTTAACCCTTTGCATGTGTTGTTATGGGTTAAGTACTCTGGTTCTCTATCATTTTCTTCTACAAACTGATTAACTACATTTGCCAATGTGTTTTTTCTAGATCTAGTAATTGAAATCCCTTCTAATGGCAGCTCTATAATCTGACTTAAAATTTTAGGGCTTACCTCAATAGACATGCCGTTAACATGTGCTCGGTTGTTTCTGAACGTATGGGCGAACATGCCAGCTAAATCTTCAAAAGACCCATTGAATTTATCCAAAAATGTCATAAACCCTCCGTCTTCAAAAATCTGCACAACTGCCAGATTTTCTCGGAGGTAAGTGGTATCTGCAAGCTCTATTCTGATCTTTCGCCCCATTTTTTTTGTTTAAAAATTGTATACTACGGCTACTGTTCTACTGTTGGATCTCTGGCTGTTTTCTGTTGCAAATTTACAGAGTTTTAGATTTGAAACCTTCGTTGCCCTTTTTCTCATCTTCTTCTTCAAAATGAACCATATCCTTTGCACTGTACTTCGCAACATGTCTTCAAAAAGAAATATGGCACACATTTCTACTTTTGCACTATACACCTATTTGTTGATAATTGCATGGATGTCCTTGCGTCAGGTCCACCTCATTAGTTTTGCAGATTCTCACGTGCATGTTAATTGACATTAAAAACGGGTGGCATATGGTTGGTCATGTTCTCCGTATTTCCAATGAGTGCAAAAAAAAACCATGTACTGATTGACACGTGTCCCTTCGTCGCATGCAACTAAAAAAATATTGATTTTTTTGTACCTTGTTTTCTTGAATGCCACGTGGAAATGCTCTTTCTGAAGATTATAAATTATTGCGCAAACAAAATTTCATTCCGAATATTATGACCTCATTTCGAAGACAAGTCTTCATTCCGAAGACAAATCCTTATTCCTAAGATTATGACCTCATTTCGAAGACAGGTCTTCATTTCGAAGACAAATCTTCTTTGCAAAATTTTCATTCCGAAGATAGATCTTCATTTCGAAGATCAATCCTTATTCCGAAGATCAATCCTCATTCCGAAGATCAGGCTGTATTGTGAAGGTAAATCGTCATTCCAAAGACAGACCCTCATTCCAAATACAGATCTTCATTCTGAAGACAGATCTTCATTTCGAAGACAGATCTTCATTTCGAAGATGATGCAGCAAGTCGTCATTCTAAAGACTAAGTTTCATTCTGAAAACAAATTTCTTTCTGAAGACAAAGTGCAACATTCATTTTGCTATCATTCTGAAGACAATTTCATTTCAAAGATAATACAACAGGCACTGTTTTTGGCATTCTTGTTTCGAAGATTAGGTAGAAATCAATATTTTCATTCTCAAAACATGTTTTTAAGTATGCCAACTCTTATGAATACCTTTTATGCTAATGGTTAATTGTCACATACTATATACCAATCATTTTACAATGAAGAAATGTAAGAAATATATACCTGATAAAACAGTTAATGCCAATTTTTGAAGAATGACTGCTTTTGTTGATATTCTGCTGAGATTTTCTGCAACATTTCAAAACAAGTGCACTAGGTGAATTTGTACAATGATGGTTTAGAAATTTCTCAAGGTTATGCATGCCAGAAAACTAGTTTTCATGCACACAAACTCAGTAGTGCCTTAAGAAAAAGTTTTCACTGCTGAGTTATTCATTTTTTTTTTTTTCTTGATTTTTCCCCTTTTTTTTTTAATTTTTACCTCTCCTTTTCTCTTTTTTTTTTTCTTGATCCTGACTATGCCCATGAAGGAATTTCATGATTTCCCCTGAAACCATGCCCATGAAGGAATTCATACTCAGAATTTATTCATCTTTTTGTTTTCTATTTTTCTAATTTTTTTTTTGTATTTTCTATTTTTTCTTGAAATCCACTGATCATGTTGATTGTTTTGAAGTGGAAGAAGGAATCTCTTCCACCTGCTGTGTATCCAAACTATCAAGTTTCTACAAGAATTCTTCTTTAGTCAGAGGTGTATGGTATACCCTGAGGCGATGTCCATTCACTACCAACTTTCTTCGTCACCCATCAATAGGGGATAAATGAGCTGCTCTGTTGTTAAATACCTCTTCAATCCAGTAAGGTCCCAACCATCTAGTTCTCAGTTTTCCAGGGAAGTCTTCATATTGAGAATAAAACAGTAAATCCCAATCTCCTTGTTGAAGTTTCCTCTGCTGAATGTGATTGTCATGCCACAGCTTCCTCTGCTCCTGAATTACCTCAGTTTGGTGTAGAGCATCCAATCTAAGTTCATCCAATGCATTTAGCTGCAGAATCATGTCTGTCTCGTGCTGCGACAATTCAATTCCAATTTCTAGTGTCGTGCGCAATGTTAGTAGCTCAAATTCAATAGGTAAGAGAGGCTTTTTACCAAAGACTAGTTCATAAGGTGTGAATCCAAGTAGTGGACTTCCAAGTATTATTGTAGGACCAAACTGCTTCAGGTAATTTATCTATCCAATTTCTCCTATGAAAAGCTACTATTTTTGTCAAGATGCGTTCTAGTTCCCTATTTGTTACTTCAACCTGGCCATTTGCTTGTGGGTGGTAAGGTGATGATTTCCTATGTTTGATTTCATATAATTCTGTAAATGCTTTTATGACTTTGGATGCAAATTGGGGTCCTTGGTCTGTGGTGATAGACCGTGGAGCTCCAAATATTTAAAAAATTTGAGTATACAAGAAATCAGTGACCTTCTCTTCATGAGCATGTTTGAAAGCACGCACCTCTACCCACTTTGTCAGGTAATCAGTGCATACTAGAATATGCACCTTTCCTTGAGAATGTGGATCAATAGGTCCTACAAAATCAAGGCCCCACCTCTCAAATGGTTCTAAAACCATTTGAGGCTGTAGTGGCATCTCATTTGTATGAGTGGGCTTCCCCATTATTTGGCATGCATCATAATGCCTGATGTACTTTTTCACATCCTTATGAAGAGATGCCCAATAATATCCTGTCCCTAGGATTTTCCTAACTGTGCTTTTTACAGAATAGTGTCCACCTGAGGGTTCATCATGACAAGCTCCAAGGATATCATACACTTCATCCTTTCGGATGCACCTACGTAACACATGGTCAGGACTGCACTTAAAAACATACCCTTAATCCATTCAAAAGAAGAACTCTGTTTGATCAATTGTTTTTTCTGTTTTGAAGTAAAATGTGGAGGAACTTTCCCTGTGACCAAATAATTGGCTATATCTGCAAACCAAGGTGATTGGACTGATATAGCAAATAATTTTTCATCAGGAAAAGTGTCATCAACTAATTCCCCTTCATCCGTGTTCTGCAACCTGGACAAGAAATCTGCCACAACATTAGCTTTTCTTGGTTTGTTGATTATGGTGATATCAAATTCTTGCAACAACAACAACCAACGAATAATTCTTGCACTTACCATAGGTTTATTCATCAAATACTTAATGGTTGTATGATCTATGTGAATAAATATTTGATAACCTGTGATATAATGCCTAAATTTGTTGATGGCATAAATTACTGCTAGGAATTCCTTCTCAGTTGTTGTATAATTTTTCTTTGCTCCTGTCAAGTTCTTGCTAATGTTGTAGATGGTATAATGTTCACCATTATCAATTTGTCCTAATGCTTGCTACAATTGCTGTATTGGAGGCATCAGTCTAAATGTGAAATGGTAATGTCCAATTAGGTCCTTTGAGCACAGGTGGAGTTATCAATTTCTCTTTCAGAGCTTCAAATGCTTCCTGACACTTCGCAGTCCAGGAGAATTTAGAATCTTTAGTCAATAAGGCAAACATAGGACTGGCTATTGTACTAAAGTTGGGAATAAACCTGTGGTAAAAACCAATGTGTCCTAGGAAGCTTCTGACATTAGTCTGAGTTTTAGGAGGAAGGAGATTCTTGATAATTTCAACCTTCTTTGGATCAACTTGGATCCCTTCAGGAGATATGTGATGACCAAAAACTATCCCTTCCTTCATCATCATGAAGCATTTATCTGGATTTAAGGATAAGTGGTATGTTTCATAGCGAGTTAAGACTTTGTCAAGACTTTCCAATGTAAAATCAAAAGTTTGTCCACATACTGTGAAATCATCCATGTAAATTTCAACACTTTTGGTGGTCAGATCAGCAAAAATTGCTAGGACTGCTCGCTAAAAATTTTCTGGGGCATTACACAAACCAAAAGGTAAAACCCTATAGGCAAATGTTCCCCATGGACATGTAAAAGTTGTCTTTTCTTGATCTTCAGGTGTAATCTGAATTTGATTATATCCACTAAATCCATCAAGAAAACAAAAGTATCTTTTTCTAGCAAGAGTATCTAACACTTGATCTATGAAAGGTAACGAAAAATGGTCTTTGTATGTCACCTTATTCAACTCTCTATAGTCTACACATACTCTCATTTTTTCATTTTTCTTAGGAACTATTACCAATGGAGAAACCCATTGGCTATCAGAAATTGGGTAAATGAATCCCACTTTCAGGAGTTTTTCAATTTCTTCTTTCACAATATCTCTTAAGGCAGGATTCAATCTTCTTTGAGGTTGTCTGACTGGCTTGACTTCTTTAGTATAGATTCTATGGGTATATATATCAAGATGAACTCCTGACATATGTAGTTCCAAGCAAAAGCATGAACATGCTTCTGCAAAACAACTATCAATTTTTCTTCCTCTTCCCTAGTAAGCTGGTTGTAGATGTTTAGAAATTTGCCTGGCTGGACTTCTATTTGTTTTGTATTTAGAAGGACTAAATTCACTCCTTCATACTTGGTGATTAAGGGATTAAGAGGACATTGTTGAGATGGGAGAAAAGAAGCAGTTTCTATTTTATTGTTGCTTGAGGGAAGCATATCTTGTATGGAACAGTGAGAAGGAAAAATTAGATGATGGTGCCATCCATGTGGTAGTGAAACAGAGTTTCCCTGTGATAGCACAGATGATTCATCTTCAGATTTTTTATTCTCCTCATTACTTATCAACTGTTGGATATTTTTTGCTTCCCCTTCTAAACCTTGTTCATGCAGAACATTCATCAGGATTGTTTCATTTTCTAAGTTTTCTGTGTCACTAAGGTCTTCTGTGTGTTATCTTACTACTAAGGTAGCTAGTGTAGAAATGACCTCTTCCGGTTCCTCATCCGAGTCGAGAAAACCATAACCGACCTAAAAATTTGCTAGATGGTTTTGCGGGAGGATATAAAGAAATTTGTTTCGAGATCAATACCATTTGAAATAGTCATATTTCCGGATCTGCAGTCTATGAAGGCTGTTGTAGTTGCAAGCCAAGGTCTTCCCAAAATAATGGGATATCCATGTGCTGAATTTCTTGGCTGTAAAACCAAAAAATCTACAGGGAATTCCCAAGAAGAAACTTCTATAGGAACATCTTCAATGATTCCTTCAGGTTTTGCAACTGACCTATCAGCCATTTCTAAAATTGTAAATGTGGGGTTGAGATGTTTGAGCTGTAATTGTTCCATTGTATCTTTAGTCATGACATTTATTGCAGCTCCTAGATCCACTAACATTTGAAATTGGTACTGAACCTATGGTGACTGTGATAACTGGGCTTCATGGATCACTATACTTTGGAGGTAGTAGTTTTCCAGATAAGAGATCAGCTATCTTCTCTTCAACCTGTACAGTCTTGGGGAATGCTTTCTTCTTTCTTCTTGCTCTTTTAATGCACAAATTTTAGATAGTACTGTTGATTTCTGGTATTTCCTTAATGGCCTGCAATAAGGGCAATGAGATAGTCAAATTTTTGAGTTCTTTGACCAATTCTAACTCAGAATTTGTTGGTATTGCATTAAGTCTTTTAGGATATGGAATTATCCTTGGTAATTGTTCTGCTTGTGTCTCTTTTTCTATTGTTGGTTCTAATTTTTCTGTTTTTATTGTTGGTTGGATTCTCTTTGGTTCTGATGATTCTTGCTTTTCATTATCTTTGATTTCTATTAAAACTGGTTCAGGTACAACTTTCCCTAAACGGAGTTGGATGTCACTACAATCAAGAACATTAATTTCAATATTTTCTTCAGCTTCAACCACATAGATAGGAGGTGTCTGTCTTACATTTTTTGGATTAGTGATTGGCTAAGCTGGCAATTGAGGTTGTTTCACTTGTTGTGTTTGCTGTTGTTTTTATTGAAAATTTTGATTAGGTGCAGGCAACAAATGCTGAGTTTGACCTTGATTCCTTTGCTGCCTTGGATAGGACTGGTATTGCTGATTCCACTATGGTTGGTTTTGCACCCAATGTGGATTAGTATGATTTTGATTCCAAGCTGGATTGTTTTGATTCCATGAGGGGTTGTTTTGATTTTGATTCCAGGCTAGGTTACTCCAATTTGATTATGGCCATTCTTGGGAATTTGTCCATTAAGGATAATTCCAAGGACATTGGGGTGGTTCTGATTGTCCCCAAGGCATAGTACCAGGATTATGCCCCCAATTTATAGGAAAACAAGGGGGATTTTGATATTGAGAGAAATTTCCCCCTTTTTTTGGTCCAATATAGTTGAGTTCCTCAGTCTGGTTTTCTAACATAGTTTTGAGTTGTGGTAGCAGGTGGCATTGATCAGTTGAATGCCTTTTTGAACAGATACTACAAATGGCTAAGATAGATGTTTTATTCAAAGGACATTCTTGCAAAGCATGTTTACTTCTACATCTTGGGCAATAAATTGCCAAAATTTCTATGTTTTTAGCTTTTGCAAAGATTTCCCCTAAAGTAGTGTTTAGATGCACTAGGATATCAGTTTTGAAATTTGCAAGTTTCTCTATCAGGTCCTTTACATCAATGCCATTTGTGTAGCTTTTTCTTCTTCTCTACTTAGTGCGAGAGTAATTCCTACAAAGATCCATAATTTTCTCATTACTGAGAGTGGTTACATCCTCTTTTCCCATCAAATCCAGAACTTCTTTGGATTCATCTTGCAATCCTCTCAAAAAAGATGGTTTTACATAATTTTGGTTCTACTAGTCCACATATCCTTTGAACAAAGGAGAACCTATCAAGATAATCTTCCAAGGTCTCATCATCTTTCTGCTTGATTCTAAATAACTCATCTTTTCTATTTCTTACACGACAGTATTCCTGATATTTGTCTAAAAAGACAGTCTCCATTTGATCCCAGGTTCTTATGGAATTTGGCTCTAAGCTCATGAACCAGCGTAATGCTGAATCCTTGAGAGTTGAGGGAAAAACCTTAAGTTTTTTATTGTCATTTATATAATCATAGGTCTGACACACTACCTTGAATTCAAACAAAAACTAGTCAGGATCTTCAGATACAACACCTCGAAAGGTTGGAAGTACTGAAGGTGAAATGGTCTTCATGGGAGAGTTTTGTGTTGGATTCAAATGAATAGGATATTCAAATGTTCTAGACGGTTGGAGTATATCCTGATCATCCCCTTCATTATGAACATAGCCATGTTGGCCATCTACATTGCCTCCCTCTGCCATAGTTTCTTGTTTCCTAGGAGAAGTTAAAGCTTTCCAAATTGTTCTCTCAAGAGGTCCAAGCCTTTCTGTTGATGAGTCTGATGAATTATCTTCCTTAATATATTCTGTTGATAAAATTGGTGATTTTCCTTTCTCAAAATGTTCTACTGATGGTGAGATTGGTGATTTTTCTATCAATCTTTCAGGTAGTTCAAACACAGGTGATTCACCCTTTAAGCATGAATATCTCCTTAATGGGACAAGCCAGGTATCATTTGGGGTATCCATAGACTTACTCATTCATGTTTACTCCTAAATGACATAAATTAAGTCAATAGTTGTTATCTTACTCTA
Organism: Wollemia nobilis; assembly: GCA_028583015.1. Taxonomy (NCBI): domain Eukaryota; kingdom Viridiplantae; phylum Streptophyta; class Pinopsida; order Araucariales; family Araucariaceae; genus Wollemia; species Wollemia nobilis. The sequence continues at coordinate 4,954,542 of JAQPPZ010017067.1, forward strand.
CTGTTATATTCAAATTTTAACCTGAATGTTCACAGTTTAGTCTGATTACAGCTATTGGACTATTTGCTTTCTTCTGACAACACTATTCCTCAGCAACGGTGCCAAAATGATGCGTAGTCGTTATACCATCATTAATTCTCAATGAATCTGTCAATCCAGGGCAGTGTACAAGGCTATCTATGGGAGAAGAAGTAAAACAGCTATAACTTAGGTCAATCTAGAGCAACAGGTCTTATTGGTGGAACTGGTTGTGTGGGGGGTTTTGGAACATTCCTAACTCTAAATTGCATGAATTTAATCTTAATCTAAGTTGCAAAATTGGAAACTAATCATTAACTACAGAAATGAAGTCCTAATTACAATTGTAGAATGAGACCTAATTATATTACAGAATTAACAGTTGCAGAATTAAAAGTCTGATCCTAATTGCAGAAAGGAAATCTAATTACTTTTGCAGTAATGAAAGTCTAGATCTAATGTGGAAATAAAAACTATCAAAATTCTGTAACAGAAGGTTGTCAATCTTTTGTTTAGATTTTGACAGCAAAACATAAAATGCAAGAAATTGCTGAAAAACAGTAAATTCTGGAAATACAGTATGAAAATAAAGTGGAAGCTTTGCTGAAAGTAAGATTGCAACTAAAAATTTAAGCACAAGATTAATCTAAGCATAAATAAACTAATACTGCAAATATTGTCAACTATTTACAAGCAATTGAAATAACAAGTTCTACAACTCATTCTACTGCAGCAAAATCAGAATAAAAACCTGCTTTGTTAGTCCTCCTCCTAGGTCTAGAAGTGGCCAGCCTCTTTGTCCAAAAGAAGGTGTAAGTATTTATTTTTCTAAATCTTAATCACACTCATTTACAAGCATTTTGAAATAGAACTGGTGCACTTTATTGATCAAAATACATGATTACAAGAATTTTCTTTGAAAAGCTATTACAGAGTCATGATAGATCAATTTCTAGTTAACTCTGTATTTTCTGCTAGCTTCTTTACTCTATTTTCTACCTTCTTGTCTACTTACTAGGCTCAACCTGAACGGGAGCAATATTTATAGCTATCCTATGATCTGATTACAAACAAAGAATATATCAAAAGATCTAATCCTACAATGCTGCAACAAATTCTGGTTTTATCTTAGAAGAGGACTAAAACTTGATCTTTCCCTTAATGATGGCTTTGGTCGGCAATGACGACAAATACAGATGGAAGATATTTCTCTTTACTTTTTCCAACCTTTATTTCCCTTTTTTTGGCTTTAGAAATCGATCAACAGGTCAAAAACACATTCTGTTCTTCATTTCGAAGATAAGTGGCTTCATTCCGAAGACAATGCAGTTCTCATTCGAAGATTGCTCATTCCGAAGATACTGCATTCTCATTTCGAAGATCGCTCATTCCAAAGATACTGCATGCTTCATTCTAAAGATCCGCTCATTTCAAAGATGCTGCATTCTTCTGCATCTCTTAGGTGGGTTATCTCCTAAGATCAAATTCTAATGATCTTCATCCCTTTCCTCATGTGAATTCCATGCCTTGCTATTTATGGACAGCTAGCTGGAATTTACATGGGAAAGACCAGTTTTTGTTGCACAGCAACAGTTTGCTTGCACTGTTGCCAAATTTAGGTGAAGTAAATGCTTGAGACAAATCAAAATATGATTAGTGAAATTCTGCTATTATTCTAAGCATATCCCATTGTAGCAAATCATGGCAAAAAGAACACAAAACTATGCAAAAAGTTGTAAAATCAGCATATAATATTTCAAATACATTGATCATGCAAAATGGGTAATATACAGCATATTGAATCAACTTAACTAACATATCAGATGAAACATAAGAGTTTATAGGCATTTTTAGTGTACAAAACATGTTATGATTGAGGCATTTCTAGGCCTCATCATGGAGTGTCCTACATCAGCTCCACTTATTATGAGATGGGGTTAGATGTTATTGGCATGGCTGTACAATGAGCTATGCGAGGTCCACTACTGAAAGCAAAAGGGGATTGGGTGCATCTATCTCTTGTAGTGCTGGGGGTGGTAGCACATAGCTATGGAGTGGCCATAGGGTTTTCCTTAGACCATTCGAGGTGAGATGGTGGATCGAGAGATTGGATATGCCAATTTATGGCAGAGGTCAGAGGAGCATGGATAGATTCAGTGGCAGGCAGGTGACGTAGGTCACTATATTGATGCCTTCTCTCGTCTAGTGCTAGGGAAAGTTTTTTTGCGACCGTATCAGGACTGTATAGCATGGCCTGAGGTTGGAGAGTGGCTTTGGCATGCGTGCAGGGGTAGATGGGTGATTGGGCAGCACGAGATAGAGCAGGAGTACTTTCCATATGTTTGGGTGACATAGCAATTTGGGGTGTGCTAGGGATTTCCTAGTGATCCCTTGATCTATCGACGTCACGGTGATAAGAGGACCCTAGGCTGGCCTATCATTGAGCCGTTGGGCGAGGGGTCTGATGTAGTTATTGATGTACTCGACGTGGATGATGTCGGGGTAACTGTAGAGTATGACTGGTGGTGGATTATGTAGTGATGGTGGGGTGAGGGGCATCTACGAGGTATGGATATGATAGTAGCAGGAGGTTGGGGTGCATAAGAATCGATGGAGGGTTGGGGGGCTCTTCTTGATGATGTTGACATGGTGGAGGTTGATGAATTCATCGATGATGGAGATGATTTGGGGGTTTCGAAGTAGCTAGATGTACAGGATGTCCCGAAGCAGAGGGTTCCAGAGCAACAGGCCATCCCGGAGGTACCCATGCCTCAAGTTGTCTCAAGGGATGTGGAGGCTGGGCTTCATGATGAGATAACATGATTGTAGAGTCTCCTACAGAGATGGGAGGAGGAGCATAAATGACAGGGACCAAAAAATATGCACATACACACTCCTACAAAATTTCAAACTTTTCTTCTATTAATTTGGAAATTCTTATACATTACAGCCCGTAGGCTTACATTAACCGATGCTCAGCTCGGTTCTTCCACTCTCACTCTTCTGCCCTATTCTCCAGTCCACCTCCCCGACTAATACAAAAATTTGAGTTTTTATCGAGGTCTCGATCCTCTAGGCAATTAATGCCCCGCCTAACAAAAAATTCAAATTTGATTCCCCCTTGGCCGAGTTTTCAAATTTGTCTGCCATAAATGGGCAACTGCCCGATCTGCACTGCTGTCTCATCCCATACTGTCTATGGTCTGCAACTGTCACTTTGTCAGAATACGTCCTTGTGATGGTTATTCCTATTTAATACACGCGGCTGTCATCTTCATTTTAAGATACGTGGCCTTCATCTTTGTTTTGATACACGTAGCTGACCGCGTGTTTAATTTGGCTTTACCTTCTTCTTGTCGCACAATCTTCAATACACGTGCCCCTCACAACTGTCTTAATACACGTGGCTGTCCACGTGTCAATTTTGGCCTTGCCTGGCCATCCGCTTTTAAACTTTACCCTGTCTTCTTATTGGCCACGATATCGCGACAGGTCGTGAAATCACGACATGTCACGATATCATGACCAAAAGTGCCTTCCCCTGTCGAAGCCCTTTGGGGGTCACGATTTCGTGACCCCCCTTGCCTTTGCCTTGCTGAAGCTCCTTGGGGTTGCGATTTCATGACATGTCATGAAATCGTGACATGTCACGATTTCGTGACCCCTCCCTCTGCCTTTTCTTTGCCAAAGTTCTGCTTTGTTTTACCTATTTCGAGACTACGCCATGTGTCAACTTTTCACTGGTTGCGATATCATGACGGGACTTCCCCCTCGCCTCAGTTCTGAAATACTGTCATGATATCGCAACATCAAGATATCACGACGTCGCGATATCGTGACAACACAGCCGCTCCACTTTTCATTCCCAATGACATCGTGATATCGCGATGAAAACTCCCCTCGCTACACTGCAGCTTTTGGGGTCACGATTTCATGACATGTCATGATTTCGTGACCCCCTCCCCAACTTTTGCCTTGGGAAAAAAAACTAGCTTTGCTGAACTTAAGCTTCCCCCATTTTTTTTAAAACCTTTCTGAGGTTGTTCTTTTGTCGTTGGATGCTCCTGCATCAGAAATCCAGGGTAAATGGAGAAGTGACCTTCACTTATGTGCTGTTCAGTCTGCGTCTTCTGTAACACCTCCAAACACTCAACTGCTCTTGCAACCTGGTCAAATTCTATCTCCTGGCAAAAAAATTGTTTGCCCTCTACCAGACAAATTTTGGCATTGCTACACACCTCATCCACTGTCTGTAATGGCTTCAACTTGTGCCGCACTCCATATTTCATCAAGGAGTACGTATTTGCACGACCATCATGCACTGGACTCCGATCAAACTGCCATGGCATTCCCAACAGAAAATGGTAAGCATCCATGGGGAAAACATCACACAGGACCTCATCCTGGTATCTCCCAATCTGGAACATGACTAAACACTGTTCACGGACCCATGCTCTATGGTCCTTCCGCAACCACACAATCCGGTATGGATGCGGGTGTCTCCTTCTCTCCAACTATAACTTAGCAACCATCTCCTTGAAGACTAAGTTATCTGTACTCCCATTGTCTATAATAACATTACAGACTTTGCCTGCACTTTTGCATCGTGTGCGGAATAGGCTTCTCCTCTGATCCGGTTTGTCTTCCTCAATCTGCATGGTTCTCCTCACAATCATTGCTTCTCCTTTCTCAGCTTCTTTAGAATGTTCTGATTCAGCATCTTCCACTGCCACAGCAACTCTGACAGGACCCACTTGTTTCTTGTTCACTCTCTCGGGGTGCTGGGGACACTCATATGCCCGATGCCCCTCTTCTCCATAGTGGAAAAATGTTCCTCGAAACACTCCCCTTCCATACCCATGTCCAGATCTACCTCTTCCTCTTGGGTAGCCATTGTTCTGAACTTGCGGTTTGGGTTCTTCATCTTCTTTCTGATTTCGACTGCTGCTAACCTCTTCTTTCTTCTCTTCCTTTCCTTCCTATTTTCTTCCACCGGTCTTTCCTCCAGGCCCTCTTCCTTTTTTCTTGCTCTCAAACCTTCTGTTCAGTTTTTCTTCAACCTTCAGAGCAAACTGGTAAGCATCTTCAATGGTGCTCACCCGCACTAAGCTCAACTCTTCCTAGACACTGGGTCTCAACCCATTAATATAACGGGCCACCTTTTCTTTGCTTGCTTCTAAATGGCCGGTTCTGATGGAGATTTTATAAAATTCCTCCGTATATTCTTGAACAGTTTTATTCATCTGTCTTAAACCCTGCATTTTTCTTAGCAGATCCAACTCATAATCTATCGGAATAAACTGTCTCTTTAATTTTTCAACCATTCTGACCCATCTGGTTATCCGTTCTTTTCCTCTTCTATTTCGTTCCAGTTGTACTCCTTTCCACCATATGCTGGCATGACCTTTTAATTTGGTTTTGGAAAATCTGACCCGCTCGGGATATTCAACTTCTTCATATTCAAAGTATTCTTCTAGGTCATTTATCCAATCAATCAATTCCTACGGATTCAAGTTCCCAGAATACGTGGAAACTTCTATCTTCGGCCTCTTCTCGATCTGGGATATGGCTTTGTACAGTCTGGCTTGTGCCGGATCTACAGCTTCTTCTTCTTCTTCTTCAAACTGATTTTCTTCCTCATCTACCTCATCTTCACTGTCTGCATCTCTTCTTGGTTTGTATCCTCTGTGCAGTTCTTCTTGCAGGGCCTGAAATTACCGCTGCAAAGCTTGGAAATCTGCTACTGCCATGCCTCTCCCACCAATGGGGTTTCTTCTCGGAGGCATCTTCTCACTTTCTCATGAGCCTTCCCACAGATCCTGGTGTGACTGCCTCATGTCCGGTGATCTGTCACACACTCAGGAACTTTCGGCTCTGATACCACTGATGGGGACCGAAAAATATGCACATACACACTCCTGCAAAATTTCAAACTTTTCTTCTATTAATTCAAAAATTCTTATACATTACAGCCCGCAGGCTTACATTAACCGATGCTCAGCTCGGTTCTTCCACTCTCACTCTTCTGCCCTATTCTCTAGTCCACCTCCCCGACTAATACAAAAATCTAAGTTTTTATCGAGGCCTCGATCCTCTAGGCAATTAATGCCCTGCCTAACAAAAAATTCAAATTTGATTCCCCCCGGCCGAGTTTTTTTCAAATTTGTCTGCCATAAATGGGCAACTGCCCGATTTGCACTGCTGTCTCATCCCATACTGTCTATGGTCTACAACTGTCACTTTGTCAGAATACGTCCTTGCAATGGTTATTCCTATTTAATACATGCGGTTGTCATCTTCATTTTAAGATACGTGGCCTTCATCTTTGTTTTGATACGTGGCCTTTACCTTCTTCTTGTCGCACAATATTCAATACACATGCCCCTCACAACTGTCTTAATACACGTGGCTGTCCACGTGTCAATTTCGGCCTTGCCTGGCCGTCCGCTTTTAAACTTTACCCTATCTTCTTATTGGTCGCGATATCACGACAGGTCATGAAATCGCGACCAAAAGCGCCTTCCCCTGCCGAAGCCCTTTGGGGGTCACGATTTCGTGACATGTCACAAAATCATGACATTTCGCGATTTTGCGACATTCACGATTTCGCGACCCCCCTCGCCTTTGCCTTGCTGAAGATCCTTGGGGTCACGATTTTGTGACATGTCGTGAAATCGTGACATGTCACGATTTCGCGACCCCCCCCTCTGCATTTTCTTTGCCGAAGTTCTGCTTTGTTTTACCTATTTTGAGACTACGCCACGTGTCAACTTTTCACTGGTTGCGATATCGCGACGGGACTTCCCCCTTGCCTCAGTTCTAAAATACCATTGTGATATCGCGACGTTGCGATATCGCGACAACACAGCCGCTCCACTCTGCATTCCCAATGACGTCGCGATATCGTGATGTTGCGATATCACGACGAAAACTCCCCTCGCTACACTGCAGCTTTTGGGGTCGCAATTTCGTGACATGTCGCGATTTTGCGACCCCCTCCCCAACTTTTGCCTTGGAAAAAAAAACTAGCTTTGCTGAACTTAAGCTTCCCCCCTTTTTTTTAAAACCTTTCTGAGGTTGTTCTTTTGCCATCGGATGCTCCTGCATCAATAAAGATGCTTTTGGTGGAGGTAACGTAGGAGAGGGATCTCCTATGAACTCAGTTGGCACAATGAGATAGCGCACTAGCTGTGTATCACCAACGGGATATGGAGTGGGGTCGGTATCGGATAGAGTTAGAGACAAAGGTTTTTCGCCTCGATGGACAGTTGTATATGCTCGATGGAGGTGGTTCTTCATGTTGTACGAGGGGTAGTGAGACTGAGCAGTATGCATCATATCATTACATGTGGCTAGGTGAGGGTACTGTTGGTGGGCAGGGTGCGAGGGCTGGTAGCAGCCACCATGAGAGGTCCCATAGGACCCATGCTACTGGGGGTAGTTCCAGTCTCATCGATCCTACATGATCATGGTGGTCGACTCCCTAGGCTTTGGGGATTTTGAATTTTTGGTTTTTGTGAGGTCAGAGGACCTGCTTATTGTAGCCTGAGGGCATTTTGTCTTGATATATATACATGACTATTTTTCGTTTGATTATATCCTTTTCATGGTTTATTGTTCTTTTATGCACATTTATTTATGTTGATATATGCATATGCTATTATGACTACGGATGATTTTAACTATATGATATAGATGTATGCATATGGAATGGATGGAATTATTTTTTGGTATACAGGCGGTGGCACCATAGACTGTATAGAATTTACTATATTTTTGTACTATGTGAGTGCTTTATGGAATAACTTTGCATTTGTAATTTTTGTTTTGTATTTTTTGATGGTGATGTAAGTAATGAAATGTACAATAATTGTTTTAGAATGTAGTTAAGGTTTTTCTGAGACTCAGATGCTTTAACTAACTAGTCAAGATTGTACATTATCTTACAAGACTTTCGAACAAGGTATGAATTAGACTTGAGTTTGACCAAGTTATTTCACATCATTGTGTGTGCGATTGAGTTCGTTTATGTGGTATTCGTAAGGATATCGCCAGTGCCAGGTAGGCTATCCACCAAACCTATACTAAGGATCACATAATTAGCTCCACTAACTCCTTTTTTGTATGTAGTAGGATTAATCTATAGCACAATATAGGATACCATAAGCTAGCTCATCCACATGCAAACATTGGTCTACACACACGCAAAGCTAATGTGATAGACGTATCGTCATGCGTTTAGGATACCGCCATTGCCAGGAAGGCTATCCACCAAACCCGTAATGAGGATCACCTAAATGGTTTTTCAAATGCTGAGAATTCTGCGGATTCAAGCTCATGCATATTTCAGTTGTTCAATTTGTTGAGATACTTGCTCTCATATATAGTGATGAAAATAACTGTTTATTTTTCTCTATTTTTTTGTCTCTTGAGCAAGGGGTTTGAGTAGTGGTGATAACCACTATTATTTTTAATTGTTGAATTTTGAGGATTTAGATTTTGAATTTTGATTTCAAAGTTGAGCTTGTGGGATTTTGGTTTGTGAATGGCATTGATCCTTTAGGCCTTGGGGATGACTACCCATCCTTCTCAGGGGCATGTAGTATGAATCCTTACGACTTTGGGGATCAAAGGTGTTTGGAAATTTTGATGGTGAACTTTTGAAATTTTGATTTGGAATGGCATTGATATTTTAGGCCTTGGGGATGACTACCCATCCTTATCAGGGGCATGTAGTATGAATCATTACGACTTTGGGGATCAAAGGTGTTTGGGATTTTTGATAGTGAACTTTTAGGATTTTTCTTTGTGAATGGCATTGATCCTTTTAGGCCTTGGGGATGACTACCCATCCTTCTCAGGGGCGTGTAGTATGAATCCTTATGACTTTGGGGACCAAAGGTGTTTGGAATTTTTGATAGTGGTGAAAACCACTATTTATTGTGGGGAATTGGATGGGTAAGAGCTTTTTCTTTTATCAATTCTTAGCATTCTTGAACCATTCGCATAGGGGGATGAGCAGGATAATTTTTTTGCTTAAGGTACCCTAGACCGATTTGTAGGTTTCGTATTTTGTTCACACAACTTGGGAATTTTTATGTGTTTTAAGCTTGTGTTGGGATGCTATGTGACAATGCGTGATCCAAGTAAAACTCTACCTTGTAAAAATTGGTTTGACTTTGTACAACATTTGACTAGAAATCTAAAGACAACTGAATGACGAAACCCTAAAGACATTAGAAGACAACTGACTATGATATGGTGAAAATGCGAAGGGCATTATTCTTGATGGATCTTTTACAAAATGGACTAAATGTGGAAAATGATGGAATTGTCGAGTAATTATAGTCTATGGTGCATTTGACATGTATGACCAACAAATATGCAATGTATGTATGTGATGCCTAATGCAACTCTTTTTTTTTTTTTGACTTTTAAGATTATGCATGAAAGTGAGATGCAATTTTTTGTTATTTTTGATTATCTGTTGTTTTTTAATATTCGTTATGGTGGTTTAACCCGAATGGATGTGGACCAAGTGATTCTTATGGATCCTTGGAGGTTTTGACCAAAGGGATTATAGATACCTTTGGGGCGTTTTGGGTGACCAAGCGGTTGTGGGGACCCTTGGAAATTTTGGTTTGACCAAAGGAATTATAGATACCTTTAGGGAATTTTTGGTTGACCAAGCGATTGTGGGAACCCTTGGATCTTTTGGGTTGACCAACGGGATTATGGATACCTTTGGGGCATTTTGGGTGACCAAGCGATTGTGGGAACCCTTGGAGCTTTTGGGTTTGACCAAAGGGATTATAGATACCTTTGGGGCGTTTTGGGTGACCAAGCGATGGCAAGAACCCTTGGGGATTTTTGGTTTGACCAAAGGGATTATGGATATCTTTGGGGCATTTTTAGGTTGACCAAGCAATTTCGAGAACCCTTGGAGCTTTTTGTTTGACCAAAGGGATTATGGATACCTTTGGGGAATTTTTAGGTTGACCAAGTGATTGCGAGAACCCTTGGGGCTTTTGGAGTGGGTGATGGCTCTATAAAGGTTGAATGGCCTCAAATGACTGATGTTCAAGGGTTCTAATTCCTTGATTCCTTCAAGAGAGGCGAGCCAATATGTTCCAGGTCCTATTTTACTATCGATTACATAGGGACAAATTTTCTAAAAAATTATCCCTTAAATGGGGTGACAAGTTAGAATTTTTTTGGTTCTCTTTTAAGACAAGGTCACCCACCTGAAAGTCCCTTAGGTGAAATTTCGTGTTGTGCACTTTCTTAAGTCGTTCTTGATAGATACATAAATGCTCAAGAGCATTGACACATCATTATTCAAGTAATGTAAGTTGGTCTAATCGGGCCTGTCGTGCAGTGTCATCATCGATGACCTCTTGCATTGATATGCATAGGGAGGGTATTTCTAACTCAAGAGGCATGACTGCCTCGGAGCCATACACTAGCAAAAATGGAGTTGCCCTAGTGGGCATCTAAATGCTAGTGCAATAAGCCCATAGGGCAAGTGGTATTTGGATGTGCCAATCCTTATGACTATCTGTGACCATCTTTTTAAGGATGGCAACTAGCGTTTTGTTTGACGCCTTTGCTTGCCCATTTGCCTATGGATAATAAGGTGTCAAAAAACTGTGCTAAATTTTATACTTTGTTGTCAAAGCACGCACATCTTTGTTCTTAAATTATGTCCCGTTATTTGAGATGATGTTGGATGGAATACCAAAATGACATATGATGTTATGTAAAATAAACTCCGCAATGCGGGGCCTAGTCGTAGAGGTAAGCGAAATTGCTTCCACCCACTTAGTGAAGTACTCTGTGGCCGTTATGATAAACGTGTGATGACCTGACAACGCAGGGGAGATATTTTCGATGAGATCTAAGCCCCACTACGAAAATGGCCAGGCCTATTGGATCAGCTGCAAGGCCTGAGAAGGTACGTGTGTCAAGTTAGCATGGTGTTGACACTTCACGCACTTCCGCACATATGCACAACAATCTCGCTCTAAATATGGTCAATAATAGCCCATGTGAAGAATGCCCTTTGCAATGGCCATGCCGCTGAAGTGGCCACCACATGTACCATAATGCGCTTGGGTGATCACCTAAGTGGACTCCTGTTGGTCCAAGCAATGGAGGAGGATCCCTTCGTAGCTTCGGCGATACAAAATGTCTCCTAGCAAGACATGTTTTGCCAATTTCTATTTGAATGATCTTTTTACGGAGTGCGATAATCCAAGTGGGAGGCTACCAAACTTGAGATAGTCTCTTATAGGTGTGTACCAATACTGCTGATCAGAAACCTCGATGGTATGAAAGATCGATCCCTCTTGAATTTCATCCCTAGCAAAAGCTGAGCGAGAAAGAACTTGTAAAAATAGCATTGTGTTGCTATTAAGAGGGGTTGGAGAGAACAAAGACCCCCAGTTGGCATGATTTAGACTATCATGGATTCGAGAGAACCTATTCTGAGATGGTTCAATCTAGATCAGGTGGATTCCTGGTGTTATGTCAAAGCTTACACACTCCATCGTGGATTGCGATAACGTTTTGAATTGAATGGTTGTCATATCATTGGAAATGTCTTGTGGGATCAGTGATCCCAAAGAGACCATAGTGTTCGCAAAATGATTCGATGATCGAGAGAGTGCCCCGATGTCGTACCATTCAATATTTGCCAGGAATTTATCCACAAGGGCTTTGTAGGCCTGTCGAACTAGGCATTTGCATTGGAATAACCCTTTCACTTGGTTAACAATTAACAACGAATCACCAAAGATATTCAAGCGTTTTATGTTCATGGTGATGGCTGTCTGAAGACCTATGAGCAAGGCTTCATATTCAACATTGTTATTGGTGCATGGGAAATCAAGTTTAAATGATAAAGGCATTGGAGCCCCTTGCGGTGTGAAAAACATGATTCCCACGCCACCCCCTTGCTCACATTTAGAACCATTGAAAAATAAGGTTATGTCGGCCTATGACTCAGGCTCATCAAAATCTGGCGATTCTAAGACATGGAAGACCCCATCATCGGGCAACTCTACGATCAGAGGCTGATCATCTTTGAGAGGAGCCTCTACTAGTTGATCGGTGATGACTTGACCTTTGATGGAATTTTGTCCAATGAATTTGATGTCAAACTCTGTCAACAACATGATCCATTTTTCCATGCGACTACTATGATAAGTATGACTCATCATGTACCGCAATGGATTCTCCTTAGACACAACATACGTAATATTGCTCAGCATGTAATGGCATAGCTTTTTGGTGGCAAATACCATTGCCAAAAATAGCTTCTCAACGTATGCATAGTTAAGTTCATAACTGTTGGCATTTTTGCCACATTTATTGTTATTATTAATTATGCATGCTTAAGCTGTGGCCCAATGCAGTTTTGTGAGTTCCGAGAATTAAATGCAGTCCAAAATTAAATACTTTGAGGATTTCCAATGCATTCAAGGTCGAAGAGCACCCAGGCCACCAAAATTAAAGATTTTCTTGGTTCGAAACTGCTAGTCGTGGATCATTTTAACGGTTTTTCATGCACATGTTTAAAAAACAAATTTAATGAAGGTGGTTCTTCGAAGCTGACATGTACATTGCATTCAATTTTGTGCGTCTCCAAGGCTACAATTAAGGGGATCGTGTCCATAATTTCCAATGCATAATTGTAGATCACAAGGAAGTCGATTTCAAATATTTAATGCTGCAAAGAGGACGGCCCTCTATAAAAACCAATGTAAGCTTCATTTGAAAGGGTGGTTGGAAAATTCTCTGCTAGAGACTGGAAGTTCGTTTGCAGGAATAAAGGATTGGCTTCTATTTTTCAAGCATTTGCATTGGTGATTTCCTTTCTGTTCATGTTGCATTTCTAATAGCATTTGTATGTCTTCATGGCTGTTACATTTAAATTCTGCATACTGGATTTGAATATTGCCGTAAGAGTATAAATTCTTGGAATGTGATTTTGGAGGGTTTTTCTGTATGCATCGTGCGAAAGTTAAGTTAGTAACTTTTATTGCTTGCTGTTGCTGCACTTGAAGTTTCCTGCTGCTATTTTCTGATCCCATAACTTCGGCCTGTGGCCATATTTCCCATTTCTTTCTATAACCTTTTTAATTTCTTTCCAGTAACCCTTATCTTACACCAAGTTTAGAATAGTGAAGGGAACCAGCCCACTCTGGAGATTGGTCCAGTGAGCCATTTCTTGCTTCCAGCATTTCAATGTTGGCCGGGTCTAGGGTGCACTTGTAAAAATCCTTTCCTGTGGCAGATTTTGGACCAACAATTTTTGGCACGCCCGATGGGACAGACTTCTTCTGTCTCAAAAGATCCATAAGTTTTATTGTTTAACACCCGGAGGTCTCAAGATTTTTGATGAGTTGTCTTGGCCTCACAGTGGAGATTTGTAAGTTCATCTGGCGACTTTGCTGAGTTGAAGATCCGAATTTCTTGATCGTGGATGCCTATTTTTTTTTAAAGTTCAAAGAATGTTCATCTGGCGACTCTGACTTAATGGCGATAGCCGTGATATCGCAGACCAATGCCACAAAGGCGAGGGTTTTTTCTATATGGGATGATCCTGGCCCTCTGAATCTCCAAGTTCGGCATGAAATTCCTGAAGGTGCCCTGAAGAACCTGGAAAAATATGATGGTATCGAAGGCATGGCTACTTTGTCAATGATCCATGTCATAAATCATGAAGATGTCATGATCAGAATTCTGGTTCAGTATTTGGAAGGAAGGGCATTGCAGTGGTACAGACTGCTCAAGCGTTGAAGCATCAGCTCATGGGATGATCTCGCAGGAGCACTAATCAGAAGATTTGACGAAGATCCCTTTTACAGTTCTTTGGATCTCTATCAGTTTTTCATGTACATCAAGAGAGCACCTCAAGAGAGCATCACGGATTTCAATGTCCGATTCTTGAGAAGCTGGAAGAGAATTCCAGAGAAGATCCAACCATCACCCACCCAGGCCCACCTCTTCTATGTTCGAGCTTTCCATCCTGACATAGGCCTCCTATTGCTGCAATTAGGTGAACAAAGGTTCCCGCAAATATTTGAGGAAGCAGTGCAAGCGGAACAACTTTTGCTCTTATCTGGAAAATTACCATGGGGAGAAGCTCCATCACTTTCTTCGGTAGTTGCTGCTCCTGTCCATCCCGTGCAGTATGTTTCATGCCAGATCCCTTATACTGAAAAAAAAATTGAGATGCAGTTGTGTGGAGTTCAAGGGACAGATCTCATGGATCCGGAGGATATAAGCGAAGAGGAAGAAGAGATTCAAGTGGCAGACCCTGAACACCAAGAAGGCATAGCTGTGCAAGACACGCAAGCATTTAGTCAGAACCTGTTAAATATGTCAGATCAACAGGTGGAGTCTGAAGAGATCCTGAAGAAGGAACTGTTGCTGGACAATTCCTGTGATCGGATCCAGGAGTTGGAGGAACCTATTTTCAGTCCACAGTCAGAGAACTTTTCAAGATGGTGGGGTTTCTTTTCCGCATTATTTGTCAGTTGTGTAGGTCTTGGCATGTATGATAACTTGCCAGTGTCTGAAAGATGGAGAACTTCAGGAAGAAGCCAGCCCAATTTCAAGGACCGACTTAAGTATGATCAAATCTGGTCGGGACACTGCAGATTTATCGGATAACCCTCTGAGACCGGGTTTGTGGTGACGACATGCCAATCATGTCGTAAACTTATGTATATAGTATAAAAAAAAAACAAAAAAAATAGAAAAGAGAAGAAGAAAAAAAAAAAGAGGTATTGTTTTTATTTGTTCATCTCGGCTCTTTTTGCATGCGAGCCGTAGGTGCTTGTTTTTCTTTTCCCAGTAGTTGGTGGCTTTCTAGAAAATTCTTCCTTTCCCTTCCCTTTTTCTTTTCTTCCTTTCTTCATCTTCCTCCTTCTTTTTCTTCTGTAGTAAAAAAAACAAAGCCACAGCTGTTGTTTCTTTTCCCCATTTCTATTATTCCCGTCCCTTCTTATCCCTTTCTTCTAAGTTATGTCATTTTACGCATTTATTTATAGTTCAGTTCATTTTAATTCCACAGCCTTCATATTTCCATTTCCATTCCATTAGTTCATTTACTTTCATTCCATTTCCATTGCAGCCGGTAGTACAACCGCTTTCTGCTACTGTGTTCACCGTATCACTTTCACCCATTTCATCACTCTATTATATTACCATTCCATTTGCAGTCACCACTTGCGCAATCACAAGATCTCACTCCATCCTCCCACTCCATTTGTTTCATGACCAGTTATGTGCAGGTTCTTGCAGTTTCAACTTTTTAGTAGAAGAGTATTGTAGTATCACCGCAGCCAGCTTTCTGTTCTGATATGACTCTATGCCCAATGGATTCAGGCCTGGATTCTTGCATACAGCGAGCTGTATACCCCACGAGCCGCCAAGAATGTTGGCATTTTTGCCACATTTATTGTTATTATTAATTATGCATGCTTAAGCTGTGGCACAATGCAGTTTTGTGAGTTTCGAGAATTAAATGTAGTCCAAAATTAAATACTTTGAGGATTTCCAATGCATTCAAGGTCGAAGAGCACCCAGGCCACCAAAATTAAATATTTTCTTGGTTCAAAACTGCTGGTCGTGGATCATTTTAACGATTTTTCATGCACATGTTTAGAAAACAAATTTAATGAAGGTGGTTCTTCGAAGCTGACATGTACATTGCATTCAATTTTGTGGGTCTCCAAGGCTGCAATTAAGGAGATCGTGTGCATAATTTCCAATGCATAATTGTAGATCACAAGGAAGTCGGTTTCAAATATTTAATGCTGCAAAGAGGACGTCCCTCTATAAAAACCAATGTAAGCTTCATTTGAAAGGGTGGTTGGAAAATTCTCTGCTAGAGACTGGAAGTTCGTTTGCAGGAATAAAGGATTGGATTCTATTTTTCAAGCGTTTGCATTAGTGATTTCCTTTCTGTTCATGTTGCATTTCTAATAGCATTTGTATGTCTTCATGGCTATTACATTTAAATTCTGCATACTAGATTTGAATATTGCCGTAAGAGTATAAATTCTTGGAATGTGATTTTGGAGGGTTTTTCTGTATGCATCGTGCGGAAGTTAAGTTAGTAACTTTTATTGCTTGCTGTTGCTGCACTTGAAGTTTCCTGCTGCTATTTTCTAATCCCATAACTTCGGCCTATGGCCATATTTCCCATTTATTTCTGCAACATTTTTAATTTCTTTCCAGTAACCCTTATCTTACACCAAGTTTAGAATAGTGAAGGGAACCAGCCCACTCTAGAGATTGGTCTGTGAGCCATTTCTTGCTTCCAGCATTTCAATGTTGGCCAGGTCTAGGGCGCACTTGTAAAAATCCTTTCCTGTGGCAGATTTTGGACCAAAAATAACTAACTAGGGTGCGACTAAGATAATAATTAGCCTGCTCTTTATGTAATTCATTTTTTTGGGCTAGCATGGCACCCAGTGCCACCTCAGTAGCTAAGATGTATAAATAGAATGACACTCCTAGTATAGGTGGTGCCAATACTGGCAGTGAAGCCAAGTATTGTTTGATGTCATCGAATGCTGACTGGCACTCATCATCCCAATGAAATGCTACCCCCTTGTGTAATAATTTATTCATGGGTCGGCACTTGTCAGATAACTATGCTATGAAGCGCTTGATCGACGCGACATTATGCTGCAAGCTTCTGAGCTGCTTGATGGTGGTTGGGGGAAGCATTTCAAGAATTACCTTGAATTTATTTGGATCTACCTCGATGCCTCATTTTGAGACTATGAAACCCAAGAGTTTTCCAGATGTGACACCAAATACGCACTTCTTGGGGTTTAGCCTAACCTTGTGTTCGATGATGTGATCAAGGATCTTACGTAGGTCATCGATATGATTTTGGTGCAAAAGAGATTTGGCCAACAGATCATCCATATAATCTTCCAAAGTTTTATCCATGTGATCATGGAAGATGTATGTCATAGCGCGTTGGTAGGTGGCGCTAGCATTTTTAAGGCCAAAGGGCATGACCTTATAATAAAATGTCCCCCAAGGCGTCGTGAACACCATTTTTAGTTGATCATCAAGATTGATACAAATCTGGTTGTATCTCGAGAAACCATCCATGAGGGAAAGCATTTCATGGCCTGCTGTAGCGTCTACCAATGCGTCGATGCTAGGCAAGGGGAAATCATCCTTAGGACTTGCTTTGTTTAAATTTTGAAAATTAATGCATATGCGAGTCCTCCCGTTAGGATTTTTGATGGGTACCATGTTGGATAGCCATGGTGGGTAATCTACGCAGATGACAAACTGTGCATCCAACATATTTTGTAAATCGTATTTGACCATTAAGGCCACTATTGGGTGCATCTTACGTAGCTTTTGGTTGACTGGCTTGACTGTCTGATCAAGTGTTAGATTATGCGTGACTAGCTGTGGGTCTAGCCCCGACATGTCTTTGTAGGACCATGCAAAAACCTCCTTATTCTATTTGAGAAGGGCAATGTAATCGACTTGCTCTTCGGGGGATAGACTTACCCCCAACTTGATGATTTGTAGATTCATTGGTTTAGAACCGATGTTTATGTCAATCATCTCTTTGACTGACATGTGGGATCCGTCCTCCAACTAGTGTGGAGTTGGGATCAGGTGGATATCATTTGATGAATTTAGATCTACGTTGGGAACGTCGGGCTCCTCTTCAACATGGAAGATATCCTGAGTCTGTCCTGGGGTGAAATGGAACATCTCACCACAAGGCCAATACTACGATGGGGATGGTGGTGAGTCAGCGTGATCCCAGTCTATGGCATCTAGGTCTAGATACAATGATCATGTTGGATCGGCTGGATTGCGGATGGGGGTGGTTAAATCAATGGAGATCATGTTGATGGACTGAGTTTGGTCTCCATTATTGCATGGGTGTTGATTCAGACATCCTTGGTGATCCTTGTACCTCAGATCTCGCTCCGTGGGTATTGGCACAAAAGGATCAGCCCTATGTGTAGATAGAAGGACAGGATCTGCCCTAGGTACTGATGGCCCTATAGGTTCTCTAGGTGGGAGGTGCTCCCTATATGCCCGAATTGGTGGATGATGCACTTGGTTTAACTATGCTTGGTTTAAATGCCACCTATGCCTTGGTCCCATATTTAAATGTTCAAACATATCATTGATGTCTATGGGGTATTCCTGTTGCCTCATATGGTTGAGATATGCCATCTCAATCTCATCCTCATAGTCGCTATCAGAGATCCATACAACTATGTGCCCCTCTGGCTAGTGTAGCCTCCCACTAGGAGTTTCTTGATCACTATCCTCACTCTCTATGAAAACTTGAAATTGGGCACACAGGTAGTCGATGTCGAAGAAGATATTTGGATATTCTTCCTTCAGTGGATCACCTGGCCTTATGAATGGCATGGGAGGCTCATTTTGTTCAAGCAAGTTGATTTTTTCTCTTTTGGGTTGTTCTGCTCTCTACGGGAGGACTAGATTCTCTGGAGGTAACAATTGACCGATTAGAATATTAAAGGGGAACATTACCATGAAATCTTCCTGATAATCGTCAATGGGTGTCACCTATGAGTGATTGCTATTGGACTCAAAAGGGTCCCAAGGTGCTACTTCATAATATGACTCATCTTCAGAAGACCCCCCTTGATTTTGTTCATATCCCTCTTGGATATTACTTCTTGAAATTTCCCCTTCCTCAATCAAAGGGGAGGGGTTGTTGAGGTCAACAAGGTTTGTTGTCAACAATGGGAAATAATTCCCCAATGTGTATGTAGTGTTGGGATTGGCATATGGATCTTGTGCCAACCCATACCTATTGCCTAAACCTAAGCCTTGCATGGTTTCTACCAAGATGTCGAGGGGCAAAGGGTGGTTGAACCCTACTCCTGATTTATCATATGGTATCTGGTATCTTGGTTGACAAAGAATGCGTATTCCTTGTTCATATCTGCCCAATCCATATCCATGCCAATTACATTGGTCTAGGTATTTCAAGGTGAATGCCGGGTTGAACAGATAGTCAACATTCTTAGCAAATGGCTCTTCATCGTCTTCTTCTTATAGGTAGGGTTCAATGCCGTTCTTGAGGCCCCCATATACAAAATTGGTCTAATTTGGCAGGTAACCTAAAGGTACGATAGTGCCTATGGGGAGGTGAGGTCTCCCCATGTCTTGCATAGATTCAAGTGCGGGTGTTGCCACAATGTTCCACACTAGGTACTCCCCCAGGCCCGTATTGGCCATATCAATGGTAATCGTCGGTGGTTGAGGGGGAGGGAATGGGAGTTCTCCCTGAGTCCACTCCATGTTGGGTAAACTAGGTGTCTCAACTTCCATTCGACTGGGCACCTCTTTGGTAGAGATGGTTGAGACTAATTGTGGTACCTCCTCTAGGGGCTTCTTCCTGTTGTCCTTTGGTGTGGCCACAATAGGTGGCATCATTTGTGAAGGAACATATGATTAAGATGGGCTAGGTTGATGAGTTGAGGGACTCAACAGTGAGGATGTAGGTGAAATCATACCCTGTGTGGACGGATTCAATTGAAAGTCTAAATGTGTCGATGGGAGGGTCGATTGTGGCATCAGCTGCATTGCATTACAAAACTTAAAGGGCTCTAAATTTGCTGGGACTACATGTACTTGCTCTTCGTATGTGTACTTGAGGCATTGATGGGCTATCGAAGGGACACACTTCATGTCCCTGATCCAAGGCCGACCTAGCAAGATATTGTAGGCCATCTCACCCTCAAGGATGTGACACAACATAGGAATGGTATTTTGTCCTACTTGGATGGGTAGGACAATTGTGCCAACCGTCGAGCATAACGCGTCGTTGAATGCTTGAAGAGTGTAAGTGGATGCCACAATGTGGGATGCTGGAAGCTTAAGGTGTTTTAATGCGGCTATCATGATTATGTTGTTGGACGAGCCAGTGTTCAACAACACCCTCTTGAATGGAATTTCGTTGACCCGTGCAATGACGTTCAGGGGTGGATCCACCATATCACCAGTCGTCAATTTTAGTTCATATTCCCTAAAGGTTATGACTAGTTCTATGCACTATTTCACATGTCCTATGAAATTGTTGAAAGACTTGGCTTCGTGGGGTTGTAGCTCAATGGCTTTGAGTATCTCCATCAGAGCCTTCGGATGGGGTGATGATTGTTGGATGAGCTCATAAATGGAGAGCCTAGCCGACGTGGTCCTTAAACTTTGAGTAAGTTTAGTCCAAATCGTAGCCACTGGTCTAGGTGGGGGAGGTTACGTAGGGTGCTGTGGAGGTTGTGATGTTGATGAAACATTTCTTGTAGCTGCAGCAGTTGCAACCGTGTTTGGGTATCTTTTGTTCTATGTCACGATGTTTATCATCCCTATGTATCCTTGCATGGGGTAGTTTTGTGTTACCTCGTTCACTTGTAAAGTCTTTGCCTATGCATCATGGGTAGGCAGGGGGTCTTTGAAGACCTCCATATTTTGGTTGCTCAGTGCTACGGGATTATCTACTGCGAGCGTTTTGTTGTCTATCAAGTCCTACACTAACTTTTTGAATTTCCAACAAGTGGAGATCTCGTGTCCTTTCTACTGGTGAAATCTACAGTATAAGTCTTCCCTATAGCCCTTGGGTTTTGGCATGTTGGGGTCTATGGGTTGAATTTCTGGCAAGTTTATCAAGTTTGCCATGAACAAGCGGTCAAACAAGGAGTCTCTAGACTCCATGAATTATGTGAATTGTTGCCTAGGGCGACGCTGCTAATTTTGCTCTTGTTTATGATTTTCCTTTTCATAGTTATCAAGAGGAACTTCTTGATAATTAGCCTTTGGGGGATGTGTCATTTGTGCAGGCTTTGGTATAGCTATGGCAACCTGATTGATCGTGGCGGGTTTTGGTTGCGTGGGCCCAGTTTTAGCATTTTTGGGCCACTCTTTCTTGCACAGCTTAGCAATCTTGCCGTCTTGTATTTTGATCTCCTCAATTATCCTGGCTTGTGCCAGGGATTCTTTGAGGGTGGCATATTTCTACAGCTGCAATAGCATAGATATCAACCTTAAGCAACTCTTTGAAAACATTTGAGTCAAGTCAGCCATGGGAGGGAGGTAAAGTAGCTTTGAAAGCAATGTCCTCCACCGATTCCCATAAGTAGCCATGGTCTCATCATCATACTACTTAAGGCCAGCTAGATCGCTTAAGGATGTCTTCTTCTTGGTGTTGAAGGCAAAACGTTCAAGGAATGCATCCACTAGCTGGTCTAGATTGTTGATGCTATTCTTCGACAACTGGGTAAACCAATCTGAGGTAGGGCCTGCAAACATGGTTATAAACATTCTCAGAAGCAATGCATCATTGTCCTAAATTCCAAAGCATTGACTCAGGAACCTTGTTACGTGCTCTTGGGCATCCTCATCCCCTTTAAAAATTGCCAATTGAGGCATTTTGAAGTGGTCAGGGTATGGGGGTGCCAGAACTGAAGGATACACAGGGTGACGGCAGAGTTGGCATAATGTGGGATTTTGGGGCCCTGAAGTCTTGGTCTCCATAGACTCTAAGTGCTCTAGCAATGCTTTGTATGCATCAGAGGATTTAATTTCCTCTTCTTTGGTTTGTTCCTATTGTGAATTACGAGAAACTTGAGGCCTATGGAGGGGTATCCGGATAGCACCCCCCCTGACTTGGTAGGGCATTTCAGCCCGCTCTTCTTCTCACTCAAACTCCTTGAGGAGTTTCTGGGCATGACCTATAAACATGGACGGGTTCCCGAGGAAGGTGCCCATCATTGGTTCTAGGGGTGGCCTCCCACTTAGGTCTCAGAGGTCTTAGAGGCAATGCTTGATAAGGTCATGGAGACCTATCTCATACTAAGGGGTTGTGCCTCTCATAAATTTCTATCCTATGCATGCGAGGGGTTGGAATCCTCTCATGCATAGTGTTCTGGAGAAACTCATCTATCTGGAACTGAATGCGCTCTTTGTTAAGATGATACAGTTGTTCTAACTATTGCTGATCTTGCCTAAGCTACGTGATTTGCGCTTGGCGGGTGGCCTGTTTGGCAAATGCCAAGTCGTTTTGTTCCGCCGTCCTAGTTCTAGGAGGCCTAAATGCTTCCCCTACATATCTATCTTAGTTGTGGTGATCCGAGATCTCTATGGGTCACTTTCCTCTATCGAGGTTAGCAACATTCACCCAAGGCTCTAGCCTCAATAGGTGATCTTGATAATTAGCAGGTGCGGAGGCGCATTGCTCCCACACGGTGTATTGCTCTTGAGGAATATACTAGTTTTCCTCGTGCTCCCTTTTGTACATGTGAAAGGGACGGGAAGAGTTGGATCACCCTATCTAAAGAGCCTTGCACTCTAGATTTGGCTTATTAGTTCTAACAGTAATGAGGGGTGGAGGGGGAATGATATAATCATGTGCCCCCTCCTTATGAACCCTATGCTACTCTAGCACTTCATCGCACAGTGACCACTCATAATGAGTGTCTAAGGGAGCCTTCCCATGTGTGTACTCCTCCTGAGAGGGTCTGTGTTGAATGGGAGTGCCCCTCAAAGGGGTGCCTCTATAGTCCTTTTCTATAGTGGCATAGTGTGGACTATGTTGTGCTTCAGGCTTCCAAGGTGGTATAACCAAGTCCTTGGGGCTATAACGGAGGCAACTTGTGCCTCCTTGTATACTTTTTGTAGCTTCTACCCGTGATTGGGCTTGGCTACGGGTATACACCATGGTGGTGGTTTTTCTAAAAAGATATGTATATTTTTATCTCCTTTACAATTTTTATGCTATACCAAACAAAAGGGGACCACACAAGCAAATAAATGATTATCTCATTTACAGATTAAATGTGTGTCTTAGATCTGGTCCAATGTGTTTGATTTTTTGTTATGTAACTCTTGTAAAGAAAACTTTGTTATACATGCATAATGAGGGCTCTTGTATCTCCAAAATGGTCGTCCCTTCAATATACCATTGCCAGGCCATTATACCGAACCTATCAATATACCTACTCTTACGTGAGGAAAACTATTGGTACGTGAGAGCAGAACAGTAAGTGGAACATAGGCGGTATGGAAGGGGGATCGCTTTGTTTTTGACACCTACCATAGAAGACTTATCCTTATGCACGGGGAATCACCCCCGCTACACTTGGTCATATTTGGTCAGGATTTACGTCTAGCAATAGTCGCGATTAGGGTATATGTATGCAAAATCCAAGCCAAGGTGGTGATGAAACCCACAGTTGGTCTTTATTAAGTGTTGGGCTATTACGACCAACTCCTTGATGTCAATTTTATTAGGTGGTGTGTGTGGTTCCTTTTAATTGTGTAAAGAAAGAAAACATACAAAAAAAGATGATTTTCACTAATGCAATGCTTTAAAGTACGTTTTATCTTTCAGAAACCATTAGGAACAAAAAATAAATCACAAAACCTAACTAGAACTGAAACCTATGATGAGGACTTGCCATTGGTGCAAGTATCATGCAAGCAAACTAGAGAAGAATGCATTCCTAATAAAGTTACTTCCATTTAATTTACTCTATGTTTTTTATTTTTTATTTTTATTGCAAGAAAGGAAAACAAACTACTTAACCTTTCTATGCAAGTGTCTGAAAATAAAGCAAAAAAAGCAAAAATTTACAGAAACAAAAAGTAGAAAAATACAGAGGATGTTCAGAAGGTCTACCTCTTCTCTGTCCAAACCAGATGCCTCTGAGTTTTTTCTCAAAAAATGCATAGAGTTATAATAATATTGGTGTGAGATGAATAGCAGGTCTGTATTTGTCACAGGGTGGGATGAATACGTATTCATCCTAGGGTGGCACGAGTAGCAGTCCAGTGCCCGAATGCGTAACACCTACAAAGAAAAACCACAAAATTTGGATTAGAAACTTGATATTAACAGTAGGGGACAGGGTACCACCATGATCACCACTAAAAGCAACATAGAAATACAGAGTACAGATAGGATGCAAACAAAAATGGATATAGATGCTAAGTCCTACGAATGCCTGAAGGAAATGACGTAGAAACAAGATGTAAGCAAACAAAATGGGGCCACTTTTAATGATATTGATTTTAATCCAATTACAATACATCCCATTCCTAGGGATTAGAACATGTGATACAATGTGTTACATCAATGGATGCATGGATGAATCCGCGCTTCCAATGTCGAACGGTACGCTTCCAACGTCTTTTGCGTACCCACATTCAAAGTGTGCAGGCTAAAGGTTGTCACTGCTTGTGTCCATGTGTTTGTCATTTATTTTTTCCCCTCTATTATTCCTATTGGTGATATCCTATGCACATAAAGACAAAAAATCATCAATAGCATATACGTATCTAGAAAAACATGCAATCCCCAAGGCCTCCAGCGGGCGCTTATGGAATATCAGTGATAAGGTTGATATAACAATTATATAATGATATATGAATGTAGAGGAAAACATATAGAGTTTGTATCACCTTATTTGGCATCGAAGCGGCATCGAACGACCCCGTTATGCACGTTTGCCCATCGAGGGCCTCTCCAAGGTGAGCGCTCCAATGTCCCACCTACGCTCATAAAAATCACCTAAAACTCATAGGTTAGGCATTATATGTGATTTTAAGACTACCCAAATGCTCAGAATCTGCCTATCCTACCCATATTTTCTTGTATGTGATGGGGACGCCCTGTGAGCTAGTTAACACATAAAAATGATAAAACTACAGTCAAATCATGTCAGAATGCAATGAAAATTTAATATGTGCATTATGATATCACAAGGGAACTATTGCAAAAATAATAGTAAGGAAATCATGCATAAATTTCTAATCACTCCGGGGTGGGACGCTGGGGTTTGCAACAAAACTTGCAAAAAGTGACCTTGCAAATGTCCCATCTAGAGGCCTCCAAAACTCTAGAAAACTTATGGTTAGACTAAAAAAAGCATTTTTATATGACCCAGAAGGTAATATTTGGTATATTATGACCAAGTCATCCTATATCCAAAGGCGCTCCCTGTAGGTTAGTAAACGCATAAAAATGCCAGAAAGCAAGTCAAATCATGTCAAAAAGCAATGAAACTTGGACAGAAGCATAAGTAAATTAAATAAATGAGGATGCAAAAATAATAGTAAAG
Source organism: Wollemia nobilis (assembly GCA_028583015.1). Lineage (NCBI taxonomy): Eukaryota > Viridiplantae > Streptophyta > Pinopsida > Araucariales > Araucariaceae > Wollemia > Wollemia nobilis. The sequence goes on from JAQPPZ010017067.1 coordinate 4,979,714, forward strand.
ATATCATGCACATATTTCTAATCGCTCCGGGGTGGAGCGATTAGGATTGCAGCAGTTCGGGGGGCACCCGGGGGTGGGACGCCCACCATTTAGGGCTTAGTTTTGACACCAATCCAAGTGGGATGGGTCCAAAAACTCCCAGGGGGTTGTTTCAATGAGTTTGGGGTGGGATTATGGCTGATTTATTGGGTTTTGGGTCTGGATTGAATTCCTAGTGTTCACCCGATAACTTCTCTTCCAAAAGAGAAATTAGAGATGTAGGAAGCACAAAGAGGAATGGGGGTATAGTTTGGAAGCACTTCACTGCTCCAAATGCTCCAAATATGTTCTCATTTTGGGGTGAGGAGGCTCATAATTTTATAGACATAAGGGTCTCCTTTGAATGTGCATGCGAGGGCGCCACTTGGCTCACCATACGTTTTTGAGGGGAGAGAAGATTCCTCCCTGGTTTAGAGCCTCCTTGAATGAGGCCTCCATGATCAGGGTAGGCTTGACTGAATTATATCTCTGATTTGAAACCATTCCTCACAATTGCATGCCCTTAAGGTAAAGTTAGATGGCGGATCTGGGCTGCCATTTGTCAAGGTTTGACTTTTTGCCAGTCAAACCTGCTAATCGTCCCACCTTGGAGTGATTGCTGCTAATCCTCCCGGGGTGGGACGAATAGGATTCTAATTGTCCCAGGGTGGGAAGAATAGGGAGCAAAGTGCTTAAAAGGTGCAAAAATTACCTCTAACCTTCCAAAACTGATTTGGAAGTTGTTAGGACCACTGTTTAACCTCTGGAGGCTGCCCTAGGGGGTATGCACCCAATTCGGTCAGTGCTTGTTATTCACATAATCGGATTGGTGCTGTTTTGGTGTCTATAATTACTTAATTTGATATAGGTCCATAATATCACTACAAGTGTTTCTAAACAACCAATGATGGTTGACAAGATCTCCCTTTCCATTATAAATTTGAAACTTAGAAGTTTCAAAGTTGGGGTAAAAAGGGGGACTAGCTATAAAAAAATCTAGGGGTTGGTTGCAAAAATCATCATATGAATACTTGTGACTAGACAAAGACCCTTGGATAATAATTTTTTTTTTTTAAGTTCTATAATTGAGTAATTAAAGTTTGAAGGAAACATGACTTGATAGCACAAAATTTGTGTGTTGATAGATAGAAGAAATTTATTTATAATTAATATAAGAAGGTTGATACACTTGGGTGTATGATGTTGAGGTTGGAATCGTATGGTTTATTCCCAAGGTACCTAAAATAAAAACATTAGAATATGAAGGATGCAATATTGTGGTATTAAGGTTTTGTATGAACACCTTACCTATTTTTATGAAATTAAAATGAAGGTTGTTGACATAAGGATTGTAGACACCAAAACAGCACCAATCCGATTATGTGACTGCAAACACTGATCGCTTTGACAAACACAGCCCCCAGGGCAGCCCTCAGAGGTTAAACAGTGGTCTTAACCACTTTCATAGCAATTTTGTAAGGTCAAGAAGCAATTTGGCACACTTGGACACTTTGCCCGGTATTCGTCTCACCCAGGGACGAATTCAAAATAGAATCCGTCCCACCCCGGGACGAATTCTGAATCCGTCCCTGGGTGGGACGAATTCCAAGCATAACGGGCAAAAAGGCAAATGGTGCCAAGTGGCAGCCCGAACGAGTCGGTTAAGGGCTCCTGCCTTGCACGCATGTGTAAGTGGACGGAGGGGCCGTTAGAGGAGCTGTTACAAAAAGCATTTATCAAAGTTCAAGTCAATGGAGGACTCCCCTCCCTCATGGGAAGACAAGACTGCCACATGGCGCCTATGGCCAACACTTGGCATTTGTGCTTCCCTCCCAAAAGAGACCCCTTGGGTCTATAAAAGGTGGGACTTTTCTCACCCAAAATATACAGGTTGAAGGAGTGTTCAAGCAACGAAGTCGTTGCCGAATTGAAGACTCACTTGCATCCCTCTTTGTTCACCTTCCCACATCCACCAATCTCTTTTGCAAGGGAGGTTGTTGGGTGGCCTTTGGAAGCTCGAACCTTACTCAAATCCGACGCATGGACATCCGAACCTACCAATTCGCCGACCCCCAATCCTAAAAGGTTTTGGGCCCATCCCGGTGGATTGGCTCCAAAATCGAGGGCCAACGGTGGGAGGCCCACTTGGGCACCCCCGCACCTCCCAAGTCCTAATTTTAGTTTTTGAGCACTTTAGATTATTTTTTAGATTGCATTCCGTGTTACTAGGTCTGATTAGTCCATAATTGCAATTTTGTAACTTTTGGTCAGATTTTAGGATGTTTTGTATTGCTTTGTCGTTTCGCTAACTTGCAGGTGTCAAGGTCAAATTCCCGAGGGTGGAGGCCAAATTGGGAAAATCCGACCATCTGGGTCGTCCCAAAATGGCCCCAATTACATAACCCCCTATTTGCAGGCGTTTTGCAGGTCCCGGGATCCGACATTGGAGCAACGAGCAGGTCGGTTTCTCCAACTCAGAAGAATTCGTCCCACCCAGGGACGAATTACAGTCAAAATTCGTCCTGCCCAGGGACGAATTCCAGTTTAAGGTGGATTGGCCAGCTGCCTCAGTGGCAGTGGCCTTCTGGTAACTTTTCTTACCTTCTGTCAAGTTTTGAAGCAATTTGGATTCACTGTATTCACTGTTTCAGGCAAATATTCATATGCATATTTCGTTGGTTTTAGAGAGAGAATGCTTTTCATTTGCAGCAGGTGCTACTGACGTCTTGGTCATTTCTTTGTTCGTAGGAGAAGCAGCAGAGGCGAAGAACTCATCGACATCAGCGGCGGCATCATCTTGGCCCGCCCATTGCAATCGTGGGCACGCGAAAAGAGGAATCATTCAGCGATTGTAATCAAACCCTATTTGCGCTCCTAGCCCCTGAAAAGGGAGGAGGCATCATTGTAATAGAGATCAAGGGAAATTAATGAAAGGGCTGTGTTTTCTCTATTTGATTGTGTCTCTTCCAATGTGTCTCTTTTCCGTTTCATGCAATTTACATTTCTAGGACTTAAGCGTACTTAATTTTGAATGCAATCGCACTTGGTGTTTCCTTTGACCGGAATCTCGTGCTTTCAGTGGCGATCACGGTGGGACCCTGTTCCCTGGTTTTTGAAATCATAGAAAACTGATCAAAGTTTTGTGTTTGTGCTTGACAGGTACATTTTTTTTGTTGCAAACTGCTATTCGTCTCTGACAGGGACGAATTCTTTTCTGCAATTCGTCTGACCACGGGACGAATTCAAATTCGTCTCTGGGAGGGACGAATTCTGTTATGCAATTCGTCTCCCAGAGGGACGAATTCCTGTCTGTGGATTTTCAGAGCAGAAATTCAGAGACAACAGGAGCAGGCAGAGAAGAGGTAGGGATTTTTATTATCTCTGTTAAATTTTTCTGTTTTTGTTTCTGTTTCTTTAATTGTTTTCATTTAATCTTGCATTGCATTAGGAAAAGTCATGTATGCTAGTTTCATTTTTGTTGGATAAAACGAATCCCACACACATCACGAAACAATTTTAAACCAAGGAGCTGGTCGTAAGACCCCAGCCCTTGATCAAGACCATTGGTGGATTTCATCACCACCTTGGCTTGATTTGCATCCATTTCCCGATTGTCAACTCTTGTTAGGCGTAAATCCTGACGAAGACAGACCGAGCGTAGTTGGGGTGATTCCCATGCGTGCGAGGATAAGTTTTCTATGGTAGGTGCCATTAACAGGACAATCCCCCTTCCGTACCGCCTACGTACCACGTACCTTCTGCTCTCACGTACCTATAGTCTCCCTCTCGTAAGGGCGGGTATATAGAGAGGTTGGTATATCGGCTCTGGTTGGTATATTGAAGGGGCGACCTTTTTGGAGTTATAAGAGCCTACATGATGCATTTAAACGTTCTACAAAACCTACAAAAACAAAACAAAACATCAAAATGCACTAAACCAGTTTAGGGCACACCAAGAATCCTTAAAAGAGATAATCACGGTTTTGTGAATGTGTGTGTTTAATTCTGTTTAGTGTAGACAAAAAAAAAATCATTAAAAACAAAGATAAAAAAATCTACGCATTTTGTCATTTTCTCCAAAAAGCTCCAAGGATTCCCGTAATCGCTTGGTCACTCCAAAATGCCCCAAAGGTGTCCATGAACCCTTTGGTCAACCCAAAATCACCCCAAATGTGCCCATAAGTGATGCAGGACCATCCAACAAAAAATGGGAAATCTTGTATTTTTCTCTAAATTTTAGTGCATCTTGTCGGGGCCATAACTTCTCAACCGTAGCTCCGTTTGACACGAAATTTTACAGGGAGTTGGTTGGGAGAATTTTCGGGGCCAAATTCCATCATCTAGTGCCCCGAAATTAGGTTCTAAAATTGCGTGCCCAATTTTTTGCACTTTTTGAGCTGTTCGGATGTCAATATCTCCTAATGTATTTAGAGTTAGGACTTGAAACTTCATTTTTGTCTTATCTATTATAAGAGGGATGCGCACACCAATTTTGGGCCCCATCTGACTCATTTTCAATTTTAGGGCTTTTTAGAGAGACATCGTCATGGTGCTCACCCGTAGCCAGGCCCAATCACGGGCGGATGCTGTGGGGAATATCCAAGGAGGCACGAGTCACCTCCGTTACAATCCCAAGGATTTGGTCATACCACCTTGGCGACCTAACACACAAGGCAGTCCCCTCCACATCTTAAAGGAAAGAGACTACAGGGACACCTCTTCGAGGAGCACTCCTGTTCAACATAGCACTCATCACACACCCTTCCATGAGGGGTACAGTCATAGGAGAGCTCCCTTAGATGATCGCTATGAGCGGTCACCGCGCGATGAAGCGCTAGGTCAACATAGGGTTCGACGGGAGGAACCACATCATTACACTACCCGTCCTTCACCCCCTCTAGTTGTCAGGACTACAAAGACAAATCCAGAGCACAAGGCTCCTCAGGCGGGGCGGGCCAACTCCACCCGTTCCTTTTTCATTTATGAAAGAGAGCACGAGGAAGACCTCTACCTTCCTCGAGAGCAATATACAGTGCGAGAGCAATATGCCTCCGCACCTGCTATCTATCAGGAACACTCACTGAGGCCAAAGCCTCGAGGGAATGCTGTTACCCCCAATAGAGGGAGGTCGCCTATAGAGATCTTGGATCACTACGACCGAGATAGATATCTAGAAGAGGCATCTAGGCCTTCTAGACATGAAGCAATGAGAGCTCCCTTAGATGCTCGCTATGAGCGGTCATCGCGCGATGAAGTGCTAAGTCAACATAGGGTTCGATGGGAGGAACCACATGATTACATTATCCCTCCTTCACCCCCTCTAGTTGCCAGAACTACAAAGACAAATCCAGAGCACAAGGCTCTTTGGGCAGGGCGAGATAGCTCCGTCCATCCCTTTTTCACTTATGAAAGAGAGCACGAGGAAGACCTCTACCTTCCTCGAGAGCAATATACAGTGCGAGAGCAATATGCCTTCGCACCTGCTATCTATCAGGACCACTCACCGAGGCCAAAGCCCCGAGAGAATGCTGCTACCCCTAACAGAGGGATGTGTCCTATAGAGATCTTGGATCACTACGACCGAGATTTTTATCTAAGAGAGGCGTCTAGGCCTTCTAGACATGAGGCGGTGGGACTAACTATCGTAGAATCTGCCGAATATATCACACATCTCAAGCAACTCACGCAACTTGAGCTCGAACGACTACCGTTAGAGGAACCGTACCATATTAACGAAGAGCACCTTCAGCGCCAGAAGGATGAGCTATTCCAACACACTATGCAAGAAAGGACTCCAACCCCTCACATGCATAAGACAAAATATTTTGAGTGGCACAACCCATGGGGGGAAGATAGGTCATCGCGACCTCATCAAAAGCTACCCCCAACACCTCCTAGACAGGAGCGGGAAGCTACTCTCCCGATTCCTGAAGCACCACCCCGATGCCTCCTAGACATGAATGGGAGGCCGCTCCTATAACCAATGATGGGTGCCTTCCTCAGACATCCACCCAGGCTTATGAGCCACCCTTAGAAATTCATCAAGAAGCCTCTAAGGAATCAGAGCGCGAAGAAGAGCGGGATGAACTGCCCTACCAAGGCATGGGGGTGCCATCTGGCCACCCCTCCATAAGCCCCAAGTTCCTCAACAAGAACCAACCAAAGAGGAGGAGTTCAAATCTCCCGATACATGCAAAGCACTAGAGCACTTAGAGTTGGTAGAGACCAAGATTTTGGAGCTCCCAAGGCCCAACTTACATAAGGCTCCTTTCGAAGAGGATCAACCTTTAACCATAGGGCTACACGATGATGCAGTCCTCCATGTCTCGGAATCTCCAGATTCCGATGAGCTATACACATTGTTCGAAGGTGAGGATGAAACAGACATAGCCCACAGCAATCACATGCGACAACATCGGCATCCCATAAAATTTGAAGAAGCATGTCAACAGATAAACATAATACTAGGGCATGAGTGGCGCGTTAACCCACCACGAGTGGGACCAAGCATTACATCCACCACGTTGGGCACACAAAGAGCAACTTCCACCAAGAGACATCATAGCAACATCAGTGCCGCGGGCGGACCCTATCCTCATCTCCGTGCATAGGGCTGATCCATTCATGCCCATACCTCTAGAGCCAGATCCGGAGTGCAAAGACCATCAAGCTGGGGGTACCTCTATCCCCTGAAGAACCATAATCCAAACCAAAAAGCTCCAAGGATTATCGCAATCCAAAAAACAATCTTGGTCACCCAAAAGCTCCAAGGATTATCGCAATCACTTGGTCAAACCAAAAAGCTCCAAGGATTATCGCAATCTCTTGGTCACCCCAAAAGCTCCAAGGATTATCGCAATCTCTTGGTCAACCAAAAAGCTCCAAGGATTATCGCAATCTCTTGGTCAATCCAAAAACTCCAAGGATTATCGCAATCTCTTGGTCACCAAAAGCTCCAAGGATTATCGCAATCTCTTGGTCATCCAAAAAGCTCCAAGGATTATCGCAATCTCTTGGTCACAAACAAAAAAAAACTCAGGATTATGCAATCTCTTGGTCACCAAAAGCTCCAAGGATTATCGCAATCTCTTGGTCACCAAAAGCTCCAAGGATTATCGCAATCTCTTGGTCAATCCAAAAAGCTCCAAGGATTATCGCAATCTCTTGGTCACCCAAAAAGCTCCAAGGATTATCGCAATCCGTCAAAAAAATTGGTCAACCAAAAGCTCCAAGGATTATCGCAATCTCTTGGTACCAAAAACTCAAGGATTAAAGTCAAAAACTCAAGGATTATCCAATCAAAAACTCAAGATTATCGCAATCGCAAATCAAAAATTCAACAAAAACAAAACAACAAAAATCATCAAAAACAACAAAGATTTGCATCTCAATTCTAGGCATACTCGAATTCATCAAAATCAACAAAAACACCATGCATAACTTTTACCACACTACAGTCAATGGTCTGGGAATGTACCAAGAGTTTCGATGATTCTAGTCATCATTTTCCTCTTTAGCCATGTAGTGTACCAAGTCGAACAGATTTTACGAAGGTAGAGTCATACTTGAAATACACCTTGTTACGTAACATCCCAACACAAATCAAAACACTAAAATTCCCAAAATTGTGTGAACGAAAGACGAAACCTGCAAAATAATCTAGGTCACCACAAGCGAAACGGTTATCTTGCTCATCCCCCTGTGCGAATGACCCCTAGAATGCTGAGAGTTGGCAAAAGGACAAGCATCCTCCCTACCCAATTCCCTAAGAATCCCTAAAGTTCTCAATAGTTGCAAAACACAAAAATTTGCAAAATGTCAAAACTCCAAATTTGACAAACTATAGTGCACACATCAAAAGGCACAAACAACAGTGATTTTCATCACTCCATATCCCCAATCCCTTGCTCAAAAAAAAAAAAACAAATCAAAATAAACAGTGATCTTATCACTACAAAAGAGCAAGTATCCCAATACAATTGAAAAAAAGAAGGGAGTTGACCTTGAATCCCTGGAACTCTCAGCATTCTGTAGGTCATAAGGCAAGCTTCAGTACCAATTTGGTTGATAGCCTATCGGTAACAGAAGTAAACCTCCCGCATGACGATATATCTGTCACATTAACTTGCGTACAGATCAATGTTTGCATGTGGATGAGCTAGCTTATGGCATCCTGGATTACACCGCAGATTAATCTTAGTACATACAACAAAGGAATTCGTGGAGCTAATTAGGTGATCCTCAGTACAGGTTCGGTTGAAATCCCACCTGGCATTGGCGGTATCCTAACAAATACCACTAAATAAACTCAATTGCACACACAGGGATGTTAAATAACTCGGTCAAAAACAGGTCCGATTCATACCTTGTTCAAAAGTCTTGTAAGATAAAGTACAGTCATGGATAGTGAGTTAAAAGCTGTCTGAATCTCAGAAAATCTTACATTCATCCCAAAACCATCTGCGCTACTTATCATCCTTATGATACCATCAGAAAATACAAAAAAAGCAAAGAAAAACCAGATAAATAAAATAAACAATCATCACAAATATCATTCATCCATTTCAATTTGCATATCACATAGACATCTAAAACATTTCAATTCATCATAACATCTGCATTCATCAAAATAAATAAACATGCATAACAAAAATCACATCATCACATGTACAAATCCAAAAATAAAACCGGTATATATATATATATATATCGTCAAAAAGATGCCCGTAGGCTACAAAACCGGTCCTCAGACCCCGCAATCATATCCAAAACCCAACCTAAGGCGTCGGCCACCATGATCACGCAGGATCGGTGCGACGGGAACTACCCCCCGTGGTGTGGGTCCTACGGGACCCTGCAGGGCGGCTACTGCTAGCCCCCGCATCATGCCTACTACCACCCCCCTCATCTAACCGCCTGCGGCGAGATGATGCTGACTGCTCAGTCAGACTATCCCTCGTCCGTCGAGAAGATCTGCGGATCGAAGGCTCAGGGAGCCGCCCGCCAAGGCGGATGACCTCCCTCTCCAAGTCTATCCGGTACAGACACCACTCTGCCTCCCGTCGATGATAGATAGACAATGCATCATCGCGCTGCGCCAAAACTCTATCCCGCTCTGCCAACTGAGCCCGTAGAAGATCCCTCTCCAGATCCCGCATCCGTAGCAGCTCTGTAAGTCGTGCAACCTCATCGCCTACATCCGACCCCACCCCCTCCGTATCTGCCGGACGCATAGGACTCGCGGGGACAGTAGCCTGCTCAGGCTCCAACTGCTCCTCCACATCCTGCATGTCCGGCTGCTCCGGAACACCCAAGTCCACATCCTCATCTCCCGCATCCACCATGTCTGCATCATCCAACGGCCCTCCCCAATCACCCCCCACCGCCTCAGCATCCTCCACTGCCGCCTCCGCGCCTCCGAGTGGACCCTCTCCTCTCCAGCGCCGCAAAACCCACCACGAGTCATACTCAGTGGTAGTACCTACGTCATCCACATCCAACACCTCAATCACCGCATCCGACTCCTCGCCCAATGGCACGAGGACCGGTGGCTCCGGATCCCTCTCATCTCCCCGACGCCGATAGCCTACGGGCTCACCAGGCAAACCCTGGCGCACCCCAAACTGTCGTGTAACCCGGCGGTACGGAAAGAACTCATGCTCCGTCCCGTGCCGCCCAGTCAACCATCGCTCCCTCCGTACCCGTCGGAGCCACTCTCCAGCCTCAGGCCAGGCTGGACAGTCCCGATAGGGACGCCAAAACACCTCCCCTGGAGTGAGCCATGAAAAGGCATCAATGTAGTGCTCAACTGCACCTGCCCATCGCCGACTCTGCCCCTGCTCCGCAGACCGTCGCCACAAAGCTGCATAACCAATCTCCTCATCCTCCATCACCGCCCGAGTCATCCACGGTAACCCGGTAGGCCTCTCAACAGCTATGTGCTGCCAACCCCAGCACTGCAACAAAAAGCTGCAACTGACACCCTTCCGCTGTCGACAGCGGACCCCGTACAGCTCCCCGTAAAGCTGCGCCAACAAAGTCTGTCCCCATCTCAGGATCAACGGTGCCTCTATCGGGCACTCTGCCAACTGCCACACCAAATCCAGCGGGTTCCACGGGAACCTCGCGCTCGACGAATCGGGGAGAAGAATGTTAGAAATGAGGCCCATCGAGAATGCGTGCCTCACTCCTAACACCCCCTCTCCTTCCACCAGCCAACCAAAATCCCGCCGACTGGCAATCCGCCTCGACTGTCTCCACTGGGTCTGCTACACCCAGCTCCCCCCCATGCCCAAAACATCTCGTGAGTATAGCAGTCCGCTGATCAAACGGAGATGTCCTAATAGGCAGACCATCTATCGGAATCCGAAGCAACCGATAGACGTCCTCAAGAGTCACGGTCATCTCCCCTGTCGGGAGATGGAAAGTATTGGTCCGTGGATCCCAAAGCTTGATCAGGGCCGTCAGATAGGCCTGATCCGAAACCACAGGCTCCAGTCGAGCCACCTGCTTGAGCCCAAGGGCATCAAGCCATTCCCAGTCATCATCAGTCAAGGCCAACCGCGCCTCAGTAAAGGCAGCGGGTACACGGTACCGGCTCCTAACAACCTGCAAGCAAACAAAAAAAAATATATAAATAAATAAATGAAAAAGATAAAATTTTCAATTCTAGGGTTTCTAACCTTAGTTGTTAAACAAAAACATCACAAAAAAATCTTAAAGTTTTGAAAAGCGTAACACAAAAACAATGCATTAAGTTAAAGCAAAATAAACCCTAGGGTCACTTACAGGTCTCGCCTCGGCTCCGCCGCTCGAACCAGTTTGTGCACTCATGATGGCAGAGAGAATTCCAGCAGCGCTTCGCTTCGCAGAATTACCTCCTCCTCCCAGAGCTCCAAAATCGCAAGAAAAAATGACACAAATGAGCCCAAAATCAAGTTTTGGCCCTTAAATAGGCCCTTTGCACTGGAATTCATCCTTGACTGGGATGAGCGCTCTGATCAGCGCTCGTCCCACCCAGGGACGAATTCTCCAGATGGAATTCGTCCCACCCAGGGACGAATTCAGGCCAGCACAAAAAAAAATCAAGAAAAATGACTAAAAATGCACTAAAAACAGACAATAAAACTGCCTGACAGGATTGCAAATGCAACTGACAACATGGGCATACAAAATCGACATCGGGGTCACAAATTATCACTATCCTACTCCCTAAGAAGGCTACCATAGCCGGACCGCTCCACGGGAAGACAGATTTTGACAATTTAATCCCAAAATGGTGTCACAAAAAACAACAAAACAACAAAAAATGCAACACAAAACAAGCAATAAACATTGCCAGACACAAGTACTCTTGCACTTAACCTCTTGGCATAGCAAAATTGATGTCGGGGTTTGCATTGTCACTATCCTACTCCCGAAGAAGGCTACCATAGCCGGACCGCTCCACGGGAGGACGGATTGCCGACAATTCAATCACCAAATGGTGTCACAAAAACAACAAAAACAGTACAAAATTCAACAAAAACACAACAAAAACATTGCCGGGCATAAGTGCTCATGCACTTAACCTCTAGGCAAAGAAAATCGATGTCGAGGTCCAAATTATCGCTCTCCTAGTTCCCCAAGAAGGCTATCATAGCCGGACCGCTCCACGGGAAATAGGTTTTCGACGATTTCACCTCATTATGACATCACCAAAAGGGTTAACACCCACCAAAAATAGGTCCATATGTTGGAAAAATTGCACACGCTTAACGGTAAACCCTCTAAAGGCAACCTTGCACAAGTCATCTTGGGTCAAGCGACTCGTCGCTTCTCTCACGAAGGTCATTCCCTCATCGATTCGTCGCTTGAGGGGGTAGTCACACTTAGTCACCAACCAACAATCACACACCCAATTAAGGAAAACGACATGCATTCAAAGAATCATTGACAAAGACAATCACGCTCCTGCTTGGGGCAGTAAACAAGCAACAATCAAATCAATCAAACACTTGGCATTTCGTGAATCATGAACACAAGGTTCCCCACGAGGATAAAAACGCCCTTCACTTGTTCATGACTGATCAATGTCTAAGTTCAAGTCACACCTCACCAAAACAGGTTAATACTTGAAATCAAATTCCTTAGCTCGTCAGAAGCAAGGATTCAAGAATGCATGCCCTTTCCATACTTGGGGCATCAAAAGTTGGTTAGGTTACCAAGAAACCCTAATCATTAGTGCTTTGGTTATCTATTTTTGCTCAACATCTGCGTCACCCGCAGCGCTTCCCAAAAAGGGGCATCTGTAGACACCAAAACAGCACCAATCCGATTATGTGACTGCAAACACTGATCGCTTTGACAAACACAGCCCCCAGGGCAGCCCTCAGAGGTTAAACAGTGGTCTTAACCACTTTCATAGCAATTTTGTAAGGTCAAGAAGCAATTTGGCACACTTGGACACTTTGCCCAGTATTCGTCTCACCCAGGGACGAATTCAAAATAGAATCCGTCCCACCCCAGGACGAATTCTGAATCCGTCCCTGGGTGGGACGAATTCCAAGCTTAACGGGCAAAAAGGCAAATGGTGCCAAGTGGCAGCCCAGAACAATCAGTTAAGGGCTCCTGCCTTGCACGCATGTGTAAGTGGACAGAGGGGCCGTTAGAGGACTGTTACAAAAAGCATTTATCAAAGTTCAAGTCAATGGAGGACTCCCCTCCCTCATGGGAAGACAAGAACGCCACATGGCGCCTATGGCCAACACTTGGCATTTGTGCTTCCCTCCCAAAAGAGACCCCTTGGGTCTATAAAAGGTGGGACTTTTCTCACCCAAAACATACAGGTTGAAGGAGTGTTCAAGCAACGAAGTGCTGCCGAATTGAAGACTCACTTGCATCCCTCTTTGTTCACCTTCCCACATCCACCAATCTCTTTTGCAAGGGAGGTTGTTGGGTGGCCTTTGGAAGCTCGAACCTTACCCAAATCCGACGCATGGACATCTGAACCTACCAATTCGCCGACCCCCCAATCCTAAAAGGTTTTGGGCCCATCCCTGGTGGATTGGCTCCAAAATCGAGGGCCAACGGTGGGAGGCCCACTTGGGCACCCCCGCACCTCCCAAGTCCTAATTTTAGTTTTTGAGCACTTTAGATTATTTTTTAGATTGCATTCTGTGTTACTAGGTCTGATTAGTCCATAATTGCAATTTTGTAACTTTTGGTCAGATTTTAGGATGTTTTGTATTGCTTTGTCGTTTCGCTAACTTGCAGGTGTCAAGGTCAAATTCCCGAGGGTGGAGGCCAAATTGGGAAAATCCGACCATCTGGGTCGTCCCAAAATGGCCCCAATTACATAACCCCCCTGTTTGCAGGCGTTTTGCAGGTCCCGGGATCCGACATTGGAGCAGCAGCAGGTCGGTTTCTCCAACTCAGAAGAATTCGTCCCACCCAGGGACGAATTACAGTCAGAATTCGTCCTGCCCAGGGACGAATTCCAGTTTAAGGTGGATTGGCCAGCTGCCTCAGTGGCAGTGGCCTTCTGGTAACTTTTCTTACCTTCTGTCAAGTTTTGAAGCAATTTGGATTCACTTGTATTCACTGTTTCAGGCAAATATTCATATGCATATTTCGTTGGTTTTAGAGAGAGAATGCTTTTCATTTGCAGCAGGTGCTACTGACGTCTTGGTCATTTCTTTGTTCGCAGGAGAAGCAGCAGAGGCGAAGAACTCATCGACATCAGCGGCGGCATCATCTTGGCCCGCCCATTGCAATCGTGGGCACGCGGAAAGAGGAATCATTCAGCGATTGTAATCAAACCCTATTTGCGCTCCTAGCCCCTGAAAAGGGAGGAGGCATCATTGTAATAGAGATCAAGGGAAATTAATGAAAGGGCTGTGTTTTCTCTATTTGATTGTGTCTCTTCCAATGTGTCTCTTTTCCGTTTCATGCAATTTACATTTCTAGGACTTAAGCGTACTTAATTTTGAATGCAATCGCACTTGGTGTTTCCTTTGACCGGAATCTCGTGCTTTCAAGGATTAGATACTAAGACACTTGATGATACACTTTAATTAGGAGTGTGGCTTGTACCTACCTATCAAGATACAAGACATTGTACATTGACCTATAATAAATCCTCTAGGGTAGGCAAAGATGAGTGATGTTCCAAAGGATAAAAGAACATATATGTATTACCACTCTCTCCTTCACAACCAAAGTTCATCATCTAAAAATTGCTTTATGCAAGAAAATATGGGCCAATAGTTTACCGAAAAAATTGCATAGAAAGTGATTACCCATCATGAGAAAACCTTTAAAACTTTTTATTTGATGATATATAATCTTTAGAGATATTGAAATTATAATGGAAAATGTATGAGTTCAACTTTGATTTTTTTTATAATATTTATGCTTCTTATATTTTAACATAATTTAGATTATACATTATACTTTACATATGTTTTTAAATTATATACAAAATATTTTGATTACACATTCAAATATGTGACATTAAAATAATAAAGGGGATGAATCAAATAAGATTTTTCTTATATAATCTTGCTTAAGAGTTTATGTATAAACTTTATACATTTAATTTCCCTTTCATAAAATATATACATGCTTTTTATTATCAAGACGATGGATATCAACTACCAAAAGAGATTTTACCATAGGGAATCATATTATAAATAGTCAATTTTGTAGAAAACCACACATTTACACCATAAACAAACATTGGAAATCAATATTATCATTCTAACCATGTCTCCATCATGGTATATGTTAGTTCTAGACATGCAAAATCTTTAGTGGTTGTAGGTGATTCTGGCATAATTGAGAACTCATTCATAAAAAATATGTCAAATTTTATACAAGTGACAACCCTATTATAAATAGTGTACATGTTCAACATTGCTTTGACATATTATCACATCAATACATTAACAAAGTATCACCTTCAATGACCATTGAATGTGGTCAAATGGATGTGTAGGATAACTTACAACTATAGATAGTTTCTTTGGTCGTGTAGGATCCATGAAAAACTCTATATTCGACATTTATAGAACTTCTTTGAGAGTAGCCATTAGAAATGAAAACAAGAGTAGGTACTATCATTAAGAGAAATATTAAAAGTTATTAACTAAATCCCTAGTTAGAGACTATAAAATATACTAAGTCAGTTGTTCAATGGTGTTCCAATCATTTTGATGAGCAATTGGATTATAATAAATTATTTTGATTGATCGAGTATATATATGTAATATTTTAAGTTTAATTATAATTATAGTTTATGAAGCATTAAATTTATAAATATATTGTATTATTTAAAATTATTAATATACTTGGGTAATGATCATGTACCTAATCTTAAATCTATTCTTAAATTAGGGGCATATCATGCTTTTCATTATCATGACAATGAATATCAACTACCAAAAGTGATTTTTCCATAGGAAATCATATTATCAATAGTCAACTTTGTAGAAAACCACATATTTCTACCATAAACAAAAATTCAAAATCAATATTATCATTCTAAACATGTCTTCATCATGGTATATGTTAGTTCTAGACACGTAGAAGCTATAGTGGTTACAGGTGAAAATAGCATAATTTAGAACCGATTCATATAAAAATTAAGTCAATTTTTATATAAATGACAACCTTATTAGCAATAGTGTACATGCTCAAAATTGCTTTGACATATTATCACGCCAATACATCAACATGGTATCACCTTCAATGATCATTGTATGTGATCAAATGGATGTGTAGAACAACTTAAAACTATATATATTTTCTTTGGTCATATAGGATCCATGAAAAATCTATATTCGATATTTATAGAACTTATTTGAGAGCAGCAATTTTAAATGAGAACAAGGATAAGTACTATCATCAAGATAAATCTTAGAATTTATTAACTAAATCCCTGGTTAGATACTATAAAATATACTAAGTCAATTGGTCAATGGTGTTCCAATCACTTTGGTGAAAAGTTGGATTATAATAAATTATTTTGATTGGTAGAAGATATATATGTAATATTTTAAGTTTAATTAAGTATAGTTTATGAAGAATTAAATTTATAATTATCTTGTATTATTTAAAATTATTAATATACTTGGGTCATGATCATGACACTAATTGTAAAAATATTCTTTGATTATGGGCATCACACTTTGAAAGGATAAACAACAATTTAGAATGGACAATGCAAGTTAGAAACACTTAATGATATTGGAATTGTTGCATTGAATATCCCTCTCTATTACTCTAAATAAGTGCAATAATATATTGGATAAATATGTAGATGGTTAGGGGGATGTCATGCGTAGAACAAACCTTATGGAGGGTGATGCCATTAAAGAGGATATGAAATATGACTTTCCTTCATCTCATTATGATTAAATTTCAGGATTTGTCAAGAAAGATAACATTTAGAATTTAATATCATTAATTTTAATTTATATACCTATTTAACCTTTATCTATCTTTGTATGTGTGTGTGTGTAGAATGTAAATTAAACTCATATTTTTCTAGGAGATATATTTGGAAATAATAATAGGGAAAGAAAATATTAACTACTATTTTCTAAGGTGTTCAATGGATTAGTTAAAAATACTTCATATATATATAGATGAAGAGGAAAAAGAGTTCCAAATTAGTTCAACTATACACGAAGTAACTTATTTTAAATTAGTTAAAAAAATATCCAAGTCAATTTAAGGGGATCCAATTTCAAGAATACTCTTGAAAGTGAAAAATTATGCACTATATCCACCATGTGATTGTTATAGATCTTAAATTGACATGCAATATATGCTAAAGTATAATTCTGCAACATACTACTTAAATATTAAGTACCTTGAAATGACACGAGAAGTGATCATTGACATAGAAAACACAAACAATATTTGAGTTTTTTAATTTGAATTTATGTTAGATTATGAAAAACGCTTTGATATTCTTTGAGATCATATAGGTGTAAGATCCTTTATAAAGTGCTTTTAATGATTTACATTTTTTCTAATTGTAATTTCTATTTTCAAATATATTATTCAAAGTTGAAAAGGGGATATCATTAGTGGGATTCATGTAATTTGATTTTATGCAAATTAGTGGTGTTTTAAGGATTTTCCTTACAATTGATAAAACCCTCCTTAGGTGACGATACTTTTAGATGTTTCAAAATGAAGTAAAAGTTAAGATAATTTGTTAAATAGGATATATAGGATGGTGGATTAGCATAGCAAATATCATCTAACCATTAATTATGCATAGTACATATCAAATAAATTATCAATATTCTCACAACATGAACCATATATTAAGTAACAATATCAATCTACTATGTCTAATATTAACCATTGGTGAGAAACCTTCCAACATTCATCTTTTTTTGTAAGAATGTAAAAATTCCATCATTAGATCAATTATTTCTAGTTTTCACATCAAGTGTTCCTTAATCACCATCCATAATCATTGTCATTTCTAATTTTGATTCCATTATCAACCATAATATTCATTTCACTTGAACATTCATTTCTTTGACAAAGGAAAATTTAAACTTCAAACTAGATTCACAGTTGAACTTGTATGTAGAGAAAAATATATAAACTAAATCTATATTTAGAATGATATTTAGTTCAACTTTGACATCATTTTATTTTTGAATAACTAGTGTAAGATATCACTTAGACAACTTCCTTTATTTTGTTCCTTACTCATGTTCAAAAGCATTGCTCTTAGCTAGTACAATGTTTAGAGATTCTTAGAAAACTTAATAGTAAGTGATGGTTCCACTATTTCCTCTACTAAGAATTACTTATCCTAGAAGAGATATATCATTATTTTCTTAATGATTTCTATTAACATTATCTTGATTCTATAACAATTTTAAGTTGTATGTCATAATAGTCATTTGTTATGTTCTCCCATGCATGTGCCAACAATGGTTTGGCTATTTGAAAATAATACCATTATCAATTTTCATAGTCATAACATATCACCTACCATGATATAAAGTATTTTAAAACATGGGATCTAAAGTAGAAATATGGATTCAATTCTAGTAAATAAATATATGCATGATGGCAAATATGGATTTTTGTAATACCACTAAATAGTTCATCAAATGGCATAAAATCACATGGCTAAAAAAATAGAATTTAAATTCAAATATAAACAATAAAAAAATATCTTGTTGAATCAAGATCCTTTCCTATAGTGATTCACATCTAATATCACTATCTCATATAATTCGAATGAATTAGAAGAAAGAAGTAAATATTTAATAAACATCATTGGGTTCATAAATATTATTTAATAAAATCTACACTAAGGAGTAAAAATATTTAATCAACAAGATCTATTTTCTAACTATCTACCTAAAGGATACAAAGGTTACTAAGTTTGATCCCCTAGATAATATTGGATAACCAATGGTTTTGTTGTCTAACATGTACTATAAGTCCCTTATAGAAGCCCAAGGTTATAGTATAACATAGACTTTGTTCACTTAATTTTAATATACACAAAAATAAAGGAATTAAATACAAAGCTCACATTTTTAAATATAATCTTCCTACCCATAAGGGGGCAAAGGTCCAAGGTTCAAATCTCGAGCCTCATCGAACTGGACACTTATCCCTTTCCTAGTGCTTTCAGCAGTGTAAAAGGCTTAAAATTATCATGGCATGGTGGTTTCAGGGGAGGATTGCACAAAGATCTATGTGGTGGCTTCCAAGGTGGACAACACAGAATACTGTGGTAGCCATAAAAATGTAGACAGCCTGCCCGGATTCATGGCAACCATCAATTCCACCATGTAAAATAAATAAATATAATCTTCCTTGAAATCCTTATTTTTATATAAAAAGCAACCTTTATAAATTTAAACATCTACTTTGATTTATTTTAATTAGAAAGTACACTACCATTTATATTCCACTCCAAGATATATGTATATCATTTAAACTCCACATAAAAACTATACAAATCGGAAAAAATTTATTAAAACACTTTTACCATAAAATAAAGAAGTTACTTTCCTAATCCCAAGTGATTCCACGGTTGACCTTAATCTTAATTTTGAACCCTTCGGAGAACTAATATTTTACTACGACTAGCTCTATTTCTTTTAACACAATTTCCATAATAAAGATATTACAAGTAGCTAAAATAAGATTTAGTAATTCAATTTTACACTCCAACCAAGAGTTACTTATATAAATAAATATTTTTACCAACAATGGTTGTTGAAGCCAAACACAGTGAAATTCTATGCTTAAATCCCACTATAGCTTAGGTTAACTATTCCTTTCTCAAAACAATACACCGATAACAAAGGATCTACTCTAAGGTTTTAATGACATTGAGCTAGCATCTTTAACTCTACCGAATAAAATCTATAAAACTACATCTCATAATATTCCTATCATGCTTGTTTTAAGATGTATCTACCCGACGCCTTGCTCCCGATTTCTCCAAAAAAACTTTCCAAATAAAAGTCATGTTTATATTTAAAGTCTAACAAGACTTACCTTAACACCGAGCCAAACAATTGCATAAAAAGATAGTCATATTCAAAGACAACAATCATATTACATTGCAATAAAAATTTAAATATTACAAATATAATAAAGTCTTGTGTTGATCAAATACATTAACATATCATTTATAATATAACCATGGTAACTATATAAGCGACTCCTCTCATTCCTTTAAATTTTTTACCCAAACAAATAATACTGCAACAGGAGTTCCATTTATCTTACACATAACTGAAGTAAAACTATAATGTTGAATTACTCCTAGAAATCTACATAGTTTGCTAATTATAAAGTAATGTCAATATCTAGAATAGAGGCTAAGTTTCACTAATTAAGGAAACACAATTCTTTAAAATAAAAATAAGTATGTCTTAATATTTTTAATTTCCCAAAATCTCTCATACAAAGATAACACATACGTGTTACAATATTTTATTTTAGCAAATCCGATGGCTAGACATCATCTAAAATATCATAAGCTTATCCCAAATGGTAAATAAACCAATCGAGTTCTTTTTGGGTAATTTAACCACTGTCACAACATTACATAACAGGTTTAAGGATTCCACTATTTCTCTTGTAAGTGTTGGTTCATACGTTCTCTCCAAAACGTACTGGATAACATAAAGGTGAAAGAATCTCTATTCTCATTGCAAACTTTCCTCCACTGCTACTAGTGACCACCATTGGAGTTTATAGAGAATAGAGGATTAGAGTTAGCTCATTCATGAATGCAATTCACTAACTAATGCAGCTAAAATCACATGCAATCATACAAATCAATAATCACATAAATAACCATACATTATCCTATTGCTATTCAAACCATAAATATTTATAGTTTCAATACCATTTTATGATTTCCAAGCAATAGTAACCACACAACAAAATTGGGCATTTCAAAACTATTCCAATTTTATTATGAGCTTCCACGAATGCACATAGCTCAAGAAATCACATAGTAAAGCAAATTCAAATCCAGAATATAACAAATATAAATTGTACATTTGAAAACTCATTTTATTTTCATAGAAAACATCATATTTGCACAATATACACACACAAAATTCTCACGGAGGAATACTTTCAATTTCACATGAATTTATCTTATACAAAACATCAATTTAGCTCAAACAAAACCAAGACATGAGAGGCAACGTTCCAACTTGGTAATAGATTGCTAAATATTGATATACAATTTTATTTCACCTAGAATTTCCAGCTATTCCAATTCACATGTGAATCGTCCACACAAAAACCATTCCAGCACACACAATCCAAATTATTCTCCCAAAAATTCCCCTCACCGGTTCTTTTTCATGCATGATTTTTTCCAGTATTTTTTATTATTTTTTTACACCTCTCCTATCACTCCTAGAGAAACATGAAATTATTTCTACTTAAGGCATCAATTCCTCCACAATTAACTCATATATTGCTCCACCATTATTTTCCCACTCTTTTAGTTGCATCGTGGGTAACTAAGCTATCTCTTTTGTTTTAATTTAAAAAGCATGTAAAAATATGCAATAAACATATATCCAACACATTTGTTCAAAATCATATGTGCATATTTTATTTATATATTTTTATGTAGGTATATATATTTATCCTTATTTATTAAATTTATTGATAAATACACACCAACAAATCTAAATCATCACTACTCCATGAATGAAGGCTCCCATGCCTTTGGCACTTTCATTGCCTTCCTAACATATATGAATGCATATATATTTTAACAAAAAAAAACAAATCATTTTATAAATGGCACACGCAAACATAATACATTTTATTCCAATGCATCTATACAAGGCTTACTAACGTGAGCTTCCATGTACTCACGAGCCAAATCATGTCTTCCCCACTTACCTTTTATGTCGAATTTTCTTATCTATTGAAGAAATGTTCCTGGTCCTGCATAAACAAAGCCATTAGTAGTACCACATTCCAAAGAAAAGGTAAGTTCATATCATTAAATTAATTGCTAATCAAAGGTCATGCAAGGAGGGTCGTTACATTTCATGAGGAATTTCATCTGCTTCATTGGTTGCCTCAACTTCTATAGATTTTGCAATGAAGGAAAAACACACTTCCTCCTTCAAACCATTCAAGAATAGTTTTCTTGAGGTTAGTCAAACTTTAGGAACACTATCCACTTATTCTATTTTATCTTTCAATGGACTCAATCCATAACTTTTACCATCCTCGACAATTGAATAAGTGTTCATTCATGTACCACTTTTTTTTTAATTGTCATGGTCTACCTAATGGAATATGACATGCATCCATCAACATGATGTCAGATAGAGTTGTATCCTTATAAAAACCAATTTAAAAATTCACCATATATTATTTGATTGCTAAAATTTAGTTTTAATTTTATAACCATGATACTTTGTAAGGATTCAAATACCGAATCCTCTTCAATCCAAGTTTCTTCACCATCTTCGTTGACATTAAGTTGTTTGTACTTTCACTATCCACAATTGCCTTACAACACTTACCTCTTGATTTACAAATTGTTGTGAATAGGTTCTTTTTTTGCTCAGGTTCATGCACCTCCATGGATGGTTCTAACAATACCCTTTTTATCATAATTGACACTCTTTATTTTGGTTCCTCCATGTGCTTCAGTGAGGCTACACTTTCTTTATCTGCTTGTGTACTATGGTTATGGGATTATTTTTTATACCCACTAGTTTTTTGTGCTTGATGGTACTCATAGGCTCTATGTACTTCCAAGTAGCTATAACATTTGTTGGAAACTATACGACCTCTTCCTCTACCAAATCCACCCTGTCTTCTTGATGACTCACCTTTTTCCTAGGTACCTTGATTGCAACTACTTTTTTATGAGAATCTCTCTTCCATCCTAAGCTTTCTACCCTCTTCCTCCATTAAATTGTCTCTCTCCCTCTTGAGGATCATCCTATTTATCTTGACATATTTTTTTGGTTGTGGACCAACTTCTCTTTTTCCTTGAGTGCATAATGATATTCCTCTTCATCCATTCTAATTTGAACAATACCAATTTCATATTGTATGGGAAATCTAAATCTATTTATGTATCTAATCACTTTATCCTCATCATCTTCAATATGACTTGCTCTTATGATAAATGTATAGAATTATTCCTTATACTCTTTTACTCTTAGGTCTTTTTGCTTGAGATTTTACAATATTTTAAAATTAATTTGATAATCTACTAGCAAAAATATATATTTTAATTTAGAAATAAACCTATCCTAAGTTTGAATTTTCTCCTCACCCTTTTGCTATCTCTCTATTTGGATATGATCCCACCAAATTGATGCATGTCCCTTCAACCACGTAAATGTAAATTTGATTTGCTTTGGGTCCACCATGGATTCATAGTCAAATAATATTTTCATATCTGTTATCTAGTCTATCAATGATTTTGGGTTTAAGCTTCCATTAAAATTAAGAATATCTATGCTTGGTTTACTTCTCATGCTAGAGATTGTCCAAATAAACTACCACTCTATATCCTCTCCTTGCTCCTTATCTCGAGCTTTTGGGTGGCCTATCTCCTCCAATTCATATCGCTAACCTCCTCAAGATGAACACCTCTCCTTTGACTAATCTTAATTACATCTAACTTGGATATGATTCTCTTTAACATCTCAACTATGTTTGTTGGTCAAGGCAAAAGACCATGACATGGTTTCCCTATACCTTTTCATGCTATATCTCCTCCAAAACATATTTCAAACCTCTAAAATCTAGCTATGATACTGAATGATGTAATCTAGGTAGAGGAAATCAACTGAACAACAACCTTACTTAGCAGTAATTCTACACAACAGTACTACATGATTTCCTAAATTGTTGATACCTTGCTATATGCTCCCTACTAGCACTTCTAAGAGGACATGCACTAGATAACACTTTGCATGATAATATTTTGCATGACGACTCTTGGTACAATAACACTCCCAAGATGATACTTCCAGGACAACACACAATAGATAATACCTTACATGACAATATTCCTTTTTAGACATATCTCATGATTCTATTTGAATCATTGCTTCCACTTGATGACGTCTTCACGTGGACTATTTTAATACATTATCTTCAATTGTAATTCAACACACACTAGTCCATGCAATCAATGACATACAATTCAAATAAAATAATGCATTTATCACTCAAAACATATACATAGAAGAACTTTGAGGTGGAATATTAATGATATTGCCAATATGCCAAATGGTTGAACATCCAATATCTTGGATCTACCTTAGACTGTTACATTCATCTCTACACAAACCTTCTCTCTTCCCTCTTCTTCCCTCTTCTTATCTCTCTATGCACTCCATATTCTCTTTCTCTTTTCTTTTCTTTTTATACACAAGATTGGTAGTTATCAAAATAGATTAGCAATGAATCAAAATGGTTGGTCCATAATCCTTATTAATATAAGGAGAGTTTATATGCTATATGCTCATGTATCAATATGCCTTCCATGTTTTGATCCCAATTTGTAGCTTCCAATGCAATTAATTATATTTGGATTCTCTTCACCTAATTCTTATATCAAACATTGTGGAATCATAGAAATTATCTAACAAATTGTCTAATATAATTCACATGCTTATATATAAGTAGACCTCTCAACTATATCAATGTTCATTGGTACTTCATCCCTTTGCTACAATCTCTCAATCCATACATTATAATCCAACTATAGACTATGCATATGTTAGATGATCCACCCAAATGATAAAAGATACATTACTATGAAAAATCATCACAATGCTAATAATAACTTTTCCAAACATCCTCATGTAACCCCATGATGTTTTTAGCATTAAACATTAGGGGTTTCCGACAAATATAACATATACGTTTTTGTACCATAGGGAGATACATAAAGCCTGATGTTATATAAATTTAAGAGATTTTAAAAGCGTATGTTGAGCTTATCCGACCTTTATGTCACTGTAAGTTAATCTGTCCGCTTAAAGAATCAAGCAAGCCACCCTCAGGTTTTATACTGAAACCTCTTCTATATCACAAAACCAGCTATGCCCACATATATCCATTTTGAAAGATTAATCAAATACGAACATTGATGCATTTGACACTCATCGCAGCACTACCGCGTCATGTATTCACACTAAAGATTATATTCTAGTTGATAAGTCTTGAGAGTGGATCGTTAAAGTTTAATTAGCAGACAAGCTCATTCCTGTTTGCTTAGTCAACAAATTATTGCTTTGCTGGCTACTGGGGACTGATTTCTTTTAAATTTATATTTTCCCTTCTTCTCACATGTGAGTAGCCTGATCTTTTACATCAAAAATTGAATTGACGTCTAAATGTCAAAAGCACTCATCAAGTGACGTCTATCGTTAAGTTATTCAATTCTGGATGCATATATTTGGAATTCACGGCATGGGATTTGATTTTGAATATAAAGAAAGAGTTCATTCTGAATCTCCTTCATTTTATGCATGGGATTTGATTTTGAATATAACGAAAGAGTTCATTCTGAATCTCCTTCATTTTATGTGGTGATCTTCCGTGCACTGAATTTTTTCACTCACATAAATAAAGATACAAATATAAATAAGAGGAAAAAAACACGATTTATCAAATTTTTCTTCTGTCACGTAGCGTAATTTAATTTAATGTGTAAGAATGTGAGGGGATTTGGGTAATCACAAACTCGCTGTTGACTTAGCATAGCCCATTAAAATCTTTGGTAGAGTTTACAAGCTACACACGCTTATTAAGCAAAGAATGTTTCCACTATACGTTGCAAAGGAGCATTGTTTGAAGAGTTCAATTATCAAATATATATATATATATTTGAAGTAGTGAGAATTATAATAGGTGCAATTGCGTCTATGTTCTTCCAGGTATAGTAAAAAGTGTCTTTCTTCTTTTAATTTGAATCTAAAACATTAGTAGTATATAGTTAAGATATCCCTATAACTAATTACTTAAAATATTTCAAATAAACTAAACTTATATATTTATTTGTAATAAATAAAATATTGATTCTTTACTAACTTTTTATGTGTTGATCCAAGTTGATGGAGCATGAGTAAGTTATTCCAAGTTGACAAATAAGTGTTATCTTGGTCTCCATTTAAAATTAGAATAAACTTGATTTTCAGTTAAAATAAGATTTTTATTATTAATTTTTTCCCTTATTTTAAAAATAAAAATATATATAGTATAATAACAAATGCTTCTAGTAAAAAGTACGAGCAATGGCTTTCAAGATAGAATCTAAAGTTTAAATCTTAATAGATAATATAATAATTTAAAATATTTTATAATAATTTTTAAAAATAAAAATAATAATATATATATTTTTAAATTTAAAAATTAATATTTATTTTAAAAAGTTTTTAATATTATAGAAATAACTTTTTATAGTTAATAAATTTATTATTTTTTAATATTTATTTTATTTTTTTTAATGAAGAGGGTTAGGAGGGTTAGTGAACTGGTAAGTGCTTGTCTAGTCAGATACTTATCAAGAAAACACTTGGTAGCATGTTTGCAAAGATATTAGTCTAATATAAATCCTTTGAGTGTAATGACCATATAAATATGGAACAACCTGTGGTCCCTTTCACTCGAGGTATAAATACAGAGCAACAATAACGATGCAGAATAGGTTTGGACCCTCGGCTTGTCCCCTTCACAACGGGTCAATAATAACAAGACATAATATATTTGATAGGAACAACCCCTTTGGTTTGAACCTCACACTGATTAGTTACTAAAAGTAGTGTAATTGTGTTCATACTAAAATTTATTATAATTATAAACCTTTTGCATATTCACGACGGGTCAATAATAACAAGACATAATAGGTTTGATAGGAACAACCCCTTTGGTTTGAACCTCACACTGATTAGTTACTAAAAATAGTGTAATTGTGTTCATACTAAAATTTATTATAATTATAAACTTTTGCATATTCAAATGCCCTTCAAATGTAAGTTTGATTGTTTTTGTAATTATGATTTAAGGTTAACTTTTAATATTTTTTAAGTAATTTTATGTAAACAAATGGAATGATTAATTAACTTCTTTTTACGCACAAGCTTCATAAATTTCTTAATTTCTTTTGAGCGTGGATATTAACGACATCAACCAATGATATTTAAGAATAATTTCAAAGTCATTCTTATCTATAGCTGACAAATATTTATTTATTATAAGTTTATATTCTTAAAATATTTAATCCTCATCCATAAACATTCGTTACTCTCTACTATAATTTATAAGTTTTTAACCAAGTTTATGCAAAGGTTTATGGAAACGATGACTTTAATTTTTAGCACATGTCCATTAACATGCAAAATAAAATCATTTATTTTAATATAATTAGTATTACCTTCATCTTACTCCTTTTCTCTTTCATAATTATGTAAGTTGATTTTTATACATAAATTTTTATGTTCTCATCTAATGAATAAATCTTGTTCAACTTCTTACCAAAAGAGTTTGAACTTATGTTCCACAAAATAATCTATCATTATCACTTCCCCTAAATTAATTTTTTGCTGATATTATCACTTCCCCCTAAATTAATTTTTTGCTGATATTTTTTATCATGTACTACATGAAGATGTTGTTAATGTTTATGTTTGAAAATGTTGTTAATGCTTATGTTTGAAGTAGTGTTAACATTTAAAACCAATAATAGGTAAAAGTTATGTATTTTGATATAGTTTAGTTTATTTTAGGACATCTATTTCTTAAATAATATAATAAGTTATCTCAAGGGGACAACGCAAGGTTTTCCACATTGGTTTTTTTTGGGAGGTCTAACATTCAAACCGTGGCATGGGTGAGTGTGCGAGGGGGTGGGTGTGTGCTAGTTGTGTTCAATTCTTTATTGATAAGCATAGACCTCGGCTTTATGAGGGGTCATGATTGGAATGAGATTGTTTAGCCCTTGGCTTTATGGCATGGGTGAGTGTGTGAGGGGGTGGGTGTGTGCTAGTTGTGTTAAATTTCTTATTGATAAGCATAGACCTCGGCTTTACGAGGGGTCATGATTGGAAGGAGATTGTTTAGCCCTTGGATTTATGAGATGCCATGGTTAGAAGGAGACTGCTCACTACTGTGCATGGGTCGTAGGGGTTTCTCATATTAACCCCCCTAAAAAAATAATTACAATAAGCTTAAATTCACTTAGGAATAAGTGTTAATTTTTTTAAATAATACTTCTTATACACATCTGCAGTGGGGATTGAACTCGTGTCACATCATCGATAATGCAAGTGGCGTCCTTGGATGCCAGTAGACCACAGTCACATAAATTGAATAAGTGTTAAAAAAAAACATTAAATTAGACTGTACATTAAGAATATAATTTTTATTTTCAACTAAAAATACCTTGTTATATTAATTATGTATTTAATAAAGGTTATCATTATTTTTTAATTTTTATTAGGATAGACAAAGGGAGATACATGGAAAATTTTGTACAATATGAGTACTTTAACAAATTATTCAATAAATAGATAAAGTATCATTTTTATAATTTTGATAATCAAGGATATATGTCAGGATACCAAACATCAATAAGTTTTTATGATTTTTGCATAGAATAAATATAGAAAAATAATTCTAGCACAAGTATATCATTTATAATATCTTTATATCTTTTTAGAATTCCTGTGCTTACTTAGATATAAATGTTTATTTGTACTTTCAATATACCATTAATAATTAATAAAAGAAAAAAAATATAGCTATAAAAAATAAATGAAGTTTTCAGATATAAATGTTTATTTGTACTTTCAATATACCATTAATAATTAATAAAAGAAAAAAATATAGCTATAAAAAATAAATGAAGTTTACGGAAGGTTTTTCACACTAACGTAAATAAGTAAATAAATAAATAAATAAATAAATGAAATTTTATGCTTATATTCTAGATTCTAAAACCTATATTTACATTGATTCTATTGTAAAATTACATGAATTAACACACATGATGCTTTAAAGGTGTGATAAAAATGCTCTCAACATAAAAAAATGACATAAATTTAAATATGTATATTTAATTATAATAGAACTAAACAAAATTTATATATTTAAAATTGATATTCTAATATAATTATTACCGGTCAAAAAAAAATATTACCAAATGATATAATTTGATCTCAATTTTGAGACTTTTATATTGGTACCATGTGCTAGGGGTAAAATAGGGTGTTGCTAAAGTGTCTCAAAGTACTCTACTATTAACTTATCATCTTCTCCAAAAATATATAGAATCTATATCTATCACACACACATATGAGACCATGACTATTAAGATTTTTTTTGTCATATTTCTTATGTTTGTGTAGCCATTCTAGCTCAATTAATAATAGCATATATTTCTATAAAATATCACAACATAAAATACAATGCCCTAAGAGAATAAATTACTCACCTGATGGAGGTATGTGTTAAACATTTAACCTTCACATGCAAAGAGTTTGAATATTGTGTAATATTATTGTCCAAAATGTAGTTAGTACATTAATTTTTACCTTTGTTCCATTATCATCAAAGATAATGAAAAGTGCACTTATTGGTTACTCAAACATAATCTACTAATTAGACTCAAATACAAGGGACACATGCTGAACACCACATAATAGTCCCAAGTGTTGTTAATAAATTAGACATAAAGGATATATATCTAAAAATGTCGAGAGTTATCAATCTTGAGACGCCTATCTTTAAATTTTTGCAATGGTTGGTTATTCGGCTATTTTAGTTTAAATATTTTAAATGTTTTTGTTAATGTCGGCTTTTTTAATAAAAAAAAATTGTTTACGGTGTGACATGTATGACCTTTTTGCCTCCCACCCCCCTTTTTGCCATTGTAGAAACACCTCTCAGCGTAATAATATGCATTACCATTCTACTTTATGTTGATCACCATAAAATACTTAAGAGCTAAAAGAGAATAGTTCTACAAGAAATATAGTTAAAGTGAGGAGCATATTTTTTTTGGTAATTAAAGGTGAGGGTTTTGATAGGCTCCCACAACCCGATACAAAAACTCCAGTAGGAGATTAGAAGAACAAAGGCCCACATGGGCAACAACAAAAGCAAAACAATATTAGGAAGGTGAAAAACCACCGCAAGAACAAACCTTATAACTTACCCTACCAAAGCATGATCCCTAAACAAGAACTGAATGCTGGATTAAAAATGAACGTCCGTGCATGCAAAAATCCCATATAGTAATCCACTCATTTGATTTTTTACCTCCTCCAAAAAATCAATTGTCATATTGGGTGTGCCCAAAACTAAACAAGAACTAAATTTCAGATTAAAAATAAACGTTCGTGCATAAAACCCATATAGTAATCCACTCATTTGATTTTTTACCTCCTCCAAAAAATTAATTATCATCTTGGGTGTGCCCAACACTTTAACCTGTTTATCCACAATTATATTTATCTACTAGGTCAGGGTGGGTTCCACCTTCATGTTGTTCGAAGCAATATTCCTAGTAGACCACCTTGGCTAGCACTCAACCTAAGAAACTTTCATATAAGCTATGGAAAAATAAAATAATCAGGCATAAAATCTGAAGGTAAATCACTCCGATTGTCAATATAAAAAAGGTTCGTTGATGTTATTTGAGCCAGTCCCAAAGTCTCCCTGGGAACCATAGAGTCTAGAGAGGAGAACCATAACATAGTGAACAATAGGGTTCATAGCCTGGATAAGAAGTCCTTTGACTATAAATCGCTAAACCAAGCAAACAATAAGGTAGACTACCTACTAAAGGCCCTCCTTTCCTAGTCCTCATTCACTAGAATTTGCATCTCACCTGGTATATTATCTCTCCATTCCTCTCTCCCCGATGCTCAACCCCTCAATTCGCTAGGAAGTTAGCCACCTTGTTCCACACCATGTGTGGACGAATTGAACTCCTCTCATCAGGCTTGCAATCCTTGTAATTTCCATTACTTCATTAAAGACCCACCAATTAGGGTCCTTGTCTAAATTTAGTAGGTTTATAAGGTTTATAAGGCTTAACATGTGAGCCAAAGAAGCATCGAGGAAGGCTATCATCATTTTTGTGTAGAACAATGAATATATGGATAGGTGTTCTACAAAGGAGATTAAAACACCACCCCTTGGTATCTGATGAATCCACCTTCCCCAGATAACCCAAGGTTCCCTCTTGATGCTCCATAAAAGTTGAGCTTCACCCAATACCTGGATGGAGGCCTCCACTTACTTGATAATCTTAGGTTCAGGATTGGGTCCACCTGTATAACATAAGAAAATCCAAGTTCTCATTTGAGAGTGATTTCCATTGGTGGAGGTCTTAGAGCCCTGTCCCTTTTGATAGTGTATAGAATACAAAAATTCTCCTTCATATTACACAAAGCCTTAACTACCACCTGATAGGCCAATTTTTTATGATTTTTGAATGCCCACGCATTACACTCCTTCCAAACACTCCAAAGGAGATGGGGGAGGAGGAAATTTCATAAACATTTTAACCTGGGAGAGTGAAATGATGATGTCCATTGGGTAAGGATCTACAACATTGACTATGGAAAAATCCAACTAACTGATAATAGATTCAAAACCTCCTCACAAGAGAGCTTGAAGAAGGAGCAGCTACTAAAGATATTATTAGTAGATTCTCCGCTCCCTTTGCACAGATAACACCTATTGGTGATTAAAATGACATAATTTCAAAGATTTTCAATCAATAATATGTTATCTTGTGCCTCCAACCATAGGAATATGTTCACCTCTGGTAGAATATACCCAAATTTGGTTGTTTGACATCCACCAGTAGAACTCTAGTTTAGACATCATGTATGCAGATCTAACTATGAAGTGCCCATCGATTTCACTAGTCCAAATACATCTATCTACCCTCCTTAAAATGGAAATGATCTAACGGTTGATGATTGCAGTTAGATTCTGAAGAGTAAGAATATCATCCCTATTAAAAGAATTCATATGGGACAGGTCCTAAATATTTCTACTATTTACCTGAGCTATAAAATTTGCAACTTATGCTACCTCAGGGACACAAAAAATGGTTCTAGAATGTTAACATTGGGATTGAAGATAATGAGGTGATAAAAAATCCACGTATCCTTCCAAAAGTTGATCAATCTACCATAACCTAGAATCCATATTCTGCCTTGTTATAGCAAATCTCAAGACTTCAAGATGCTCTTCCAGAAAGGGAAACCAGAGCTTGGGAGCAAATCTGTTAAGAAGTTATCAACATGGTACTTCGCTTTGATAATATTTACCCAGTCCATGTCCACATTTACAACCATTTTATAGGCTTTCTTAGCAACCAATGCTCTATTCATTATGCTCACATTTTTTTAGCCCTAAGCCTCCTCTTTTATTCATGCTGTAAACTTGATCCCATTGTGCCAGGTGGAATTTACTTTTTAGCTTGGGGCCTGCCCAAATGAATGCCTTGATAATTCTTTCCATTTTCTAAACCACTCTCCTCAGCATTTAAGAAAAAACATGAATTAGACTAGGATGTTTTGTAGGGAGTTTTTGGCCAGAACTACTTTCCCAACCTGGCTCAACAAACTCCTTTTCATTTTTCCAACTTATTCTGCATTCGCTCGATGATCGAATCCTAGAGACAATTTTTCATTTGTCCATTGAATAGGGGGAGACCCAAATAAGACGTCGAAAAGGAAACGATATTGCATTCCAAAATTTTTGTGATCTTCCTTTGATGCTCCACAAGAGTGTTCACAAAGAGTAGGGTGATTTTACTAAAATTAATGACCTATCCTATTGCTTTTTTATAGCTAACCAATTTTTTTTTAATCTCATTAGCTTGGCCAATGGATGTTGGATAGGACAACAAAGTGTCATAAAAAAACTGGTGGTGAGTGACAGGATTTCTAACCAAGGTTGGTTTCATATCTTCGATGACTCTACTATGATAAATAGATCTCTCAAGTGCTTCTACCATGAGAATAAATAGATACAGGGATAGCGGGATAGTATATCTCCCTACATGAGAGCATGATAGCTACAAAAAAAAACAACATGAGCACCATTAATAATCACCAAAAATATAGCTGATGTGACACATGCTTTAATAAGATCTAACCATTGCTAATCAAATCTGAATTTTACCAAGACTTTAAAGAGGAATGAATAGGAAACCCTACCATACGTCTTATTCATGTCCAGCTTCAAAAAGAGGCTAGCCTTGTTGCTATTTTGCATCGAATGGATCAGTTTATGCATGACTATAGCCCCATCTAGAATATGTAATCCTTTCATAAAATTTCTCTACGCTTTGTCAATGAGAGCAGGAAGATGGATTTTTAGTCTATTCACCAGATCTTTGGAAAGGATTTTGTAGATCATCTTACAGAGTCTGATTGGCCTGAAGTCGTTGAAGGAGGATGCTTCAGAGTGTTTATGAATCAGCACAAATAAGGTTGCATTCAACGAAGCTAGGATCACTTTAGATTCTTAAATATCTATTAAAGCCTCCAGGATATCTATTAAAGCCTCCACCAAAAATTGGAATTCTTTATTTAGACCAAGACTCTATCCAATATAGACATAATGAGATGATTACCTACCTTGTAATTGGTCCATGAATACTTTGATCCCTTTAATTAAATATCCATAATTCCTGCTTCCATAGTAAAATCAGCGAATTCATCCATACTTTTTTGGTCTAGAGGGTTTCTCCTTTTTTTTCCAAAGGGAACAACGGTGTGTTGAAATATTAAGACAAAATCCAAGCTTCCTAGTCCAAGGTCCTACTAAAGTTGAGAAAATATACCTAAAATAGGATCCTATCATAAATAGAGTTAGGGGCATAGACATTTGTCATGACCCAAGTCCTATTCGTAGAATTACACCAAAAAGAGATGGATATACATATTTCATTTGAGGAGATCATTTTCCCTTCAAGCTTCCAAGGGTTCCAAAAGTATAGCAAACCATATGATGTCCCCATAGTAGACTTGGCAGAAAAACTGGCTTCTTTCCACACCGTCTTATGAATAAAGTAAAAAATACTTTCATTGATCTTCGATTCTTGGATTAGCAAAATATCCGAGGCTAAATCCTTCCTTAAAGATGCTATAATACTTTGCTTTGCGAGGCCATTCAATCCCATGATATTACATGAGAAAACATTTATTAAGAAGATATTGGAGGGGTCTTCAACTCCCTTGACCCTAGGAGGGGAGGTTTAAAAATATCGAGTCTCAGTTTCAGTTGTCTACCTCCTCTTGACTTATATATTTCTATAGAAAGCTAGGTTTAAACACCATCAGCAACAGTCGCATCAATTTCTCTTTTTCTTAGGGTTCTACCATTGGGTTTTCCATTTTTTTTCTATCCTTAAGTCCACATGAAGTATTCTTTAGATTCTAGTTTTCAAGCTTGGAGACCCCTTCTTCATGACAAGATATCTTAAAGGAGTTGGGGTTTCTAGTTACTTCTTCACCATACCAAAAGCTTTCCTTTTAGGTGATAACAAGGGGGAACCCAAGGACCCTTCCACAATAATCAAGGCTAGGGTTGGGGGAACCCTTTCTTGCTTATCAAAAAAAATCTTAGATACCAGAAAATCTAAGGTGTTATCTAGGGAGAGCACAAAGCCTATCTCAACTAGAACTTCGATGAGCATATGGTCTACCTCAACTGTACATTCTCCAAGAATAAGACTCTGGTACTTTGTTACAAGAGGAGAAGGAGTCTTTTCACAAGGCAAGAAACCCACTTCATCTACATACACAAAGAGGTTAGTAGGGATAAGGGTACTTTCATCTTCTGCTACAATTTCCATCGATGATTCCTACGCATCCATGCCTCGAGGCTGCTTCTCGCTCAAAACATTTTCCTTACCTTTAACCCTATGATTCCCTAGGATCATTTTACTTTTGACCTTCACCCATTATTTATACTGAGGGTTGGGGGATGGCCTATTGAAACACTACTCTTAACAATGACCCATTTTACCATGGACTTGGCAATCCTGACCTTTTCTTT
Organism: Wollemia nobilis; assembly: GCA_028583015.1. NCBI lineage: Eukaryota > Viridiplantae > Streptophyta > Pinopsida > Araucariales > Araucariaceae > Wollemia > Wollemia nobilis. Next base: position 5,014,313 of record JAQPPZ010017067.1, read on the forward strand.
CATACATAACTTCTATGGTCCAGGTCCCCATATTGGAAGCTAGGCTAACTAATTTTGGAAGGTCCTTGCTTGCCTTAGCCAAGACACACAATTTTACCTCAGTCATCCACAAGCTAAACTTAGAGGGGTCAACAAAGGAGGCAAAACCCCCAATCTTACTAGAAATCACCTAGAATATACTGTTGTCCTAGAAATGAATAGATAGCTTAGGGAGAGAAACAAGGATCGAGATTAAGCTTACTATCTGAGTCTGAGGGTTAAAAATTGGCTCCCATATCTGAAGAAATAGACCTCGCTTGCCGAAGAACCATAGTCCACCTTGGAGAATCCTAGTTGAGTTTGCTTTAAAGGTAATATTGAAGAGAATGAAACCTTTAGGAATAGCCACAACCTCAAGGGATCCCCTCAGGGACCACCTAGAAAGGGCCCACATTTTTAGAACATCAAGCTTCGAATGTCTACCTTGAAACTTCCCTACAAGATTCCACATTTCTTTCTCTAGGATGTTATTGATTAAAATATTAGGGATGTAGATTTCATTAAAATCTAGGGAGGATTCAGACAACACCTCCATGTCATTCCTTTTGACCCAACTACCACCTCTGCAAAGGAACAAAAGTTTATAGGAGTGAAAATTTTGAACACAAAGGGGTCCCACCTTTGAAATTCCTTGGGTCCCATTCATCTAAAATAGAAACACAAAATGAGTCATGGGAGAGAGAATAATATTTGGGAATAACTCTATCTTCTTCTACAATAGGATCCATTATAAGGACACCATAATTCAGGACCATAGAAGTATTCCCACCTAAACCCAAATTCAAAAATTTTACCATGAACAAAATAGACCAGAAAAAATATAAAGTAAGGAGCATATTCATTTGAATGAATTAGTGAAAATAAAGCACATATATTTTATTTTTTATTTTTTTAAGAGAAAAACCCTTTGCGGGGCTGCATTGGTCTGAGATACCATGACCATGGGGTTCTACACTATCAAAGTTACCCAGGAGTCACGCTCGGACCTGCCCACACCAACATTATCAATTGGATTTTTGATACCCTATTCAATTTTTTTGTAGGGTGGAGATTCGAACCTGAGACCTCCATTGGAGGATTGCTCTCTCCTCTCCAACTCACCTACACCACCTAGGTAGCACATATATTTTATTAACATAAAATCTATTAATCTAAATGATATCTTACTCTCAAAAGTTGTCATATCAAAAGATAAAATGAAACTCAATATTATTAAGTGAATAAATTGGCCATCAACCTAACCTATATGTAGGTTGCAAAAAAGGTACAACTCACTAGAAAAATATTTAGGGCACCATGCAGTCACATACAGAACATTCAGTAGGGAACTTGTTTTACTAAAGAAAAATTTAGGCTCCAAAAAGTTTTGGATAGACTGTGTGAAGAAAATAAGAGCCTTAAGGGCAAGTATTCTACTTTAGAGGTGAATCTATCCAAACTAATAATTTAATAAAATCTTGTTTTTTCAAATTTATATAGAAGATATTAAGGAATAACATCAATGTGGGATTTTATTATGATATGATAGCCAATGTATCTTTTGGAGGAGTTGAATTAAGAATAAAAAATTGAACATATATTGATACATAAATTGGATAAATACACAAAGTTGTATCATACTTTGTGCATCACATGGTAATGTGTAATATTTTTACAACTATAAAAGTATTGACTATAGTAAATATTTTTGAAAGATAATTTGGAAAAATTATATTAAAACAATATTATTTACAAGTTGGGAAGAGACTTCTCCTAGCCTTATCTAGTAAGAACACCTGTTTACAACAATAAAATGATATCTATATTGAAGCTAAATCTTCGTAATGGCTATCCAAAGGAGATATACATTGGAGTCAAATATCCTAAACCATATGTCTATAATGGATGTCCAAATTAGCTAAACATCAAATTTGCTTACCAACTTGCCTAATCCTCTCATCCTCAATAGCTATGCCACTATGCCACTAAACCCTTACCTCCTTCTTGATACCCATATTTTCCAGGAAGCCTGCCACTTTATTCAGAGTTCTACCCACATAAATAAAAATCACATCATCTAATTTCCTCCAAAATTCCTTAATTTGGGTGACAAGAATCCTCAACCTCTATGTCTCCAAAGCAAAGTTCCTCATGTAATCTAGAGATCCTACCAAGATTTGATAATATGATTATATCCTCCTATAATATTAACTTAATGCCTAGATAAAAGTATATTTAATATCTAAGACTTTTTCTTAATTATTCATGGTCCTACCAAAGCCCTACAATTCCAAATAGAGCATTGTTCCAACATGATTACTACATACAACTCCAATTCTAGCTCTACCTAGATTGCCTTTTGTAGCTCCATAAGTATTAATTTTAATCTAGCCTTCTAGGGGTGGTTTACAACTAGATCTATCCTACCCATATTGCACTTTGGAGTCCTTCTTCGTCATCCTTATATTATATTGAGTTTCCTCTTTAGCATACACCACCATAATTTCTTTGAATTTGCTCCAAATGACCTACCAGACACCATCCAAGGATGAGAATGTTTCTCTAAAACTTTTTCCATTTCTCTCCAACCACACTTGCCACCAAATAAAAATTAATCCAATATTCTAATTGATACAAAGAGCTTCAAATTTAAATCTACCCCTCTTACATATTTCCCAAACATTAATTTGAGTCAAATAACTGTTGACTCAGATTTTATAATCTAAAAACCATCATCCGAAGATCTAACACATGAACATGAACTCAAACATCAAGTGGTTTGATGTTTCCTTGATTTTGTATCATAAAACACATTGATATGAACTAACGATTCCCCTACATCTTAGATTATCAAAAGTAAGAATTCCATTGTGCTTGAATTTCCAAGCAAAGAAGTTTACTTTTGGTCAATTCTACGGGTACCAAAGTTTTCTCTAATCCTCAATCTGATATGCATGAGGAGGAGGTTTTAGAAGGATCTTATCATATCTATCCTTCAATTTGTAGATTTTAAGGCTCCCATAGACCTAAACTAATTCATCCTCCTCATATATAGTAATTTTGATGATCATAAAATGAGGACGAATAAAAAAAAAGTGCATGCAATATTACCTCCTTGTAACATTGCCCCTCTAAAGCAAATTTCTCATATCATAGATTTTTTCTATTGGTTCCTTACATGATTTATCTATAAATTACCTATGGCACAAAATGGAGTAGCCATGGGAGGAATAGAGTACTAAAGGCAACCATATAGCACCTCAAGCCAATAAAGTAGGGCTCCTATTGTACTAGGTTATCAATTTTTACATTTCTTAAAAGAAAAAGAAATGTTTTTGTCTTTTAATTTTTTGTGTATTTAAAACTTAATGAGGAAAGAAAAATATTTGTCATTTGATTTTATTTTCCTCTTATGCATAATTTAGAGACTTATCATTTGGGTGATTTGCATTTATTATTTGAGTAATTTTGGAAAGTGAGCATTTCCTAGAAGTGTGTATTCTTCTTATTTCACCTTTAATGGTTGGAGCAATTCTCTAATTGTATGAAGAAAATTATTTTTATGAAAACTTATTTCAATTTAGGCATTCTTCATTCTAATATTAAACCCAAACCCTTTTTTCCTACTAGTGTATCCTAATAATTATTTTTTGATTTATTTCTAATATCTTAGATATTTTGTAAGTTGATGCTCTCTCAGAACAAGGGTTTATCATTTTGTTAAGCTTCACATTCATCTCTTTACTTGTCCTTTAGGTTAATATATTGCTTGTGTAATATATCAATGATTTTATATTGTTAGTGGTACCCTATCATTGTGATTACCTTGACTAAATAAATTTATTTCTAGTGATCATAATTTCTTTGGAATCCAATAATATGACTTTCTACAATGCATCAATAGATCTAATTTTATGCTTTTTATCAAATTGTATATTTTTTATGATAAGTTTAAAATCATTTTTACTATCTATATGTCATTAATTTTTAGTTTTTATATTTACAATAAAATTCTTATTTAATAAATGTGATGGTCATGTTCCCTTTGAACCATTTGGGTTATTCAAACCTAGGTTGCTTTTTATTCTTTTATTTAATAGATCATTTAAAATTCCACCACACCCTTTAGAAATGTGTATATATATATATATATATCATTTCTCAATGTACTCTCATAATTTATCAATGATGGATATTTTTTATTTTTATAAAAGTGTATTTTGGTTAGTTAAATGACATTGGATTTAGTGAATGCCCATAAAAAAGTGAAGTTTCTTTTGACTATAGTCCTCTTAAAACCTTCCAGCAATTTAGAAAATAAGAGTATGTATAGGAAACATAATTAAAATTGGTTGATTTTTCAAAGAAACAACTATAGCAACATGATCACTCTATCTATTGGAAAAAATGTGAATAATCTATGCATCTATTACTTGATTGAAAAAAACCCTTTACTCCTTATAACATAGTCAATGTTATAGAAGACAAAAATCAAGTTAAAAATATATAATAATATATGATACCTATAAATAGCTCTATGAAATGATTTTCTCCACTACTAAATAAGAAATTATGAAGCACAATATATATAATGTTTTTTTGTACACAAGCTCATTAACACATGCACACACACCCCCACAATGGTTTGAACCTAGGTCTTCTGAAAGAAAGCCCAAATACCTAACCACATGGGTGTCCCACGGGGACAATATATATTTTTCAATTTGCTTGCTTGCATCATACAAGAGTGCAACATGCATAGATTAAAACTTTTACAAAAATAGATTAGAATATGATATTCTAATTTTTATTATTAGAGCAACACGTATGAACCTTTTCAATAAGGATCTATAATATGTTTCACTATGTTTTTTTTTTTGGTAAAATTAAAATGAAGAGGGTTTTTACAGGATCCCATAACCACTATAGAAAATCCCACAAGCGCAAGAAAATAAAAATAAAACCTCTCCAGATAGAAAAGAGGTAGACAGAGAAAACTGCTAACACCAATCACTCAAGGCACCTAAGAAGGGAGAACTGAGATAGTTCTACACCAGCTTATCCATACCCTAAGCAACAGAAGTAGCTAAACATGAAATATTTTTAGACATATCCAGAGCCGATTTCAAAGAGCTCCATATTTTTCTTTGATTGATATCAATTAACTTTAAATCATGAAAAATAGAATGTTTAAACTCCCTAGAGGCCTCCAGAGCATAGAACTCCTCCACTTATTTCTCTTGAATGTAATCCTGAGGAAGAACATCAAAATTAGGGAAGGCAAGGGGATGGGGGAATTTTCAGTAACACCCCTTTATAACATAAACACTTAGATTTACATTGACCATTAACAATAGCAGAAGGAGCAGGCCTTAGTTTCAAATTCATAGAATCTTCCAATATCACTTTAGGAGGTAAATTGAATTTAATAGTGGGACTAGTCGAAGGAGTAAGGGCTTCCATGTCCGAGGCCTTCCCCCAAACTCCTTTGGAAGAGACTTGAATCTTCCTAGAAATTTTCTAAGAACCCTTCCCAAAGGAAATGAATAGATATCTTCACTACCATCATAATCCATCCTAGAGGTAGATATCGAACTACCTCCAAGAGAAATAGGGGAATCCAACACCTTATCAGTACCACCATCCAAGGTACAAGGGGTCCACCACCTTCTTAGTACCACCAGCCAAGGTACAAGGAATATTTTCAAAAGGCTTGAGCAAATTGTTAGCATTTAGACCACGTTCAAAGGTATCCTACTCAAACACTAGCAACGCAAGGCCTTGATGAATAGGGGCCTGACCATGACCACCTTGAACACTCAGAAAGGATTTCTTCATAGAATAGAAAAGAAACAAATGAATATTCATGTAAGCTTCATACCTCAAATAATTTAAAAACATAGCATGGAAGCTCCTAATTATTTCATAGGAAGTATCAAGGGTAAAATAGTCCATAATAACCCTAGCAACCCTATCCCAAGGAAGAGGTAGGGCCGCAACTCTAAAACCATTTTGGACCCTTGGTAAGAATTCCTCCTTGTCTAAGAAGAGACTAATCTCCTACAATAGAGAATTTCTATCATGATTGTGATAGGCTCCATCTAACACCAAGCCGGTAGTTATTCTAATGAGCTCCGTTGTGACTTGAAATGACCAGGAGATAATACTGATCCAACCATAGTTCCAATAAGAAACCATACAATTAGTAAGCACCTAGCTATGACCATGAAACTTATTAATACATTCCAGAAGACCCCCTTCTACCAGGATAGTTTTAACCTCCTCATAAAAGGATATGGATGGATGCAGGCTCAAGATGATGTTTACTCAATTTGAGCTTGGAATGGTAGATCTTCACTTTACCCATACTCACAACAAACTAGATAAACTCAGACATAGAAACAAGGGATAAAACACGAGCAACAATACTCCCAACATTAAGAAAACTCTAATGAAGGACAACCCAGGCCATAACACAGTACATAAAAAGAAACCTCACCCTTGAAGTCAATAAACTAACACCAAAGAAGGGCTTGGGAGGCCCAGGTGGGGGAAAATAAAGAGTCTTGGGAGTAGCCACCAAGAGAAATCAACCATCCTCATGAAAGAAAGAAAAAAACCATGTAGCAGGCAACAATACTAAACCCATCATGGGGAGGAGCAAGGTAAACAACAAGAAAGAGTGGACAAGACTACCAAGAGGGAGATCAGAGGACAAGGGGAAGAGCCCCAAAGCCCAAGGGGAAAATTCCTTAAAGAACTCTGAGAAAGAACTAGGTTTTCACAAGAACAACAAGGTCGCAACAGGTGTAAGGCTCCACCAAGAAAACTTGGCCAAAAAACTGCCACGCGAGTGCCAACTCAAAGCAAACAGGAGAGCATCGAAAAGGGCAATAACTTCTCCAAGAAAAGAAATGTCATTATTCAACTAGCACAATGTAGAAACCATCCCAAGGAACTGATAGGAACTACAACTTAGAACCACAGACTCGAGTGCCCACTAAGAATATTTTGGAGACTATACAAGACCCAAGGTGGTCCATATCCCAAGGGCCTGAGAAGACGTTGGGAAGGATTTTAAAATTTGATATTAAAAATTTAGGGGAGGGAAAGGGACCACATACCTTCTCAATAAGCATACGTAGAGCCATGAAGGCTCCAAAGGACAAGGTAGCCGAAGAAAGTAAAGGCCCTCCACCATTATCCCAGTATAGAATAACTGCCAACAACCACTAAGAGAAAGGATCTGTGCTAGAAGCCCAAACACAACATGAAAATCATAAAGGCTTCTCATCATTGATAAATTAAATTAACTCAGGAGAAAATTCAGTGCACCATATTGTCAAGCCCTAACTAGAAACACCCAAATTAGCAAGGCAGTCAGCCACCACATTCACTTCTCTAAAATCGTGCCTGATGATCAACTCCTCCAAAGACATTAAATGCACTCTCAATTCTACAATTAAATTGGAGATTCACCATCCTGAACTACAATCACCTTTGAGAATATTAATAATATTTAATGAGTCTCCTTCAATAATATCCTTGAGAATGCCGAGATATTTAAGCATCTAAATACTAATAAAAGAAGCCCGAGATTCGGCAAAATGAGATGATTGAACACCTATGTATTCTACAAAGGCCAAAATGGCATTTCCAGACTGATCCCGAATGATTCCCCCAGTGCCATCCTGGCCCAAATTTCCTTTCGATGCCTCGTAGAAATTAATTTTGAACCATCTCGGAGGGGGTGGGGACTAGCGGACGGAAGTATGTAAGTTCAGAGACAGAGGTGGTATTAAATTTGGGCAGAAACTGAGAGTACTTTCAACCAAAAAATTAGGGTGATCTCTAGGAATAGAAGGCAACATATCCTTCATTGCAGAATACACATTCTCACCAAATTTCCATAAGATTTTTTGACTTAAGTGAAAGAGATCTCCTTCCTTATTTTTGAATTCCCTCGCATTCTATTCCTTCCACACTCCCCAAAGAATACGGGGAAGCCAAAACTTCCAAAAAAACTTAAGATAGGGCAAGGAAAAATGTGTCATCCACTGATGAATCAAATCATTAACAGAATCCGATAACATCCAAGCAAGCCCAATATGGTGAAGATATGAATAAAAATCTCCTGGAATACTTTGTATTTGAGGAACATATGGGAAGTTGATTCCTAATCCTGTTTACAAAGAAAACATCGATAGAGTAAATTAAAACCCCACTTCAGTAAGTTCTTAATCGTGAGGATCTTATTCTACACTGCCAGCCAGAAGAAAATATTAATTTTTGAAGTTAAATTTTTAATCCATATTTTTGACTAGCTGCACCGCCAACCATAAGAAAATATTAATTTTTAGAGTTAAAATTTTAATCAATATTTTTGACCAGGGGAAATCACCACTTCCCTGAGGGCAAAGGAGAGAGTAAGTCAATTTAACAGTAAAATATCCCTCATTATCACCATCCCAAACAATCCGGTCCATCACCTCCTCCTAGAAAACAACATACTATCACATTTCAGAAAGAATAGAATCCCACGCCAAGTGATCCTGGGTAGATCTAAGAAAGGGGGAGACATAGACAACACTTTGTGGTTATTCTAGAGGAGGATAAAATCTGCCACCTTGACGAAATCTACCTCTTTGGAGAGAAAACAAATATCCCTAAAATGATGGTCCTTAGTGAGAGGGTGATCTTTGAGCCAAGGGTCATCCCAACAAGAGACCAACCTACCATTTCCAATCATCCAATAACTATTATTTTTAATAAAATCCTTGGATTTTATCAGACTGTTCCAAAATGTAGAACCTCTAGAGGAGAGGGGGTCCAATAGTAAATGATTAAAATTATACTTATCTTTTAAAATGCAGTACCAAAGGTGATCAAAGCTAGAAGTAACCTTCCAGGCCAGCTTGGACACCATAGCCTTGTTCATAACAACCGCACCTTTCAAATTTAGACCTCCTTCCTTTATTCTTTTATAGAATTTCTCCCACGAGATAATATGGAACTTGCCCTTCAGCTCCGGGCCTATCCAAAGAAAGGCCTTACATATACTATCAAACTTAGATGCCACCTTGGCTGAAATATTGAAGAGAGACAAAAAATATAAAGGGATGCTTTGAAGCGTACTCTGAACTAAAACTGCTTTTTTGGCCTCATTGAGGAGGGCTCTTTTCCAATAGGATAGTTTTATCTAAACCCACTCTAGAACATGAGTCTAGAATAAATCCTTCAAATGTCCCACAAATAAAGGAAGGCCTAGGTACATAATTGGGAGAGAAACAATCCTACACCCCAAAATTGAAGTAATCCTCTATTGTCGGATCTCGGGGGTGTTAAAAAAGAAGACACTACTTTTAAGGTAATTTATCAATTGGCCCCGCTGCCCTCCCGTAACAATCCAAAATCACTTTAACATCCCGAGCATGAAAAACCGACGCCATACAGGAAAATCATGGACGAACTATTGATGAGAGATCGGGTTTATCTACAAGGTCGGCCTTAAACCAAAATCTATACTACATATTTTAATAGATTGGCCATGAGCCTCCACCATGATAATGAAAATGAAGGGGGAGATAGGATCTCCCTAATTTATCCCTTCGCACGAGTTAAAAAATCCAGTAGGGGATCCATTAATCAGCACCAAGACCCAAGCTGAAGAAATCACAGCCTCCATAAGGTTAACCCAAGAGTTGCTAAAACCAAACTTTCTTAAAACCATAAATAGAAAGGGCCATGACACTCTATCATAAGATTTTTTGATGTTCAATTTAAGAAAGAAGGCTGCCCTACCACTTTTCTACACCGAATGGAGAAGTTCATGGATAACAATAGCATCGTCTAAAATTTATCTTCCCAAAACAAAGCCGCTTTGAGCCGAGTCAATAAGAGAGGGGAGGATAGGCCTCAATATATTTTCCATAGCTTTAGAAAATATTTTATAGATAGTATTACATAAGCTTATGGGCCTGAAGTCACTGAATGATGCCACAGAGTCCTTTTTAGGAATAAGAGCAAGAAAAGTAGCATTCAAGGCCTTAGGGAAGACACTTGATTTTTGGGAATGACGAATAGCTTCACAAACATCCCTTCCACATATGTGCCAAAACTTATGGAAAAATATATGAGGGAATCGATCTGGGCCAGGGGCCTTAAGGGGGCCCATAGTCTTCATAGCTGCCAGGATCTCATCATCAGAAAAATGAGGAAGAAGAGCAGCATTCATATCATCCAAAAAAAGCAAGGAATTGCCTCCAACATATGATATTTAGCGTCTCTATCCCGAGCCAATGAAGAATGTAAAAGAGAACTAAAGAAATCCACAACCTCTTCCCTTATCTCCATTACATTCGAAGTTTGCACTCCATCAGAGTTGACAATTTCCCTATTCTATTTTGACCTCTCTACTACAAGGTAGAAGAGTGGAAAAAATAGGAGTTATAATCTCCTTATTTCAACCAGAGCTCTCTGGATTTTTGCTTCCAGAACATCTCCTCTTTAGCCTAGACGTTATGAAGGGCACATAGAGTGGCTTTTTATTCTACAAGAAGACCCTCAAAATTCCCTTGGGATTCAATCTAAGATTCAATTGAAGAAAAAAGAGATTTCAAACGTTATTTTTCCTGAAAAATATTCCCAAAGGAAAATTTATTCCAAATCTTGAGGTGGACTCTGAGTTTCTTCAGCTTGTTTAGCAGTTTGAACATTCCATCACCTGTAATAGGTTCCTACCACCACTCAGAAACTCTGGACTCAAAATCCTAATGGAAACACCACATAACTTCAAAATGAAAGGGTCAAGGAAGAAACGAAAGCCCCTCAGGAATTTCTAACCACAAAGGGTTGTGGTCCGACCCGATTCTAGAAAGAGTATATAAAGAAGCATCACCAAAAATATCAAGGGAGGAATTAGAAACAAAGATCTTGTCAAGCATATTAAGGATTAGACTTGTAGACACCAAAACAGCACCAATCCGATTAAGTGACTACAAACACTGATCGCATTGACATACACAGCTTTCAGGGCAGCCCTCAGAGGTCAAGCAGTGGTCCTAGCCACTCACACAGTAGTTTAGAAGGTCGAAAAGTAAACGGAACAAAGTTGGTCATTTTAACAAGCCTTCATCAAAAGCAAAGCCTTAGTCAAAAACAAGCCTTCATCAAGCGAGCCTTCGTAAAACAAGTCTTAATCAAAAGTGGGCCTCGATCGAAGTGTCGTGATATCGTGACACTTCGACGCCCCAAAGCAAAGCTCTGCCCATAGTGTCGCGATATCATGACATCGCGATATCGCGACACTTCGGCGCCCAAGGCTTTGCCTTGGCCGAAGTGTCATGATTTCGTGACACTTCGGTGCCCAAGGCTTTGCCTTGGCCGAAGTGTCACGATTTCGCAACACTTCAACGCCCAAGGCCTTGCCTTGGCCGAAGTGTCGCGATTTCGTGACACTTCGATGCCCAAGGCAGGGCCTTGGCCGAAGTGTCGCGATATCGCGACATCGCGATATCGTGACACTTCGGCGCCCAAGGCAGGGCCTTGGTCGAAGTATCATGATATCGCGACGTTGTGATATCACGACACTTCGACAGTTGCGACTAGGCGACTCTTCAGCGGGCATTGACCATTCAAAAGTGACATTTCGCCATTCAAGGGCAGGTATTCGACCAATCAGAGGCAAGCATCAACCAATCAGAGGTAGGCATTAAAGTGACTTAATGACAAATGGCAGCCAAAGACAGTCATTTATGGCTCTTGCTGTGCATGCGCACGTAGGTGGGCAGATTGGCAGTTGGCAGACTGTAGTCACGTAGGCCCGAGTCAAGGCAGAGTCTCCTCCCTGATGAGGAGGCATGACCACCATGTGGCATCCCTGCGTGCTATTTTTAAAAGAGACCCTGTGGGTCTATAAAAGAGTAGACTTTCCCGCTCAAAAGGTAGGTTACGAAGCATTTTGTGAATAGAACGAAGTGTTGTTAAAATAGAGACCCCATTTTGCATTCCTTGAAGATTCACTCTTCTACACCTGTAATCTCTTTCTAAAGGGAGGTTACTGGTGGCTGTTTGAAGGTGAACTCAGACCTTAATACCCGACAGTGGATCACAATATCCCACTAATTCGATGACAACTCAACACCTAAAAGATTTTGGGCCCTTAGTGGATTGGCATCGAAACCAAGCTTTAACGGGGGCGGCCCGCTTGGGCACTCCATGCACGTTCTCAGTTAATTTGATATATGCTGCTTTCGAACATATCCTGCAAATTAACAGTATTTAAGCAATTTATGTTTTTTATGTTTTCGAATATACGCTATTTTCGAATGCTTTAAAACAGTTTACATTTTATGTTTGCGAATATATGCTGTGTTCGAATGTTTTAAAACAGTTTACATTTGCGAATATATGCTGTGCTCGAATTTTTTAAAACAGTTTACGTTTTTATGTATAGCACGTCTGCAATTAGTTACAGGCAGCAGCTCTTTTTGTGATGCTCTGCAACAGAGAATAGTTATTCTAAATACATCTAGCATTGCATTTTAGTTTGTTCAAATAGTTGGTGAATCTATCTTGCATTATGCTTTAACATCTTATGACTGCATTACATTTTCGATCGCATATTATCCTGCAGTACGTTCTATCCATTTTAACACAGGTGCTACTAAACGGTTTGCTATTTCTTTGAACACAGGAAGAACAGCAAGAAGCGAGGATTTATCAGCAACAAGCGATGGCAACATCTGGGCCCGCCCATTTCAAATGTGGGCAAGTGGATAGAAGAAATAGTAATCTTGATTGTAACCGAGATAGACTAACACTCCTAGCCCCTAAAAAGGTAGGAGATGTATTGTAACCCAAGGGAATTAATATAAAAGAGTTGTGCTCCTGCTTTTCTCCTTTATGTTTGGTTGATTCAAAGTTCTGTTTTCATTTATATTTTAATACTGTTTTCCTTCCGAAATCTCATGCTTTCAAGACTATTACACTCTACGATTACTCTAGATAAATTTAGCACCTTTGAGATCGATATCACGGAGACCCGCTTGGCTAACAAACTCATGAAAGTCATAGAGACTCCGATCGTCAACAACATTGCCATCACGTTGTTTAGAAGGAAATAAGGGAGAATTAAAGTCACCAATCACCATCCAAGACTCATTTTGAAAATATTTTTCTCTATTATTAAGTTATATATAATATAAATTAACCACCTAAACAAATGATTGAACTTATAAAATATTCAAGATAATGAAATATATCATTAAATGTATTATCATATTATTAATAAGTATGCCATCTCATCTATTTGCAGATGTTGCCCACTAATTTTAAATAGAAACATTTGAATAGTGTCATCAAATAGATTATCGCTGAAGTCATGTTATTATCATCTCCAAAATAATATATCAATGTTATAGATGATAACTAAAATCTAAGCAAGAGTAAGAATAATATTTTTTCAAATAACACACTTATTCACTAACAAAATTCTTATAAATCATGTTATTAAGACTACTCTTTAAACAAATTTTATGTTTCAGATATAAAGTATATTTTTCACTAACGACTTATAAATGGCATATTGCTATAAATGAGGTGATAACTCACTATTAAGAGTTCATCACTTAACTATGTTTAACTACAGAAAAGCCAATATTTTTAAAGACTTATATTTGAAACTAATATAAATAGAGTGACCCTTCCATTCAACTACAACATTTTGAAATAATTTCAACTTAAAACCATGTACTAATGGCCCACGTTCTCTTTGATCTTGAAATGTAAATGAGGATGAGTTATAATCTTTGTCCCATTCTTCTATGAAAACTATAAATATGAGTTCTAAAATATTTCTTACATGCTTTTTACATTAAAAAAATTATTTTTATTATTAAAATAATAATAATTAGAACATAGCATTAACAAACAGACCCAAAAACAATTTCTCAATGGGCTTGGGAGCTTCATTCTTTTGATGTTAGATAAAACACTAAACCAAGAATATATAAATATAATTTAGTTCCCTTAAACATGATACATAATCTATGGGTATCTATAAATATTAGAACCTCTATAACTTTAGAACTTCCACGTGACACACTCTTCTTTATATATATCTTCAATTATTTTTTTGTTAATCGACACTTAGAAAGCTTCAACAAAAATCATGAGCATATTTAACGAATTACTTTTGTTTTGTGTAAATTTTTTTTAAGATGTCCTTAATAGGACCAAACCACATATTTAACGAATTACTTTTGTTTTGTGTAAAATGTTTTTAAGATGTCCTAGGACCAAACCACTCTAGTATGTACATGGAATTTCTATTAAATAATAGAATGTTAATTAATTACATATGAAAAGCTATATAGTAGTCATATACAAAAATTAGGATGAAAAGAGGATGATTTTAACTTGCCACAATGTATGGATTATGATGTGTATATATTTTTTATTTTGTTGACTTCTGTGATGCATCCTAAAAAAGATTAACAATTTTTGTGATGAAAGAAGGAACCTTTTTCTTAAGTTGTTGAAAACAATTTAAGAAACTAATGCTAAGAAAGATTAACAATTTATGTCTCTAAATCAAGGATCAAGGAATGTAGAAAAAAAAATTGGTAACTATGATTGATTCTCTACTAAATATCTTGTACAAATAATATGTTTATCATCTTTATACACATAGTAACCATACAAATTGTTAATCGCTAGAAATATTAGAAGCATGAACATCTATATAATCAATATATAAAACAATTGTCACCATCTAATAATACTTTCTATAGTACCATGTGCTTGCAATTTTTTCCTGCCATCTGTGAATTTAAGTTTGCAGCTTCTGATTATATTTGAAAACTATATTCAGCTAATCCATGTCGGAATCTCTTATCCACCATGTTAGCTTTGGTGTCTGCTAGTTGTGGTTTTCACCGTTTTAGCCTATTCCCTTCACAAAGGAAAATGAAACAAATTTTTCACAGGTTTCAAGTGCAGTGGTAACGTGCCCAAGATTACCCTTCACGTGGATTTTGAAATTTCGAATTGCAGTTGTTAACCAGCACGGAATTTATTTTTTCTTGTTATTCATGTATGACGATGATTAATGCATTTTGAACTCTGCATAAATTGAACAGGCTGGTTTTGTTAAATATTGCCACGTCATATAACTATAGATTATTAGGCAGTCAATAAAGTTTTAGGATACGAGTTGCTTGGGCGACTAGGACTTTGATAATAAATTTTCATCTTCAAGACGCAATGCAATGTTGATCTTTTGCTACTAAGTTTTCAAGAATTATTTAGCACATTTATTTATACTCCCTGAGATCAAAAGAATAAAACATTATGAATGTTTTGTGACTAGTTGGTGGGATTAACACACCCCAAAACTACATAACTACATATGTGCATGAGGGGAGGGATTTGAACCTGGGACCTCCCTTTTCCTAGGAGTTTTACACAACCCACTTCCTCCAACTCCCCCACATCACCAGATTATTATGTATAGTTTGAGGTTCTCTAAGTATCTTGTCTTTTTATAAAAGATATTTTTTATTTCTTTTTTTTTAAATATGTTTTTTATTTTTTTTAATTATTTTATAATTAAATTTTTAACATTATTTTTATTAACAAATAAAATTTTACTTTGGTAGTTACTTTTTTAAATTTAAATTTTATTAAGACAAAG
The DNA here is from genome assembly GCA_028583015.1 of Wollemia nobilis. Classification (NCBI taxonomy): domain Eukaryota; kingdom Viridiplantae; phylum Streptophyta; class Pinopsida; order Araucariales; family Araucariaceae; genus Wollemia; species Wollemia nobilis. The sequence goes on from JAQPPZ010017067.1 coordinate 5,030,025, forward strand.
ATTAACATCATGATTTAGTATCTAATACCATGTTCCCTTTTTTATATATGCTCACATTTTCAAGAATATCCTTCAAAAAATAGTTCATGAACATCAAGAATAATATTACTTTTTATTTAATCCACAAATCCAACTTTGGTTATAACATTAATGATAATTTATAAAATCCCCTCAATCAAGATATACTTCAATAATTTTTCAATTACAATTTTTATCCTTATAATAAGTGCCCTACACTATACATAATTATTAATTAAAATTGCATGTGAGTTTGTGTAGGTGAGAACAAGTTTACATGTGCTCCATAAAAAAATATTTTTATAAACCCAAATTGTAATAAATCAAAGTAAATAATTTATGTGAGCTCCATTATTGTAGACGTTCTTTTCATATATATATATATATATATATATATATATATATATATATATATATATACACGTGTATCACATTTTTTATGCTTGAGACTTTGTATGATATATAACATGTCTATAAACATTCTATAAAAGAGGTATATATATATATATATATATATACTTGTACCACATTTTCTATAAACATTCTATAAAAGAGATAACAATATAATTCTAAACTTAGACATGATTTTGAGGTTTATCTTTAAATCCTATTATTAATTGTAATCCATTCATTTTAACAAATGATGGTAGGACCTATAAAAGAGGTAATAATATAATTCTAAAATTATACATGATTTTGAGGTTTATCTTTAAATCCTATTATTAATTGTAATCCATTCATTTTGACAAATGATGGTAGGATCCATCCTCCATAGAAAGCATAATGGTTTAGCTCTAAAATAATTAATCAAATATTTTGATATATATATATATATATATATATATATATATATATATATATATATATATATATATATATATATAGAGAGAGAGAGAGAGAGAGAGAGAGAGAGAAATACTTCTTAATACATATCCACCATGGGGATTGAATCCGTATCACATCACCGATAATGTAAGTGGTGTTTTAATATTTATGGTGTTATCCAAAATATTCTCATATTTTTTAGTAAGCATTCATAAATGGTTTTAGCAAAGGGATAATTAAGAAGTAAGTGATTAGATGATGTAGTCTAGGTTAGCTAATCCTGTTAAGAATAACCAACCAAGCAACTACCAAAAAAAATGTGGACAGAAAAGGAATAATTCAAATTTATCTTCTTATTTTACATATAGGTTTTATTTACATTCATAAACACTCTTAAACTACTGGTCTTGTATCGAAATCCTCTATAACCTACTACAACTACTAGTCTTGTGCTAGAATCCTCTATAACCTACTATAGTTGTTGGTCTTGTGTTGGAATCCTCTATTTAGTACCAAAAATACAATAGGTTACACTATAATCTCAACATCAACTCTAGTATAATCTAAACCAAATCTCTATTTTTCTCTTAGAGTGATGCAATTCCTTCAATTAGACCAAGTTTTTTTTATTTAGGTATATTTTCCTTATTTATGGTCTTCTTGCTAGTAGATTGTTGAATTTAAAAAATAAAAAAATAAAAAAACACCCTCTAATTCCCTATATTTTGGTAGTAAAACAACCTATAAAATATGAATTTAACATGCAAAAAAATTATCTCCACCTAAGCATTCAAAAAACTATAGTTCTATTTCAAAAAATTTAAAAATTTTACTTTTGTCCTAACATGCAAAACTTAGTTTTTTTTTTCTAGTTTCTCTTTTTTTGTCCTAACATGCAACACTTAGTTTCTCTTTTATTTTTTTGCTTTTGGTGATGCAAGATTGCTCATATGCGTTGGATGCTTCTACATCAAATACTTTAGGTGGAAAAATATTTAATGGGTAGAAAGCTCATGAACATTTAATGAGATCTCGAACCGAGACCCCATGCTTGAGAAATTTTGATTCATTCATCTAAGTTGCCTCTTTTATTGGTTTTTAAATCCATTTAATTAAATACTCTTAATATATTTTACCTATAGTTTTCTTAGCAATGCAATAATCAATTACACTCTCTGGTTTATCTGTTTCTTTTTCAACAACTATAGCATCCAATCTTCAAATGATAAACCAAAACTGATTTGACCTCCATTTACTATTGTCCTTTCATGATATGGATATAAATCTATATTATTGAATATTAGTGATATTTCTATGCCATCCTACAACTCTATATCATATGCATTAATATTTCATAGCACTTTGCATGGACTAATTTTATTTCATTTCAGCCTGTTGTATGTACCTTTCAAAAATCTCTCTTTTTGTAGATGAACCAAAACTAAGTCACCAATGTTAAACTATTTTAATTTCCTCTTACAATTAACTACCTCCTTATACTTCATAATATCTTCCTCCAACTTTGATCTCACTTATTGGTGTAATTTATGTATATAATAAAAAAACTCTTAGGCTACTACACTTGGCTTCACCAAACTAGCAATGTTTTAAAGCTCACCAAATCCTCATGGACTAAATCCATAAAGTATTTGAAATATATTCCTTGTTGTAATTCTTCTAGGAAGAATTATTATAAGCAATTTTTTCTTGTACCAAGATAGAATCCCATAGTGTAGGCCTTTTGCTAGTCAAACATATTAAAAGGTTTTCCAAAATTCTATTTACCACCTCTATTTATCCATCTATTTATGGATGACAGGTTGAACTACAACTCAAATTAGTGTCCATGTTATTCCTTAAAGTCCACCAAAAATTCTCAGTAGGCTTTGTATCTCGATCGAATACAATGCTCTTTATAAGTCCATGTAATATCACTATCTCCTTGAATAGTAAGGAAGCAACATGTGTAGCATCATTGGTTTTATTGAATGGAATGAAATGTTTCATATTAGAAAAATGATTCACAATAATATATATGGAATCATAGCTTTATTGTGTCCTAGGTAATCCAAGAACAATTTACATACATGATCCCAAGGTCTTTTTGAGATTTATAAAGGCTGATATAATCTAGTATTTTGATTAGCAACCTTTATATATTAACAAATTTGGTACCCTTGCACAAATTTATACACATCCACTTGCATGAATGGACAATAATAAATATTAACCAATTGATCCAATATTTTATCAACATCAAAGTGTCCTAGTAGTCCTCCACTATGTTTCTCTCAAATTAGATTCTCTCTCATAATTTTTCTTGGAATGCATAACTACATCCCTTTAAATATAAATATTTAGTGGATAAAGACATACAACCATGGTGACCTATCCATCCCCATTGGATTTTTTATTGTCACCCAAGCCTATTAAAGTCTTCATATTTTTCATACAAATGATGCATAGTATCAAATCTAGAAACTTTGACTCTTAACTCTATTAAAAGCAAACCTCCTCTACTAAGTGCATCAGAAACATTATTGGAATCTCCACTCCTATGATTGAGTACAAAAGAGTAACTTTGCAAGTACTCTATCCACTTTATATGCAACTAATTCAACTTTCCTTGTATATTGATGAATTGAAGTGTTGTTAGATGATATTACATTATTTGATATGTATATATATCATGAAATAAGGCTAAGAGTCTTTTATGCAAGTGGCAAGTTAAGAATTCAAAGGTCATATGGAAGGGAACAATCAAGAATATGAAAATTCATCTTGTAAAACTATATCATGGAGACAAAGATCCATAATTTTTATGTCTCTTTATTGATATTAGCATGGAAGAAGAAAGTGATATTGTTTGTTGTGTATTTGGTTTTACCTTGTTATTTAAGTTTATATTTGACCTTTATTATTGTGGCTATTCTATATTTGGGTCTTGTGTAATATTTTCAGGTTAGCCTATGATATTTTATGATAGTATAAGACTTAAAAATCCATCAATGATTTCAAAACTACCACCATACTATATCTAGCTTGATAGATTTTATTGAAGCCACCATTATTAATTATCTTTATCCATTTTGATAAGGTTAATTAAGAGTTTTTCCACTTTGAAGGTAGTGAGACTCGAACTCTATTTTAAAGGTCATATTGAGTAGAAAAGGCTAGGGTATTTCCACTAGGTTGAAGGAAAACTAGTGAATATTAGGACTCAACAAAATTAAAATAAAGGTGAATCAATTAAAGAATAGTTGGTTATTTAGGGATATAGCCAACATTGATATTGATTTGAATATTTGCATATTAAAACCAACTTAGAATAAAGTTGTAAATTCAAGGACATTCTAGGTCACCTTGATAATATATTGGATTCTCTAGTAAGAAGGAGAATCATAATGAGTTCTTAGGTGTGACCTAAGGCACTATATATTTCATATAAAGGTTTTTAGTAGAGATAATATTCTAGAATTGTGAGAAGCTTCCTACAAAATATAGATAAGAGTTTCAAATTCTAAGCGCAGAGATTTAAAGAAAATAAAAAAATAGAATAATTGAGAATTTGTAGTATATTGAGAAGCATTCAAAGCTTCCTAAGAAATATTGACAAAATAGGTTAGAAAATAAGACTATTCAGGTCATATTGACCTTGAAATAGGCGCAAGAGGTCAATATAAGAGAAAGAGACCCTTATAGAATGAAGGCCCTTATAGAGAAGAGAAAGAGGCCTATATAAAGAAGGGAAATAGACCCTTATAAAGAAGAGAGAGAATATCTTATAGAAAATAGAAAGAGAGCTTATAAAATTAAAGAAGCGTAAAGAGTTCAATAGAGATTCAACTCAAGAAGCCAAGAAAGTAAAGAAAGGCTTTAATATTATAGAAAGAAGTATAGCCATGCAACTATACTAAAAAGTGAAATATTTATTCATCCAACTTAAGGGGAAAGGCCATTCAACCAACTTCAAAGAAAATAAAAATAATATATCTAGTCTACATTAAGCCTAAAAAAAAGTTATTTAGCTAAAGGAAGCACACTAGAGAGCTATGTAAGATAAGAGTTACTTGTAAATAAGAAGATCCACACTTTAAGTGGTTAGACCATAATAAGTGGCCTAAGCAATACAAAATAGTGTGTGTATCTGAGTTATCTCATCAACGAGCATTAAAAATGGCATATTCATCATCATCCAGATTACACATCAAAGAGTTGATAGAGCAAAGTACAATCAAGGAGAAGTGCAAGAAACTAAGCAAGTGCAACTAGTAGAAGCTAAGGAGAAGCACAAGTGGCTAAGGAGATAAGCAAACACAACTAGCATAAACTAAGGAGAAGCAAAAAAAACTAAGGAGAAAAGCAAGAGTAGCTAGCACATGCCTAGGAGAAATGGAAGAAAAAGCATCAGGGTAAATAAGAAGTCTAAGAAAACTAGAGGAAGCCAGGGTGAGTAAAGCACAAAGGCTACCAAGTTAATGTAAGTTCCATAATGCCTAGGAATTTTGTAATATTTAAGAGTGATTAAATAACTAGTAAAAATGCAGAGAGAACATATTGTCAACAAATGTTGGAGCTAAGGTTTAGTAATTCATGAGTATTGATCATGCTACCTAAATAAGAGTTATAAGTTTAAGAGCAAATGTTGATCGAGTCACCTGAGGATGAGATTAAAAGAAGCGTTGATTAATTTGAATCAACTAAGGTGGAAATAAAGGTAAGTATTAATATTACCTTTATTTATTTATTAGGAGTCATAAGGAGGTATTTTATAAGCTAAAGAATTATTGAATATATTTGAGCTTAGAATTATATGATAAATTAAAATCTTAGGAGTCATAAGGTATTTTTAATTTTTTGGAAAAGTTAATAGGAGTTATAAGGAACTCAAGTTTTAAAATTATTTTGAAAAGTGTGGAGTGATAAGGATTTATATATTAGTTTGTTTGTTTGAATATTTCGAGTATTTGATTTTTTTAAAAGTTTCAACTATTACAAGATTTTGAAAGTTTGCAAATTCAAATTTTGGAGTTAAAAGATCTTCTACATCAAAGGTTAGAAAATTAAAAATTTGCAAATATCATATTGATATTATTTCTAAACTAGGGAGTCATAAAATTTACTACAAAGAAATCAAAAATCCTTTTTTATTTAGAAGATATAAAGAAATCCTTATGGATTATTGGTACATTGACTCGAAGCATGTAGGCATATGATAGGAAATAAACATTGGTTTAATACTCTTCAAGAAAAATATGAAAAACTAGTTGTTATAGCAGATAGTATGACTTATGAGGTTAAAGGAGTTGAAAATGTCTTAATTGATCTATCAAATAGAACAAGAATAATTAGAGATGTACTATATGTACTTGGATTGACTACTAATCTTATTTCAGTATCTTAGATTATGGATAAAAATATCATTGTTGAATTCAAAACTATTAAGGACAAAAATATGTCTTATTATCAAACAAGAAAAATTATAGCTTTAGGTTCATATAAGGATAGTTTGTTCACTCTAGATACATTGTCCAAAAAATCTCTATCAGTGAAGGTTTTAGAAACTAGAGAAGTTTTGCATAAAAGACTATGACATATAAGTGCATCTTCATTAAATGGAATGAGTAGACACCAAATGGTTAAAGGATTGCCTATTTTTTTTTTAGGAATCTACAATATGTTCAGAATTTCTAGCAAAAAAACAACATAGAATTCCTTTTGAAATGAGTCAACATAAAACTCAAGAACCATTGGAATTAGTATATATTTATCTATGTGGTCCAATGAATATCACTAGTATTGGAGGATATAGATATTTTCAACTATTTATTGATGATCAATCAAAAAAATGTGGGTGTATTTTATAAAATTTAATTAAGAAGCATTTAGTTGTTTCAAACATTTCAAGTTGCTACTATAAAAGGAAACAAGTAAAACAATAAAAAATATTTGATTAGATAGAGAAGGAGAATTCTTATGAAATAATTTAATATCTTTCTAGAAACCAATGGTATAAAATATAACTTACTATATAGCATATTCACCACAACAAAATGATATTGTAGAAGAAATACATCAATTATAAAAATGGTTTGTAGTATGTTAAAAGAAGCACATCTTAATCATAAATATTGGATGGAAGAAGTTAAAATAGTTTTGTATTTGCAAAATATATCACCTACGAGAATATTAAATAATATCACTCATGAATAAGTGTGGATAATATGAAAACCTATAGTAGAACAGTTAAGGATCTTTGGTTGCAAAGCATATATGCATATTCTAAAGAAAAAAAGAACTAAAGTAGAAGAGAAAACTATGTGCTTAATATTTCTCGATTGTGATGATGAGTCAACAGGATACAAAATGATTGATCCAATAACAAAGAAAATCTACATAAGCAAAGATGCAGTATTTGATGAAGAAATAATTTTTTTATTAAAGAAAAAAAAGTAGATTCAAAAGCTATTCTATATTTTTTAGAAGAAGACTCATCAAGCGAAGATCCACAATCAAATATATAGGATGAGCATAATGAAAACACAAATACTAATACAATCTTATAAAGAAAAGAACCAATATGGCTTAGAGATACACTTAAGGATTCAAAACTAGATCAAATATTAGATATTACTACTACAAGACACCAAACTTATAGTTTAAATAGAATGAATAGGGTATTGATAAGTTTTGTAATAGAAAATGCAACTACAAAAAATGCATTAAATCATCTAAAATGGAAGGCAACTAAGGAATCGAAAGATGAAACATTGATGAAAAATAAAACATGGAATCTACTATATATAGTTTCTAATACCTTAGATATTTTTTAAGTTGAAGGAAATGTTCTCCCAAGGTGTTATTTTGGGTATTAATTTTTGTGGAGGATCAATGTTTTACCATTTTGTTGTGATTCACATTCATATCTTCACTCCTTTAGGTTAATGTAATGCTTGTGTAATCTATCAAGGATTTCATATTTTTAGTTGTATCCTATTGTTGTTATTCCCTCAACTAAACAGATATATTTCTAGTGATCATGATTTATTTAGAATCCAATAATATGACTTTTCTCAATGCATCAATAGATCTTATTTTATGCTTTTAATCAAATTGTATATTTTCATGATAACTTAAAAATCAATTTCACTATCTAGATGTCATTGTTTTTAATTTTTAGATTTACAGTAAAGTTCTTATTTAATAAATGTGATGGTCATATTCCCTTTTAACCATTTGGGTTATTTGCATCTTTACACTTTTATTTAATAGATCATTTAAACTTCCACCATGCCCTTTAGAAAGGTGTACATATCCTTTATTCATTTATTCTCACAAATTATCAATGATGGACACTTTTTATTTTTATAAAAAGTATGTTTTGGCTGGTTAAATGACATTGGCCTTAGTGAATACCAACAAAAAGAGTATTTAACTATAGTCCTCTTAGAACCTTCCAAAAGCTTTAGGAAATAAGAGTATGTATAGGAAACATATGTAAAAATGGTTGCTATTTAAAAGAAACTAATATAGCAACATGACCACTCCATTTATTAGAAAAAATGTTAATCTATGCATCTATTACTTGATCCAAAACACCCTTTATTAAATATAACATATTCAACCCTATAGAAGACAAATATCAAGTTAAAAATATATAGTAATATATGATGCCTACAAATAGGTTCTATGAAATGATTTTCTCCACTACTAAATAAGAAATTATGAAACACAATATGTATTTTTCTAATTTGCTTTCTTGCATCATATAAAAATGCAACATGCATAGATTATAACTTTTACAAACATGGATTAGAATCCGATATGCTAAATTTTATTATCAGAGTAGTACATATGTAACCTTTTCAACAAGGATTTATAATGTGTTTCTCTATTATTAACTTAAGTTATATCTAATATAAATTAACCACCTAAACAAATGCTTGGACTTGTAAAAGCTTCAAGATAATGGAATATATCATTACACATATTATTATATTATTAAGAAGGATATCATCGCATCTATGCATCTGTTGTAGATGTTGCCTAATAATTTTAAATAGAAATATTTGAAAAGTGTCATCAAATAAGTTATGGCTTAAGTCATGTTGTTATCATCTATAAATTATTATATCAATGTTATGATGATAACTAAAATTTATGCAAGAGTAGGGATTGTCTTCTTTTAAATAATATACTTATTCACAAATAAATTTCTTCTAAATCATGTTATTAAGACTACTCTTTTAGAAAATTTGAAGTTTCTCTTTATATCAATTAAATATATATTTTCACTAATTTTCTAAGTAAATACCATGTTTCTATGGATGGGGTGGTAACTTACAAATAAGAGTTCATCTGTTAACCATGTTGGACTACACAAAAGCCAATATTTTTAAATAATCATATTCGAAACTCATATAGATAGAGTGACCCTTCCATTCAATGACATTATTTTAAGATAATTTCAACTTAAAAGCATGTATAGATGGTCCACATTCTCTTTGGTCTTGAAATGTAAATAAGAATGAGTTATAATCCTTTATCCCACTTTACTATGAGAACTATAAACATAAATTCTAAAATATTTCTTATATGTTTGTTGCATTAAAAAAATATTTTTGTTATGAAAATAATAATAGTTAAAACATAGTATTAACAAACGATGGAAAATGAGGTCTTCAATAGACTTGGCCCCTTCATCCTTTGATATTAAATAAAACAATAATAATTGATGGCCATAGACCAAGTATATATAAATATAATTTAATTCCCTTAAACATGATACATAATCTATGGGTATCCAACCTTTATAACTCTATATATATCTTCAAATTCTTCATTAATCGACACTTACAAAGCTTCAACAAAAATTATAAGCATATTTAACGAATAACTTTTGTTTTGTGTGAAAAAACTTAAGATGTGCTTAATACAAGGAAGGAAAGCTCAAAGTTTGTTGATAACTAAGGTATTAGCCTATATGTTCTACGAATTATCATTATAAAATTAGTATGATGTGATTACGGACAGTAAGTGAAATAGCGAATTGAATTACAACTATGTCTATATTATAGGGCCAAACCACTATAGTATGTACATGGAATTTCTATTAAATAATAGAATGTTAATTAATTACAAATGAAAAGTTATATAGTAGTCATCTACATAAATTAGAATGAAAAGAGGATGATTTTAACTTGGTGCAATGTATGGATTATGATGTGTATATTTATTATTTTGCTGATTTCATTCGTGATTGAGCTTCTATTAGAGATGAATTAAATATGGCTATTGGCACAATTAATCATCTTAATCCCTACATGGTGTTATTCCTGATTGGCGACAAAGAAGCAGTTAAAGGATGACAGTTTTCAAAGTCGGTTCCCAAGGCTGCGCTTGCGGCGTACGGAGAGTGTTCCGTACCAATTCGTCTTCCTCCTCCACGATACCATACACGTCGAAATCCACTAAAACGAAATCTTATGCCAAGTCGCAGGGACCCTAAAGAAGAAAGATATTATCAATTCGAAGTGAATCCGACCGCTCACAGTCAGATGGAAGTGGAACTATAAATTAAATTTTAAACCATTTCCACATAGTATTTCAGAGGCTGAACTCTGCTTAGATGCCAAAACAGACCACAATTTAATCTAATTTAATCAAAGATGTTAAAGTCAATACGACCCTAAAGCCTTATATTGATGCTGCCCATGTCACATTTTTTAATGACAACGATGAAATATGCACATTTAAAATATATGTGATGAAATATGCACATTAAGAAGGTACATGCTAAGAAAGATTAACAATTTATGTCTCTAAATCAAGGAATGTAGAATTTTTTTTTTTAACAAAAATAATGGCAACTACGATTGATTCTCTACTAAATATCTTGTACAAATAATATGTTTATCATCTTTGTACACATAGTAAGCATACAAATTGTTAATCGCTAGAAATATTATTAGCATGAACATCTATATAATCATATATAAAACAATTGCCACCATCTAGCATAATACTTTCTATAGTACCATGTGCTTGCAATTTTTTCCTGCCATCTCTGAATTTAAGTTTGCAGCTTCTGACTATATTTGAAAACTATATTCAGCTAATCCATGTCGGAATCTCTTATCCACAATGTTAGCTTTGTTGTCTGCTAGCTGTGGTTTTTATCGTCTTGGCCAATTCCCTTCACAAAGGAAAATAAAATAAAACTGCTAGCTGTGGTTTTTATCGTTTTGGCCAATTCCCTTCACAAAGGAAAATAAAATAAAACTTTGACAGGTTTCGAGTGCCGTGGTAACGTGCCCAAGATTACGCATCACGTGGGTTTTGAAATTTCATATTGCAGTTGTTAACCAGCACGGAATTTATTTTTTCTTGTTATTCATATATGACGATGATTAATTCATTTTAAACTCTGCATAAATTGAACAAACTGGTTTGGTTAAATATTGGCACGTAAGGTCCTAGGTGTAGACCATTGGTTCATCCAAATCCCATAAGGGAGGTGGAGGTCCAAGGTTCAAATCTCGGGTCTCGTGGGACTGAACGCTTGTCGCTTTCGTGGTGCTTTCAGCGGCCTAAAAGGTTTAAAATGATTGTGGCATGGTGGTTATAGGGGCGGACTGCACGAAGATCTGTGTGACGGCTTCTGGGGCGAACAGCGCAGAATACTGTGGCGGCCATAAAAGCTGGACAGCCTGCCCGTGGCGGCTACCGATTCCACCATGTAAATTAAAAAAAAAAAAAAAATATATATATATATATTTATTGCCACGCCAAATAACTATAGATTATTAGGCAGTCAATAAAGTTTTAGAACACGAGTTGGTTGGGTGACTAGGACTTTGATAATGTATTTTCATCTTCATGTCCTCCCGACGCAATGCAGAGATGGTTTGGAAGCCAGCGTGGATATGTTCAATACTTTGGACCACCTACTTATTTTTAAGCAAACGTGGGATATATATATAAATTAATTAATTAATTAATTAATTAGAAGCTGTTGACATAGTATTTGTGAATGTTAAAAAAAAAAAATTCAAATGGGTAACAATCGATAATATTATGTTACTTCTTCTATATATACGTCGTTATTAAATACATAAATAATTTATGGCTACTTCGTCTTTAAAGACTTCTAATTTATCAAATTTTTATTCTCAACATGATTAGCCAAAACATAAGGGTTATTGTTCATGAAAATTGAAGAACTAACCCGTGTATCTTTGAATAATACTGGGAAAATCAGCATTCTTGTTTGAAGTATAAGATTTTTCAAATAAATATAAGTATTTTAAAGAATTTAATTAAGAAACTTAAAAGTATATTTGTATGATAAATTATTTATTATTGTTTTTAATAAATTATATAGCACGGAAATAAATTTAATTTTTATAATATCATATGATTACATTATATTATTAAAATAATTTAATAATTATATATGTATTTTTTTTTTTTTTTGGGAAGATTCAAGTCAATGAATTATTATCATTTGATATTTATCATTTTTATATTTAAAAATAATTAGTTTTATTAATAATAAATTCTTGATGAAATTTATATACATCACCTTAACATATTACTAAAACATTAAAAAATAATAGTTTTAATAAGTTATGTGTGAATTTTATTGGTCCAGTTCCATCAAAATAATAGAATATTATTTTTTTTTTTAACTCAATTAAACGTTATCAACTTCCTTTTTTTAATAAAGGTATTTTTTATTTCCTTTTTTGTCAAATATATTATTCAAATTGTCATGTTTATACAATATGTTAGAATAAGTAATTATTCTCTTAAGTTCTACTAGGATAGACTTACTTGAGTTTCCACTCCTTCATGAGTCAAGTGAACTCTCAGTTAAAGTCTACATCAGATTTGATGAGTTGTTGTAATCCAACGGCTCTCAATGATCAACTTTGTTATTTATACAAAGTTGATCCATGGAATAATCAATCAGTTCTATTTTATTTCTTCAAATCTTGTAATGCTTTGTAGTTCTACTCTTGGGAATTCTAACATGGTACTAGAGTAGGATAGATTCTTCTAGCATTCTCTCTTGAAGGAAGTTTCATGAACTGGTTCTTAATCTCTTATTCTTTGTTTTTTAAAAAGGAAAGAGGTTTTTACATATTGTAGATTGCTCATATATGCAATTATTTTTGGAGATATTTTATTTTCATAGTATTCGCTGCTCTTTATATGCAACTTGAATATTTTTGAATTTTTTTTCTCCGCTCTATGCCTCTATAGAATTTCCCCTTCTTAACGAACGCAGCTTGCTTTGGCAACTTTGAAGCCATGCTGCATCCCATTCTAGGTGATATTTTAATCTAAGGTATTTTATTTTTTCTTATATGCCCTCCTCGTATGCCTAGATTTAATTTTTTTCTCCATCTCGAACGCAGCTCATTCGGCTCCATAGCCATCACTGCGTATCACTCAAACCAGAGACTAAAATAAATTGACAACATATATCTATTGGAGGGCATTATTATTTTTTTGTTGTCCTCCTCGTTCACCTATGTTTTAAATTTTTTTCTCCATCTAAAACGTAGCTCGTTCGGCTTCCTTTAGCCTTCACTGCGTATCATTCTAACATGGAAAATAAAGATCCATAGGTCTTACCTTTTTGGTGGGCAATATATTTTATTTCTTAAGTTTGAAAATCGTTTATATCTTCGTGATATCTTTAATTAAAGGAAGCATCGCTCCTCGCATCAAGATAGAGGGACTTTTGGTCTAACATAAATTAGACCAAAGTTCATTTATTTTTTTAAGCAACGTGGCTTTTGGCCACTGTTTAAATTGGCGTGCATAGAGACTACGTCTCTAAACAGGCATTTCCCTTAATTAAATTTTTTGATCGTTCGAAGATCTTGTGATTTTCAATCTGCGTTCAACTCGATCTTCTTCCTTTTGTTTGTCCTTCGGCGCTCAGGAAGAACTTCATTTTTTTTGTTATATAATCATCTTACAAATGCTTGAAAGTATGATTCTATTGTTTTGATTTGTGTTTCTTCGGTTAAGCATTAAACTGATGTGTTTTTGGGCCTAACATTTTTCGTTCATTGTGAATCTCTACCAGTGTTAGGGTTCTTGATGCCATTCATATTTTTTTTTAGAGATGTCTCCGTAGGTGTGTGGCATCATTGCCTTCCTCTTCCAGGAAGCCCCTCTGCTCACCGCATCCTCTGCTGCTAAGGTGCCTTCCCTGCATAACAGAGCTCTCTACTAAAGTGAAATAAGTGTGCCTTCTAGCGTCTCTCGAGATATAATCTTCTCAGTGCCTCCTCTACATCATCATATCACTGGTATTGGTACAGTTTTTTTTTATTGGATAACTTCCTTTATTTTCATTTCAGGTGCAGTGTGAAGGAGCAAATCACATTTTTCGAAACTCAAAACCAGATTTTCGTGAACGTCACCCTTCAGGTAAAAAGAGATATAATTTTCTCCCTAAAATAGTGCAGTGAATCGAAGCCTCTCATAAAGCTCCTTCCTCGCTGCCATTGTTCTTTCTTGTTCGATTGACAGATGCAACACCAAATCTTCGTTGCCTCCTCTCCTATGTCTGACGTCAATTATTTTTATCTCATATATGCATTGCTATTTTAGGCTATAATATACATATGTTCTCTGTTCATTATTGTAGCCTTCAAAAAAAAAAAAAGGTTTCAATCCTTTTCTTTCCGGCCTCTCCTTGGCCCAAGATCAAAGGACAGTTGTAAAATATATAATATAATTTTTTGGGGGGTTTTATAGGTGCCTTTATGCACCTATCATAGCATTGGGGGGGTTGTCATTGCATCATTTTTTGCCTCCTTTATTTTACCCTTTTAACTTTGTTAAAAATCATTTTGTTTATATATCTTGCTTAATATAGGTAAGGTATTGATTTTAATTTACAATCCTTAAAACATTAAAGAACTTAATAAAATATCTCTATTTTATTCTTTCTTTAAATACTTCATTAGAAAATCTCTATATTAAAATATTAATTTGTTCAAATTAATTTTTTTTCCAAAAGTTCTTTAATATATTATAGAGATATTTTAGTAAATGAAGTGAGCATTTTTTTCCCTTTCTTGCAAAAGGTCTCTATAATAGAAGAACTTATTTTGGTTAATAATTTTTACAAAGAGTATCTTAAATTATAACTTTTTTTTAATAAAGTAAGTATAACTCTTTATTAAAACTTGATAATATTTTCTAAAAGCACAAATATTTTATATCACCACTCACCCATATTGGACATCCTAAATAACTTATAGTTTCCCTCAAGTAAGGGCGGGTTATTAAGATACCCAATATAGGTCTGGATGATATAAGCCTATGTTCTAATATCATATCTAATCAATACTTATAGTTTCCCTCTCATCAAGGTGGGTATTTGAGAAGAGAAGATATATAGGCATGGCATATTTGTTCTCTTAGAACCAAACTTAATATCAAATCTCCTCAAATTACTTATAGTTTCCCTCTCGTTAGGGCGGGTATTTTGAGAAATTTTGGTGTTTCTTAAAGCTTTGGCATATTTTTTCTCATTAGCCTCATATTTATATCAAATAACCTCAAATTACTTATAGTTTCCCTCTCGTTAGGGTGGGTATTTTGAGATAATTGGTATTTCTTTCAGGCTTCTGTTAACTAATATCCATTGCATTCTCTAAATTAAAGTTAAAGGGGGGAACTTTGGGTTAACTTCAAAATGAATTCAATGAATACAATTGATCCTCTTACTCCTCATAACTACCATACATGGAAACCCAAAATTTTAAATCTCATTTCTCAAAAAGGGCTCACACACCTGCTAGAAGAGAAGCAACCTGAATTTGAAAAAGAATATGAAAAATTTGTTCATAAAGGGAAGTTGTATGAAACAATGGGTATTATAAGCACTAATGTAAATGAAAGCTTATGGTTTCACATTACGGATTGTAAAACTCCTTATGAAAGTTGGGAGAAACTAAAGAACTTATTTGGAAAAGTAGATCAAATGAGGTCAATGCAGCTTGAGGTAGAATTAACAACTTTATCTCCTGATGACTTCAGCAATATTGTTGAATTTCTCACCAAATTTAAAGAAGTCCTTACTCAATTTAAAGGTAGTGGCAAGGATAAAAAATATGAAGAATGCATCTATCTAATTATTTCTAAATTAAATGGTGTATTTCAAATATTCGCAACCACCTTTCTATCTACAAAAGATGCTCTTGGTACAAGTTTCAAAATGCCCTCCTTAGAAGAATTTTGTGAGAGACTAACTAGAGAAGAAACAAAACTTGCAAAGTATGAGATCTATTCCTCTTCCTCTAAAGCCTTAGTAGCATCCACCTCCACTAAATAAAAATTTAAAAAGAAAGAAAGAAGTCCCATAACCTGTACTCACTGCAAAAAGAATGGTCATTCTGCAAACAAATGCTGGAAAATATTACAACAACTAGAGGCAGCTATGAAGGATCAAAATATAGACAATAAAAATAAGATAGGAAAAGCCCTAAATGTTCAAGGGAAGACCACCAATACTTCATCTAATTATTGGGTCCTAGATTCTGGAGCAACTCATCACATGACTGCTTCAGATGAGTCATTCTCTTCTATCTCCTCAAGTTCAACATGTAGCATAGAAGTTGGTGACTCTTCCTTTATCCCAGTCAAAGGAAAGGGTGACATATCCATTGATGGTGGCTCTATCAATAATGTTCTCTATGTTCCAAACATTGCAACAAATCTCCTCTCCGTCTATCAGATTTGTACTTTTGGAAAGGGGAAAATTGTTCTCTTCTCTCCAACAGGAGTTGAGATAAGAGACTTTCAAGACCCCCACTCTCTTATAGCCAAAGGAGATATTGATCACAACACTCACCTATTTCACTTCAAAGGATTCAAAAATCCAGAAGGGGCCTCCTATTTTGTGGCTCATGGAGATCTTGAAAGCAAAATTTGGCATGAAAGGTTTGGTCATCTCAGTTATAACTACCTAAAGGAATTGAACACCCATGAAATGGTAACAGGTCTACCTCAAGTCTCTTCTATTGATGGAGTATGTCCTGGATGTGCTCTTGGAAAGCAACATCAAGATCCTTTCCACCCAAGTGGTTCTCTAAAAGCCTCATCCCCTCTAGAGTTAGTCCATAGTGACTTGATGTTTTTTCCAGAGCCTTATTTCAAAGGAGAAAAATATGCTCTAACCTTCATTGATGACTTTTCCAGAAGAACTTGGGTCTACTTCCTAAAATACAAAAGTGATGTTCTATCCCACTTCAAAATATTCAAAACCTTAGTTGAAAATCAGGCCTCTTGCAACATCAAGCAAATTCACACAGATAATGGGGGGAATACTGCAGTAATGAGTTCTCAATATTTCTATCAAGTCATGGCATCATTCATCAACATTCTGTCTCCCATAATCCACAAAAAAATGGTATTGCAGAGAGGAAAAACTGAACATTGAAGGAAATGGCAAACTGTATGCTCCATTCAAGAGATCTTCCAAAGGTTTTTTGGGCAGAAGCTATTAACTATGCAAACTATATTCAAAACCGTACACCTCATAAAGCTCTTGACCATTTAACTCCTGAAGAAGCATGGACTGGTTCAAAACTGGATGTCTCCTTCTTCAATATTTTTGGGTGTACTGCTTGGGCGCACATCCCAAAGAAGAAAAGGAAGGCTCTAGATAAGAAAAGCAAAAAGCTCATATTTTTTGGTTATTGTGAGGAAATGAAAGCATACAGGCTCCTTGATCCCTCAACTCATGAGGTCTTTTTTCATAGGAATGTCCAATTTGATGAAACATTCCCTCAAAAATATCCTCAAACATCCTCTTCCTCTATTGAGCCTTCTCCTACAGTAGAACCTCAATATAATGAAGAACCAACTTTAGAGATTAATTTAGAGATTGATGATCAATATGAGGAACCTATAACTCCAACTCAAAGTCTTTCCATTCCTTCTACTCCTTCCACTATGCCAAAATGGGCCCGCACCATTGTTAAAGAAGCTACTCCTTACATCCAAAATCTTCCATCATCCAGATCAACCAACTCCATAGGCACTGGTCTTGTCTGTCAGTCTATTTCCTCTGATCCTCAATCCTTCAAAGAAGCAACTGGTATTAAAGAATGGGATGATGCCATGGAAAATGAATTCTCTTCCTTAATAAAAAATGAAACTTGGGATTTAGTTCCCCTACCTAAAGGAAGGAAATTAGTTCATTGTAAATGGATTTACAGAACAAAATATGGACCTAATGGAGAAATTGACAAACACAAAGCTCGCCTAGTAGCCAAAGGTTTCTCTCAAATTGAAGGAATTGATTATGCTGAAACCTTTGCACCAATTGCCAAAATGGATTCTGTTAGACTGGTTCTTGCTCTGGCTTCTTCCCAAAAGTGGTCTATCTTTCAAATGGATGTAAAAAGTGCTTTCTTACATGGGGACTTAAAGGAAGAGATATTCATGGAACAACCTGCTGGTTTCACTCAAGACTCCTCTCTTGTTTGTAGGCTAAAGAAGTCTCTCTATGGCCTCAAACAAGCTCCTAGAGCTTGGTATGAAAAAATGGACTCCTTCCTTCTTTCCTTAGGTTTTTCTCATTGTGAGTCTGATAACATAGTCTACATTTGGAGAGATGAAGGAAAAATCACCATACTTGTTCTATATGTTGATGATCTGCTACTCACTGGTAGTGACTTCGCTCACATTCAGACTATAAAAGACTCTCTCTCTAAAAAATTTGATATGGCTGATCTGGGTCTAGCACATTACTTCCTTGGGATCCAAATAAATCAAACAAATGCAAGAATTTCATTGTGTCAACAAAAATACACTCTAGATCTTCTTCAAAGGTTTAAAATGATAGATTGCAAACCTTCTCCTACACCTTTCCAGTCTGGATTCAATCTAAGTACTTCCTGCACATCCCCTCTATGTGATGCAACTCTATACCGTCAGCTTGTAGGGAGTCTATTATACCTTACTCATACTCATCCAGATATCTCATATGTTGTTGGCTTAATATCCAGATTCTCACATCAACCTCATTTCAATCACTGGAAAGCAACAAAAAGGATCCTCCGCTACTTGCAAGGAACTACTCACTTTGGGCTCTTATATGAGGGAAAATCCATGGATATCATTGGCTACATGGATTCATATTGGGCAGGTTCAGTAGAAGACAAATGTTCAACTTTTGGCTATGTTTTTTGTCTTGGTTCTTCGCCAATTGCTTGGTTATGCAAAAAACAACAAGCAGTGGCCTTATCATCTACAGAGGCAGAATATAGGGCAGCAGTTTTAGCAAGTCAAGAAGCTCTTTGGCTTCATCAAATTCTAAAAGAATTTGGGTTTTCCAATGAAAAACCTATTACTCTTTGGTGTGACAATCAGAGCACAATTCATATTGCACGTAATCCAGTTGAGCATCAACGCACCAAGCACATTGAGATACACATGCACTTCATTCGACAACATATTCAGAATGGGGACATATACTTGGACTATATTCCAACTAAAAATCAAGTTGCAGATATCTTCACCAAGTCATTTCCTTCTCCGCGTTACATATAGTTGTGAGAGAAACTTGGAGTATTACAACTACATTGAAACATAGGTCTTTCACCTCTCATTTTATTATTGTATTCTTTGGAGGATGGTTTTTTCCCATGTGGTTTTTTTATCATCTCTCCCTTACATAATATACATGAGTACCTCATCAGGCCAAGTTGCCGGGACTCATTTTTTTTGTTATTAAGGACAATCTTCGCCATCCAAAGACATGCCTCGTTATTTCATAAAGATGGTTTTTCCCATGTGGTTTTTTCACCATCTCTCATATATATTGTAAATGAGTACCTCATCAGGCCATGTTGCCGGGACTCATCCTTTTTTTTTGTGTATTCAGAGGACAATCTTCACAAACCGAAGACAAGCCTCTTCTTTTTTTTTTTTTTTGATAGATGGTTTTTCCCATGGGGTTTTTACCATCTCTTCATAAAATAATCCATTGTACATGAGTACCTCATTAGGCTCTATTTTCGAGACTCATCTACACAATACACCCCTAGTATCACTTAAGGGGGGTGTTAGAATAAGTAATTATTCTCTTAAGTTCTACTAGGATAGACTTACTTGAGTTTCCACTCCTTCATGAGTCAGGTGAACTCTCAGTTAAAGTCTACATCATATTTGATGAGTTGTTGTAATCCAACGACTCTCAATGATCAACTTTGTTATTTATACAAAGTTGATCCATGGAATAATCAATCAGTTCTATTTTGTTTCTTCAAATCTTGTAATGCTTTGTAGTTCTACTCTTGGGAATTCTAACACAATGAAACCTTTTTTAAAATAAAAAACCAAAATTTCTATTAATGGCAAAATAAAAGTACAAAGTAATCTAGGGAGAAAACTAATTTTCACACCCTACATGAAAAAAAAGTACTACAAAGCATTTATTTTGAAACCTGGATCATTGTGAATTGTTCATTGTTCAATCTCACTCCTTTATTAGCGTGTTTTTCTGATTCAGAATTCAGAATTATTGGAATATAGATAATTTCTCATGTCTAGAATTTTTCCAATAGATATTTTACCTCCTCATAAGAATCATTTATTAACTCATCTTGTGGATACCATAACTATTTCATGATGTTGACAACCAATAAAGAATCACCTCTTATAATCACATCCTTTAACTTAAATTGAATAGCCATTCTCAGTACCCAAATTATGCCTCTGAATTCTGCAATATTATTTGTGTTGTAGTCTAATACTTATTTGAATAATATTTTTCTATTTTTTGGATAGAACCAAATAATTCTACCCCCTTCACCTGCCTACCTCGAATTTCCTTTGGAAGATCCATCAAAAAACACATGTGCTTTTCCTTTTTCAAGATGTATCTTCTCAACTACAATTGATTCTCTGATTTTCCTAGTAAACTTATCCTTGTCTAGATATAGCATCTTTAGAATTATGAGTTCATATTGGTTCCAAGAATCCTCAGAAGCTATCATGCTTCTTTTTTGGGCTTCGAATTGTTCCCCCACAACTCTCAAATTTTTCTTCCAAGTTCCTTTAGTTGTGACTATATCATTGTTAAAACATACCTTGTTCCTACATAGCCAAACTTTCCAAAATGTATTTATTAGAAGTAATATCCATACACTTATGATGACCTCATTATATTTATCATTGATTACCATACTATTCCATACAACTATGAAACCTTCTATTGATTGTTCTGTAAAAGCAACATTAATGTCTTTGTCTCACAAAATGTATTCATTAGAAGTAATATCCATACACTTATTATGACCTCATTATATTTGTCATTGATTGCCACACTATTCCATACAACTATGAAACCTTCTATTGATTGTTTGGTCAAAGCAACATTGATGTATTTCTTGCACAAGTTTACACAGTTAGACCACAAAAGTTTTATGAATGGACAACGAATAAACATATGGATACATATTTTGTTATTTTCTCTGCAAAGGTAGAATATTTTTGACCCAATGTATCCTCTTTTCTATCTATCTTCTTCAACTAGAATTGTCTATCTATATGCAGTTAGACCTTTAACATCAATTTAACTAACAGATAAAATATCACTTGGCTAGTTGTCTTCTAAAATTTAAATTTAGTCAAAACAAATATCAACATTGAAATTGAGTAAATTATTTGCTACTAAGTTTTCTTCTCTCTTTATATATGCTCACATTTCAATATTATGCCTCTAAAAATAATTGATAAGCACTAATAATATTATTATTTTTGTCCAATCCACATAAATAGTTTTTTTTGTTGAAAACATTAATGATAATTTGTGAATACCCCTCAATTCATATATATTTCCATCCTTTTTCAATTACAAATTTAATCCTTATAACAAACACCTTAGCCTAAATAGTTTTTATTTGAAAAAACACCACCACCACTAGATTTTCTTAGATTTATATTTTATACTTTGCATAAATTGAATAAGTTAATTTACACAATATAACTATAGGTCATTAAGCAGTCAATAATTTTTTAGCACATAAGTTTCTTGGGTAACTAAGAGTAACTAGGACTTTGATAATATTTTTCATCTTCAAATCCTCATGACATAGTGCACAAAGGTGCTTTCTCTTGGATATGTTTAATACTTTGAATGACCTACTTATAATATATTTTTAATTTAAAGCTATGATGTTTGGTAGAGAGTGATGGATATGTTCAATAATTTAAATGACCTACTTATAATATATTTTTAATTTAAAGCTATGATGTTTGGTAGAGAGTGATGGGTAGCATCATTTCTTATAAAAATATTAAAAATTTAAATCTTAATATCTATTATAAAATCAAAATTTGTATCTATATATTATTATGCCATATATAATTTTTAACTAAAAAATTAAGTCATGTGATCTATCAATTTCCTTAGAAATTTCATCTTAACTAGAGGTAAAATAATTGATTAAAATGCTTATGTATTGTCTCAATATAGTTAGCTAAAACATGAGTTATTGTTCATGGAAATTAAATAACTAACCTTAGATATGCATATGCTTACCCTTATAAGGTAAATTTGACTCTATTCATTTGAAGTATGATAATTTACATTTATTATACAAATTATTATTAATATAAAAAAATATTTGTTATATTTAAAAATAGTCTTAAATATAGAATTTTTTTCATAAATTTTATTTGCATTAAATTAATAAATATGTTATTAAAATATTATTTTTTTCCTTAATAAGTTATGTATAACATTTATTTGGGCTCGATATCATCAAAATAATAAAACATTATGTTTTTTTGAGGTCCTCTAAGTATCCAACTTGTCTTTTTATGAAAGACATTTTTTATTTTATTTTTCTCTATTATATAATTTTCATTTTTCTCAAACTATTCTACAATCAAATCCTTAACATCCTTTTCATTAAAAGATAAAATCTCACTTTGCTAGTTACCTTCTCAAATTTGAATTTCACTAAGACAAAGATCAACATCATGTTTTAGTATCTACTACCATATTTTCTTCTTTATATATGCTCACATTTTCAAGAATATCCTTCCAACAATAGTTCATGAACATCAAGAATAATATTAATTTTTATCCAATCCACATCCAAATTTGGTTATAGCATTAATGATAATTTGTAAAATTCCCTCAATCAAGATATACATAGTTATTAAGAATTTTCATAATTTTTCAATTACAATTTTGATTCTTATAATAAGTGCCCTACCCTATACATATTTATTAATTGAAATTACATGCGAGTTTGTGTAAGTGAGAATAATTTTACCTATGCTCCATAAAAAAATATTTTTATAAACCTAAATTACTACAACTTTTTATTTTGTAATAAATCAAAGTAAATAATTTATGTCAGCTCCATTGTTGTAGATGTTCTTTCCATACATATATACTTGTACCACTTTTTCTATGCTTGGTAACATGTCTATAAATATTCTATGAAAGAGGTAATAATATAATTCTAAAATTGTACATGATTTTGAGGTTTATATTTAAATTCTATTATTAATTTTAATCCATACATTTTGACAAATTATGGTAGTACCCATCCTCCATAGATTGCATAATGGTTTAGATCTAAAAAAATTAATCAAATATCTCATAAAAATATTTCAATATTGATGGTGCTATCCAAAATGTTCTCATATTTTTTTAGTAAGCATCCATAAAAATTTTAAGCAAAGGGATGATAAAGAAGTAAATGATTAGATGATGTAGTCTAGGTTATCTAAGCTAGTTAAGGATGACCAACCAAGCAACTACCAAACCAAATTTGGACAAATAAAAAATAATTCAAATTTATATTTTTATTTTGCATATAGGCTTTATTTACATGCATAAACACTCTTAAAAAACTTTGAAATAACCTCCTACAACTACTGGTCTTGTGTCAGAATCCTCTATAACCTACTACAACTACTAGTCTTGTGCTAGAAACCTCTATAACTTGTTGTAGTTGCTGGTCTTGTGTTGGAATACTCTATTTGGTACCAAAAACACAATAGGTTACACTAGAATCTCAACACAAACTGCACTAGAATCTAAATCAAATCTCTCTTTTTCTCTTATAGTGATGCAATTCCTTTAATTAGGCCTAGTTTTTTTTTCGTTTAGCTATATTTTTCTTATTTATGGTTTTCTTGCTAGAAGATTGTTGCATTTTAAAAATAAAAAGCAGCCTCTAATGTGCTATATTTTGGTAGTAAAAAAACCTAGAAAATATCAATTTAACATGTAAAAAATTATCTTCACCTAAGCATCCATAGATTTGTAGTTTTATTTCAAAGATTAAAAAAATATTATATTTTGTCCTAATATGAAGCACTTAGTTTCTCTTTTATTTTTTATTTTTTAATTTTGGTGATTGCTCATATGCATTGGATGCTTCTGCATTAGATACTTTGGATGGAAAAATATTTCATGGGTAGAAAGCTCGTGAATATTTCATGACATCTTTAACCGAGACCCCATGCTTGAGAATTTTTGATTCATTCATCCAAGTTTCATCTTTTATTGGTTTTTAAATCTATTTAATTAAATAATATTAATATGCATTACCTCTAGTTTGCTTAGCAATGCAAGAATCAATTACACACTGGTTTATCTCTTTCTTTTTTTTAGCAACTATAGTATCCAATCTTCAAATGATAAACCAAAATTGTTTTGACCTCTATTTATTGTTATTTTTCATGATATGGATATAGATCTATATTATTGAATATTAGTGAGATGTCTACTCGATATTTCAACTATATCTCATATACATTAATCTTTCATAGCACTTTGCATGGACTAATTTTATTTCATTTTAGCTTGTTGTATCTACCTTTCAAAAATCTCTCTTTTTATAGATGAACCAAAACCAAGTCATAAATGCTATAATATTTTAATCTCCTTTTATTGTTAAATACCTCTTTATACTTCATATTATCTTCCTCCAACTTTGAACTCACTTCTTGGTGTAATTCATGCATATAATAAAAAAATATTAGGCTACTACAATTGACTTTCTCAAACTAGTAGTTTTTTAAAGCTCATCAACTCCTTAGGGACTAAATACATAAACTATTTGAAATATACTCATTGTTGTACTTTTTCTAGGAAGAATTATTACAAGCAATTTTTTTTTGTACCAATATAGAATCCCATAGTATAGGTCTTTTTCTAGTCAAACATCTTAAAACATTTTCTAGACTTCTATTTACCACCTCTCTTTGCCCATCCATTTATGGATTATAGGTTGAACTACAAATCAAATTGGTGTCCATATTATTTCTTAAACTCAACAAAAATTCCTAATATTTTTTATATCCTGATTGAATACAATACTCTGTGGTACCTCCTTGAAGAATAAGAAAGCAACATGTGTAGCATCATTGGTTTTCTTGCATGGAATGAAATGTGTCATCTTAGAAAAATTATCCACAATAACACATATGGAATCATAACCTCTTTGTGTCCTAGGAAATCCAAGAACAAAATCCATACTTACATGCTCTCAAGGCCTTTTTGATATTTGTAAAGGTTGATATAATCTGGTATTTTGACTAGTAACCTTTGCATATTGACAAATTTGGCACCCTTGCACAAAGTTATGCACATCCATTTGCATGCATGGACAATAATAACTCTTAACTAGCTGATCCAATATTTTATGAACATCAAAGTGTCCTATTAGTCCTCCACCATGTTTCTCTCAAATTAGATTCTCTCTCATTGAAAGCACGAGATTCCGGGCAAAGGAAACACTAATTGCAATATAACCAAAACCAAATGCGCTTAAGTCCTAGAAACGTAAAGTGCATGAAATGGAAAAGAAACGCATTGGAAGAGACACAAGCAAATGGAGAAAACACAGCCCTTTCATTAATATCCCTTGATCTCTGTTACAATGACGTCTCCTCCCTTTTCGGGGGCTAGGAGCGTTAAAAGAATTCGATTACAATCACTCAATGTTCCTCTTTCCGCGTGCCCACGATTGCAATGGGCGGGCCAAGATGATGCCGCCGCCGATGTCGATGAGTTCTTCACCTCCGCCGCTTCTCCTGCGAACAAAGAAACAACCAAGATGTCGTAGCACCCGCTGCAAGTGAAAAGTGTTCGTTCTTCTAAAATCATCAAAAGATGCATGCAAACATTTATCTAAAACAAGAAACAAAATGATTCTAAACAGCCCGAAAACTTGCCGAAGACTAGAAAATGTTACCAACAGGCCATTGCCACCGAGACAGTCGGCCAATCTGCTTTCAACCGGAAATCGTCCCCGGGTAGGACGATTTTCGATCGTAAATCGTCCCCGGGTGGGACGATTTCTTCTGTGTTGGGGAAGCCGAACTGACATGCTCCAATGTCGACTCCTGAGGTCTCCAAAACACCTGCAGAAAGAGGGGTTATGTAATTGGGGCCATTTTGGGACGACCCAGATGGTCGGATTCTCCCAATTTGGCCTCTACCCTCGGGAATTTGATATCACCTCCTGCAAGTTAGTGAAACTACAAAACGACACAAAACATACTAGAATCCGATCAAAGGTTACGAAATTGCAGCTATGAATTCACCAAACTGAAAACACAATATGCAACATGAGAAAATAATCTAGAATGCTTCTAAATAAAACTTAAGAAAAGTGCAGGGGTGCCCAAGTGGGCCTCCCACCGTTGGCACTTGATTCCGGCGCCAATCCACTAGGGATGGGCCCAAAACCTCTTAGGATTGGGGGGTCGGCGAATTGGTTGATTCAGGTGTCCATGTGTTGGATTTAGGTCCGATTCAAGCTTCCAAAAGCCACCCAACAACCTCCCTTGCAAAAGAGATTGGTGGATGTGGGAAGGTGAACCAAAAGGGATGCAAGTGGGTCTTCAACTCGTCAGCACTTCGTTGCTTGAAAACTCCTTCAACCTCCATCCCTTGGGTGAGAAAAGTCCCACCTTTTATAGACCCAAGGGGTCTCTTTTGGGAGGGAAGCACAAATGCCATGTGTTGGTCATAGGCGCCATGTGGCAGCCTTGTCTTCCCATGAGGGAGGGGAGTCCTCCATTGACTTGGGCTTTCATAAATGCCCTTGTGACAGTCCTCAAACGGCCTATTTGTCCACTCACACACGCGTGCAGGGCAGGAGTCATCAATCGACCGTTCGGGCTGCCACTTGGCCTCATTTGTCTTTTTGCCCGTTAAACTTGGAAATCGTCCTCATCGGAGACGATTTCAGAAATCGTCCCCGGGTGAGACGATTTCAAGTTAGCAATCGTCCCCGGGTGAGACGATTACTAGGCAAAGTGTCTAAGTGTGCCAAATTGCTTCTTGACCTCACAAAATTGCTATGAAAGTGGTTAAGACCACTGTTTGACCTCTGAGGGCTGCCCTGGGGGCTGTGTTTGTCAAAGCGATCAGTGTTTGCAGTCACATAATCGGATTGGTGCTGTTTTGGTGTCTACAGATGCCCCTTTTTGGGAAGCGCTGCGGGTGACGCAGTGCTGAGAAAAAATAGATAACCAAAGCACTAATGATTAGGGTTTCTTGGTAACCTAACCAACTTTTGATGCCCCAAGTATGGAAAGGGCATGCATTCTTGAATCCTTGCTTCTGACGAGCTAAGGAATTTGATTTCAAGTATTAACCTATTTTGGTGAGGTGTGACTTGAACTTAGACATTGATCAGCATGAACAGGCAAAGGGCATTTTTATCCTCAGGGGGAACCTTGTGTTCATGATTCACGAAATGCCAAGTGTTTGATTGATTTGATTGTTGCTTGTTTATTGCCCCAAGCAGGAGCGTGATTGTCTTTGTCAATGATTCTTTGAATGCATGTCGTTTTCCTTAATTGGGTGTGTGATTGTTGGTTGGTGACTAAGTGTGACTACCCCCTCAAGCGACGAATCGATGAGGGAATGACCTTCGTGAGAGAAGCGACGAGTCGCTTGACCCAAGATGACTTGTGCAAGGGTGCCTTTAGAGGGTTTACCGTTAAGCGTGTGCAATTTTTCCAACATTTGGACCTATTTTTGGTGGGTGTTAACCCTTTTGGTGATGCCTGAATGGGGTGAAATCATCGAAAACCTAACTTCCCGTGGAGCGGTCCGGCTATTGTAGCCTTCTTGGGGAAGTAGGAGAGCGATAATTTGGACCTCGACATCGATTTTCTTTGCCAAGAGGTTAAGTGCAAGAGCACTTGTGTCCGGCAATGTTTATTACTGTTTGTTTTTGTTGTTTTGATTTTTTGTGACACCATTTGGGGATTAAATTGTCAAAAATCCATCTTCCCGTGGAGCGGTCCGCTATGGTAGCCTTCTTAGGGAGTAGGATAGTGACAATTGTAAACCCCGATCATCAATTTTTCTATGCCTAAGAGTTTAAGTGCAAGAGCACTTGTGTCCCGCAATGTTTATTTTTTTTTGTTGTTTTATTTTTTTGTGACATCATTTGGGGATTAAATTTTCAAAAATCCGTCTTCCCGTGGAGCGGTCCGGCTATGGTAGCCTTCTTAGGGAGTAGGATAGTGACAATTTGTAGACCCCGACATCAATTTTCTATGCTAAGAGGTTAAGTGCAAGAGCACTTGTGTCTCGGCAATGTTTATTGCTTTTTGTGTTTTTTTATTTTCTTGTTGTTTTTGAGTGGGTTTTGACCTTTTTGTGACGTCGTTTGGGGATGAAATTGTCAAAAATCCATCTTCCCGTGGAGCGGTCCGGCTATGGTAGCCTTCTTAGGGAGTAGGATAGCGACAATGTAGACCCTGACATCAGTTTTTCTATGCCAAGAGGTTAAGTGCAAGAGCACTTGTGTCTGGCAATGTTTATTGCTTTTTGTTTTTGTGTTGCATTTATTTGTTGTTTTTGTTGTTTTGATTTTCTTTGATCTTGTGCATGATGGTTGATGAATATGGATGTATGCATGTTGATTTATTTTGATGGATGCATATGCTATGATGAATGCAAATGTTTTTTTATTTATATGTGATATGCAGATATGAAATGGATGAATGGGATTTGTGATGTTTGGCTATGGCACCATAGACTGTTTAGAACTCTGTTATTTTGTTTTTAGGTGATTGTTGTGATGCATGACTTTGTATGTATACATTGTGTTTTTCTTTTTTTGTATTTTTTGATGGTATTGTAAGGATGAAAAGTAGCGCAGTTGGTTTAGAAATGTAGCTAAGGTTTTCTGAGACTCAGACGGTTTTAACTCACTAGCCATGACCGTACTTTATCTTACAAGACTTTTGAACAAGGTATGAATCGGACTTGTTTTTGACCAAGCTATTTCACATCCCTGTGTGTGCAATTGAGTTCATTATTGTGGTATTTATCAAGATACCGCCAATGCCAGATGGGCTTTCAACCGAACTTGTACTGAGGATCACCTAATTAGCTCCACTAACTCCTTTGTTGTATTCAGTTAGATTAATCTGCGGTGTTATCCAGGATGCCATAAGCTAGCTCATCCACATGCAAACATTGATCTGTACGCAAGTTAATGTGATAGATATATCGTCATGCGAGAGGTTTACCGCAAGTTACTGATAGGCTATCAACCAAATCGGTACTGAGGCTTGCCTTATGACCTTTTAGAATGCTGAGAGTTCCAGGGATTCAAGTTCAACTCCCTTCTTTTCTTCAATTGTATTGGGATACTTGCTCGTTTGTAGTGATAAGATCACTGTTTATTTTGATTTGTTTTTCTTTTGAGCAAGGGATTGGGGATATGGAGTGATGAAAATCACTATCGTTTGTGCCCTTTTGATGTGTGCACTGTAGGATGTCAAATTTTTGATTTTTGACATTTTGCAAATTTTTTGTGTTTTGCAACTATTGAGAACTTTAGGGATTCTTAGGGAATTGGGTAGGGAGGATGCTTGTCCTTTTGCCAACTCTCAGCATTCTTGGGGTCATTCGCACAGGGGGATGAGCAAGATAACCGTTTCGCTTGTGGTGACCTGGATTACTACGCAGGTTTCATCTTTCGTTCACACAACTCAAGAATTGTTTAATGTGTTGATTTGTGTTGGGATGTTACGTAACAAGGTGTATTTCAAGTATGACTCTACCTTCGTAAAATCTGCTCGACTTGGTACAATACATGGCTAAATAGGAAAATGATGACATAATCACCGAAACTCTTGGTACATTCCTAGACCACTGACTGTAGTGTGGTAAAAGTTATGCATGGTGTTTTTGTTGTTTTTGTAACATGAGACAATGCGGAACAAGATGGACTATCAGAGCTATTGCAGCCTATGGTGCCTTTGACCCGTATGACTACAAATATGCAATGTATGGATGCAATGCTTAATGCAGCTATGTATTTTTGTAATTTTGATGGATTGTTTTTGGTGAAGTTGAAGATGAGGTGCGAGAATATGAATTTTATGATGAATTTGAGTATGCCTAGAATTGAGATGCAAATATTTGTTGTTTTTGATGATTTTTGTTGTTTTGTTTTTTTTTTTTTGTTTTTTTTTTGACCAAGCGATTGCGATAATCGTTGGAGCTTTTTGGGTTTGACCAAGTGATTGCGATAATCCTTGGAGCTTTTGGGGTGACCAAGTGATTGCGATAATCCTTGGAGCTTTTGGGTGACCAAGAGATTGCGATAATCCTTGGAGCTTTTTGGGTGACCAAGAGATTGCGATAATCCTTGGAGCTTTTTGGATTGACCAAGAGATTGCGATAATCCTTGGAGCTTTTTGGATTGACCAAGAGATTGCGATAATCCTTGGAGCTTTTTGGATTGACCAAGAGATTGCGATAATCCTTGGAGCTTTTTGGGTGACCAAGAGATTGCGATAATCCTTGGAGCTTTTTGGGTGACCAAGAGATTGCGATAATCCTTTGAGCTTTTGGTTGACCAAGAGATTGCGATAATCCTTGGAGCTTTTTGGTTGACCAAGAGATTGCGATAATCCTTGGAGCTTTTTGGTGACCAAGAGATTACGATAATCCTTGAGCTTTTTTTTTTTGGATATGGCTTTCTTAGATATGAAATGGTCGCAAATGACTGATATTCAAGGGTTCTGTTTCCTTGATACCGTCAAGAGAAGCTAGCCTGTACGTCCCGGGTCCTATTTTGCTATCAATGACATAAGGACCTAACCAATTTGCCACGAATTTGTCCCTCATATGGGACGGCAAATTAGAGTTTTGTTGGTTTTCCTTCAGAACCAAATCACCAACCCGAAAGTCTCTTAGGTGAACTTTCATGTTGTAAGCTTTCTTAAGCCGCTCTTGATAGATACGTAAGTGCTCGAGAGCATTAACGCGTCGTTCGTCAAGCAACGTAAGTTGGTCCAATCGGGCTTGCCGTGCAGTGTTATCATCGATGAACTCCTGCATTGATATGCGCAGGGAAGGAATTTCCAACTCGAGAGGCATTACTGCCTCTGAGCCATACACTAGTGAAAACGGAGTTGCCCCAGTGGGCGTCCGAATGCTAGTGCGATAAGCCCAAAGGGCAAGTGGGATTTGTATGTGCCAATCCTTATGACTGTCTGCGACGGTCTTTTTAAGGATGGCGACTAGCATTTTGTTTGACGCCTCTGCTTGCCCATTTGCTTGCGGATAATAGGGTGTTGAAAAGTTGTGCTGAATTTTGTACTTTGTGGTTAAAGCACGCACGTCTTTGTTCTTGAATGATGGCCCATTATCCGAGATTATTTTGGATGGAATACCAAAACGACATATGATGTGATGCAAGATGAACTCCGCAATACGGGGTCCTTTCGTTGAGGTTAACGGAATTGCTTCCACCCATTTGGTAAAATATTCTGTGGCCGTTATGATAAACGTGTGACGGCCTGACGATGCAGGGGAGATCTTTCCGATTAGATCGAGGCCCCACTGCAAAAATGGCCAAGCAGACTGGACTGTCTGTAGGGCCTGGGAAGGTGCGTGCATTAAATTGGCATGATGTTGACATTTCACGCACCTCTTGACATACGCGCAGCAATCTCGCTCTAAAGATGGCCAATAATAGCCCATGCGAAGAATGCGCTTTGCAATGGCCATACCACTGAAGTGGCCGCCACATGTACCGTCATGCGCTTGGGCGACTGCCCAAGTGGACTCTTGCTGGTCCAAGCAACGAAGAAGAATTCCGTCGTAGCTGCGACGATACAAAATGTCTCCTATCAAGACATATTTTGCCGCTTTCTGTTTGAATGTTCGTTTTGCGGCGTGCGTCAATCCAAAGGGTAGATTACCTAACTTGAGGTAGTCTCTTATGGGTAAATACTAGTCCTGTTGATCGGATACCTCGACAGTTTGAACAGCCAATCCCTTTTGGAGTTCTTCCCTAACAAATGCTGATTGGGATAGAACTTGTAAGAATAGCGTTGTGTTGCTATTAATGGGAGTGGGGGAAAACAAAGACCCCCAGTTGGCCCGTTTCAAACAGTCTCGGATTCGAAAGAACTTATCCGAAGATGGTTCGATCTGGATCATGTGGACTCCTGGCGTGAAGTCTGAGCTTGCGCGCTCCATCGCGGGTTGCGATAAGGTTTTGACCTCAATGGTTGTTATATCACCGGAAAGGTCTTGCGGGATTAGTGACCCCAAGGAGGCCATTGTATCCGCAAAACGGTTTGATGATCGAGGGAGTGCCTCGATGTCATACCACTCAAGTTTTGCCAGGAATTTGTCCACAAGGGCTTTATAGGCCTTCAGGATCGGGCATTTGCATTGATATACCCCTTTGACTTGATTGATGATTAACAACGAATCGCCAAAGATGTTCAATCTTTTGATGTTCATGGCGATTGCTGTCTCAAGACCTAGGAGCAAGGCTTCATATTCTCGCATTGTTGTTGGTGCACTCGGAAGTTTAATTTAAATGACAGGGGCATTGGAGCGCCCTGCGGTGTGAAGAATACAATTCCTGTGCCACCCCCTTGCTCGCATTTAGAACCATCAAAAAATAAGGTTATGTCGGCCTGAGACTCAAGCTCATCAGAATCTGGCGATTCTGAGACATGGAAGACCCCATCATCGGGTAGTTCTATGACCAGAGGCTGATCGTCTTCAAGAGGAGCCTCTGCTAGTTGATCGGCTATGACTTGTCCTTTTATAGATTTTTGCCCAATAAACTCAATGTCAAATTCCGTCAACAACATGATCCATTTCGCCGTGCGACTACTATGATAAGTACGACTCATCATGTATCGCAATGGATTCTCCTTAGACACAACATACGTAGTGTTGCTCAACATGTAGTGGCGTAGCCTCTTGGTAGCAAACACCACCGCCAAGCGTAGTTTCTCAACGTATGCATAGTTAAGTTCGTAATCGACCGTGGTGCGGCTAAGATAGTAAGTAGCCTGTTCTTTGTGAAGTTCATTCTTCCGGGCTAGCATGGCTCCCAGTGCCACCTCAGTAGCTGAGATGTATAAGTAGAACGGCACTCCTGGTCTAGGTGGTGCCAATACTGGCGGCGAAGCCAAGTATTGTTTGATTTCGTCAAAGGTTGACTGGCACTCGTCATCCCAATGAAATGTGACCCCCTTGTGCAATAATTTGTTCATTGGTCGGCATTTGTCAGATAATTGCGCTATGAAGCGTTTAATCGACGCGACCTTTCCTTGCAGACTTCGAGCCGCTTGATAGTGGTTGGGGGAGCCATTTCAAGGATTGCCTTGACTTTGTTTGGGTCCACTTCGATGCCTCATTTTGAGACTATAAAACCCAAGAGTTTTCCAGATGTGACGCCGAACACGCACTTCTTGGGATTCAGTTTGACCTTATGCTCTATGAGGCGATCGAGAATCTTGCTTAAGTCACCGAGATGATCCTGAGCGCAAGAGAGACTTGGCTAACAAATCATCCATGTAATCTTCCAAAGTTTTGTGCATGTAATCGTGGAAGATATAAGTCATAGCACGTTGGTATGTAGCGCCAGCATTTTTAAGGCCAAAAGGCATGACCTTATAGCAAAATGTCCCCCAAGGCGTTGTGAATGCCGTTTTGAGTTGGTCTTCAGGATTGATACGAATTTGATTGTATCCCTGAGAAACCGTCCATTAGGGAGAGCATTTCGTGACCTGTTGTAGCGTCTACCAATGCGTCGATGCTTGGCAAGGGAAAATCATCCTTAGGACTCGCTTTGTTTAGGTCTCGAAAGTCGGTGCATATGCGAATCCTCCCGTCGGGCTTCTTGACGGGAACCATGTTGGACAACCATGGCGGATAATCCACGCAGATGACAAATTGTGCATCCAACAGCTTTTGCAATTCGTCTTTGACCATCAAGGCCACAGTTGGGTGCATCTTTCTTAGTTTTTGCTTTACAGGCTTGATTGTCGGATCAAGCGTTAAATTGTGCATGACTAGCTGCGGGTCTAGTCCTGGCATATCCTTGTACGACCATGCAAAAACCTCCTTCTTTTCTTTAAGAAGGGCAATGTAATCGGCTTGCTCTTCGGGGGAAAGGCTTACCCCCAGCTTGAGAATCCGTGGATTCATTGGATCTGTGCCGATGTCTACGTCGACCGTCTCCTCGACCGACATGTGGGATCCGTCCTCCAACCGATGTGGAGTTGGGATTAAATGGATATCATCACCTGAGTTAAGATCTACGTTTGGAACCTCGGGTCCCTCTTCAGCTTGAAAAATATCCCGAGTTGTCCTTGGGGTAAAATGAAGCATTTCACCGAAAGGCCAAGACTCCGATGGTGACAATGGTGAATTGACGCGATCCCGGTCGATGGCATCCATGTCTAGATGCAATGACCGTGATGGATCGGTCGGATTGCGGATGGGTGCGGTCAAATCAATGGAGATCATGTGGATGGAATGAATTTGGTCTCCATAACCGCGGGTGTGATAACTTGATTCTTCTAGATGCTCCCTATACTCTGGATCTGGCTCTACGGGAACAGGCACGAATGGATCCTCCCTAGGTGCAAATTTTGTGAAAAGGAGGGCGGGGTCTTCCCTCGACACCGCTGTCATGATGGGATCTCGAGGTGGACGATGCTCATCTTGAATTTGGAGCCATGGATCCAACACTTGGTCCCACCTCGCTCGGTCTACATGCCATTCATGCCCCAGAAGTATGCCCATCTGTCCCATTAGATCTTCATGAGTTAGAGCACGGTGATGTCGTCGCGCATGTCTGAGATAGTCCATTTCAGTTTCATCTTCTGAATCACTTTCATAGATCCAAAATTGTTCATCCTCTTCAAAGATCTCGTTGCTTGCGACGTTGAGGACTCTTCTTGTTCCAGTGAATTAATCTGGTCCCATTGCGATTGTTCCACTCTTGGTGGAGGGACCTCGATTCTCTTGGCACTGTATTTTTTCATCTGGAACCTCTAAGGGGAACAGACTTCAGAAAGATGTCCGACAACCATTGATGTTCTCTTTGAGGATTACTATCCGAACTTTCACCTCTCTCTAGCAAAGGAGAGGGATTATTGTTGTTTCTAGGGGTGTTTGTTGACCATGGGAGGTAGTCTCCCAATGTGTATTCTGTATTTGGATTGGCATAAGGGTCTAATGCCAATCCCCCCTTGTTGCCTATTTCTAGGCCTTGCATATTTTCAACCAAGATGTCTAATGGCAGGGGATGGTTGAACCCTACCCCCGACTTGTCATATGGCATCTGATATCTTGGTTGGCAAAGGATCCGCATCCCTTGCTCATATCCTGCCTAGCCCGTATCCATGCCAATTGCATTGGCCTAGATATTTTAGGGCAAATTCTGGGTTTGACGGATAATTGATGTTTTCAACAAAAGGTTCTTCGTCCTGTTTCCTTTTGTTGGCATGGTTCAAGACCATGATCAAGGCCCCCATACACAAAATTTGTCTGGTTCGGTGGGTAGCCTAGAGGAACAATTGTCCCTATGGGAAGGCGAGGTCTTCCCATGTCCTGTACTGACTCCAATGTGGGGGTTGCCACAATGTTTTGCACTAAGTACTCCCCCAGGCCCGTACTGGCCATTTCAATAGTGATTGTTGATGATTGGGTGGGAGGAAATCGGTAGTCCTTCCCTGAGTCCATTCCATGTTTGGTTGTTCAGGAGTCTTGGTTTCTGTTGTGTTGGGTGTTTCCTCTGTTGATATCGTTGAGATTGTGGGCAACCTTTCTTCTAAGGGCTTAACCTCTTCCATGATTTGTTTTCCCTTGTCCTTCTGTTGGGCCATGATAGGTGGCGTTGATGATGAAGGAGCAGGTGATGAAGTCTCACCTGGCTGGGATTTTGTCTTGTTGGCCACCAGTGGTGCCTGCGGTATTGGACCCTGTTTAGATGGATTTAATTGGAAATCCAAATGCGTTGAAGGGAGGGTCGATTGAGGTATGAATTGTACCGCATTGCAATACTTGAAGGGCTCTAAGTCCATTGGGACTACATGTATTTCCCCTTCATAAGCATACTTTAAGCACTGGTGGGCGATCGAAGGGACACACTTCATGTCCCTGATCCAAGGCCGCCCTAGCAGTATATTATAAGCCATTTCACCTTCCAAAGACATGGCACAGTGTAGGTATTGACTTTTGTCCTACCCGGATCGGCGTAACGACTCGTGCCGACTGTCGAGCATATTGCATCATTAAAAGCTCGCAGTGTGTACGTGGAGGCTGTGATGTGAGAGGTCGGCAGCTTCAAATGCTTTAAGGCTGCAGTGGTTATGATGTTACTGGACGAGCCAGTATCTATCAACACTCTCTTGTACGGAATCCCGTTGACCCGCGCGATAACGTGCAGGGGTGGATCTGCCATGTCATTTGATATCGTTTTGACCTCATCTTCTCTGAATGTGATGACCGGCTCCGTACATTGTTTCACATGTCCCACGAAGGCGTTGAAAGAATTTGCCTCGTGGGGTTGTAATTCAATGGCTTTTAAAATGTCCATAAGAGCTTCTCTATGGGGAGCTGATTGTTGAATAAGCTCGTAGATGGACAGCCTAGCCGACGTGGTCCGCAAACTCTGCGTGAGTTTGGTTCGTATCGTGACCTCAGGTCTAGGCGGAGGTAACTACATTGGGCATTGTTGAGGATGCGATGTTGCCGGAACTTCCCTCGTAGCTACCTCAGGGGCAGTTGTCGGGTACCTTCTGTTCCTTGTTACTATGCTAATCATTCCCACAAATCCTTGTGTGGGAAGATCTTGTCGCACCTCGTTAATCTGGAGTGGTTTTGTCTTGTGCCTCGTGGGCTGGCAAGGGGTCCTTGAATACCCCCATTTGTTGGTTGTTTGGTGCGATGGGGTTGTCCACAACCAATGTTCTGTTGTCGATCAAATCCTGGACTAGGTCTTTGAATTTCCAAGCACCCATTCAAGTCATGTCCTCTCGCGCCTATGGAATCTACAATACAATTCCTCTCCGTACCCCCTAGGCTTGGGAATGTTAGGGTCTATAATTTGGATTTCCGGTAGAGTGACTAAATTTGCCGCTGACAAGCGGTCAAATAAGGAGTCCCTAGACTCCGCATATGGGGTGAAATTTTGCTTAGGGCGACGCGGGTAATTCTCGCTCCTGTCTTCTATTATCTCTTTCATAAGCGGGAGGCACTCGCCCGGTAGTTAGCCTTTTGAGGCTGCGTTTCTTGCACAAGCGCGGGAACATTTATCGCAACTTGGTTGACTGCAGCGTGTTGTGGTTGCGTTGTCCCGCTTTTAGTGGTTTTATTCCACTCTTTCTTCTTAGGCTTGGCAATTGCGCCTTCGCCTATCTTAATCTCTTCTATGACTCTGGCTTGCGCCAAAGCTTCTTCTAAGCTGTCGTATTGTCGCAGCAACAATAGACCAGAGATTGATTTTAAGCAACTTTTTGCGAACATCTACGTGAGATCAGACATAGGAGGACGGTAGGGTAACCTAGAAAGCAAAGCTCTCCATCGATTCCCGTACGCTGCCATTGTTTCCTCTTCAAATTGCTTGAGGCTCGCTAAATCACTTAGTGATGCCTTCTTCCTTGTGTTGAAGGCAAAGCGTTCAAGAAACGCGTCTACTAATTGATCTAAATTGCTTATGCTGTGTTTGGGCAGTTGTGTGAACCAATCCGAGGCAGGGCCTGCGAATGTGGTTATGAATGTTCTAAGCAACAATGCGTCATTATCTTGGATGCCGAAGCATTGGCTTAGAAATCGTGTAACGTGTTCCTGTGCGTCCTCTTCACCTTTAAAAACTGCCAATTGAGGCAACTTGAAGTGTTCGGGGTAAAGAGGTGTAGGCACTGAGGGATGCACCGGATTACTACGGAGTAGACGTAATGTGGGTTTTTGATGCCCAGCAGCTTTTGTCTCCACAGACTCCAAACGCTCCAATAGCGCTTGGTATGCATCGGAAGATTTTATTTCTTCCTCTCTTGTTCGCTCTTGTTGCAAGTTACGGTAAACTGGAGGCCTATGGAGGGGTGGCCGAATGGCATCCCTCCCCGCCTTGATGGGGAGTTTCAACATATTCCTCTTCTCGGTTCATACTCCTCGTAAAATTCTTGAGGAGTCTCTCGGGCGAAACCTATGACCCCGATCAAGCTCTTGCCGAAGGTACCCATCATTGTTTCGGGGAGTTGCCTCCCTCTCGAATCTATGAGGTCTTGGAGGCAGAGCTTGACGAGGTCGTGGAGACCTGTCCCGCACCAACGGATTACGCCTCTCATACTTGTTTAGCTCTTTGGATGCGAGGGGTTGGCCCCCTCTCAGGTATTTCATAGCGTAACTCATCCGCTTCGCGTTGCATGCGTTCTCTATCCAAGCGGTGTCGGTACTCTATTTCCTGATAACTTGGTTTAAGCCGCATGGTTTGGGCTTGACGGGTGGTATATCTGGCGACATCTGGGTCAATTTGGTCTACCCTATTTTTCTCGGGAGGTTCGAATGTTTCTCCTATGTGTTTACCTCGAGTTTGCTGATCTAAGGTTTCAATGGGTCGCTTCCCTCTGTCGAGGTAAGCGGTATGTGCTCGAGGTTCTGGCCTCAAGGGTTGATCATGATATCCTATCGGTGCAGAAATGCAAGGTTCCCACGTTGTTTGTTGCCCTCGAGGAATGCGATGGCTTTCCTCGTACTCCCTTTCACGGGTGTGAAGGGGGTGGGCGGAGTTAGGTCGCCCTATGTAAGGAGCCCTGCGCTCCGGATTTGGTCTCTCTAGTTCCGATGATAGGTAAAGAAGGGACGCCATATCCACGTTGCCCCTCCAAATGGACGGTGTGCCTCGTCTAGCGCTTCATCGCACGGTGGCCACTCATGCCTAACTTCAAGAGGTGATTCTCTATTTATGTCAAGGTCTACATGTAAGGCATCTTCCCGAAAGGGCTGCTTTGAATAGGCATACCCCACCGAGGATTCTCAATTGGATTCTTTTGTAGGTTAGACCTATAAGGCGGTATGACCAAATCCTCAAGACTGAAGCGAAGGCGACTTGTGCCTGCTTCTTGTGTACCTTCCGGAGCTTCTGCCCTTGATTGGGCTTGAATGCGGGTGTACACCATTGCGGTGCTTCTATGCTATCTAAATAAGTTTTTATCTCGTTTATGATTTTTTTTTGTCTACACTAAGCGGAATTAAGCACACACATTCACAAAACCGTGATTATCTCTTTTAAGGATTATTGGTGTGCCCTAAACTGGTTTAGTGCATTTTGGTGTTTTGTTTTGTTTTTGTAGGTTTTGAAGATCGTTTAAATGCATTATGACGGCTCATATAACTCCCAAAATGGTAGCCCCTTCAATATACCAACCAGGCCGATATACCAACCTCTCTATATACCCGCCCTTACGAGAGGGAGACTATAGGTACGTGAGAGCAGAAGGTACGTGGTACGTAGGCGGTATGGAAGGGGGATTGTCCTGTTAATGGCACCTACCATAGAAAACTTATCCTCGCGCGCATGGGAATCACCCCAGTGACACTCGGTCTGCTTTCATCAGGATTTACGCCTAACAACAGTTGACAATCGAGAAATGGATGCAAATCAAGCCAAGGTGGTGATGAAATCCACCAATGGTCTTGATCAAGGGCTGGGGTCTTACGACCAGCTCCTTGGTTTAAAATTGTTGCGTGGAGTGTGTGAGGTTCATTTTATTTAGCGAAAATGAAACAAGCATGAATGATTTTCCCTAAGTATGCAGGATAAAAATGAAAACAAGTCAAAGAAACAGAAAATAGAAACAGAAAATTTAATAGAGATGATAAAATCCCTACCTCTTCTCTCGCTCGCTCCAGTTGCCTCTGAATTTCTGCTCTGAAAATCTGCGAGACAGAAAATCGTCCCCTGGTGAGACGATTTACATAACGTAAATCGTCCCTGGCAGAGACGATTTTAAAATCGTCTCAGGGTGAGACGATTTCCAATAAAGTAATCGTAATAGTCAGAGACGGTTAACGACCTGCAAAAAAAAATGTACCTGTAAAACACAAAACACAAAAACCCGATTAGTTTTCTCGTGATCTTAAAAAAATAGGGAACAGGTCCCACCGTGATCGCCACTGAAAGCACAAGATTCCCGACAAAGGAAACACTAATTGCAATATAACCAAAACCAAATGCGCTTAAGTCCTAGAAACGTAAAGTGCATGAAATGGAAAAGAAACGCATTGGAAGAGACACAAGCAAATGGAGAAAACACAGACCCTTTCATTAATATCCCTTGATCTCTTTACAATGACGTCTCCTCCCTTTTCGGAGCTAGGAGCGTT
This sequence comes from Wollemia nobilis, assembly GCA_028583015.1. Taxonomy (NCBI): domain Eukaryota; kingdom Viridiplantae; phylum Streptophyta; class Pinopsida; order Araucariales; family Araucariaceae; genus Wollemia; species Wollemia nobilis. Next base: position 5,070,562 of record JAQPPZ010017067.1, read on the forward strand.
AAAAGAATTCGATTACAATCACTCAATGTTCCTCTTTCCGCGTGCCCACGATTGCAATGGGCGGGCCAAGATGATGCCGTCGCTGATGTCGATGAGTTCTTCACCTCCGCTGCTTCTCCTACGAACAAAGAAACAACCAAGATGTCAGTAGCACTTGCTGCAAGTGAAAAGTGTTCGTTCTTCTAAAATCATCAAAAGATGCATGCAAACATTTATCTAAAACAGTAAACAAAATGATTCTAAACAGCCTGAAAACTTGCCAGAAGACAGAAAATGTTACCAACAGGCCATTGCCACTGGAGACATCAGCCAATCTGCTTTCAACCGGAAATCGTCCCCGGGTAGGACGATTTCGATCGTAAATCGTCCCCGGGTGGGACGATTTCTTCCGTGTTGGGGAAGCCGAACCGACACGCTCCAATGTCGACTCCCGAGGTCTCCAAAACACCTGCAGACAGAGGGGTTATGTAATTGGGGCCATTTTGGGATGACCCAGATGGTCGGATTCTCCCAATTTGGCCTCTACCCTCGGGAATTTGATATCGCCTCCTGCAAGTTAGTGAAACTACAAAACGACACAAAACATACTAGAATCTGATCAAAGGTTACGAAATTGCAGCTATGAATTCACCAAAAAGAAAACACAATATGCAACCTGAAAAAGTAATCTAGAATGCTCTAAAACTTAAGAAAGTGCGGGGGTGCCCAAGTGGGCCTCCCACCGTTGGCACTTGATTCCGGTGCCAATCCACTAGGGATGGGCCCAAAACCTCTTAGGATTGGGGGGTCGGCGAATTGGTTGGTTCAGGTGTCCATGTGTTGGATTTAGGTCCGATTCAAGCTTCCAAAAGCCACCCAACAACCTCCCTTGCAAAAGAGATTGGTGGATGTGGGAAGGTGAACCAAAAGGGATGCAAGTGGGTCTTCAACTCGGCAGAACTTCGTTGCTTGAAAACTCCTTCAACCTCGTATATCTTGGGTGAGAAAAGTCCCACCTTTTATAGACCCAAGGGGTCTCTTTTGGGAGGGAAGCACAAATGCCATGTGTTGGTCATAGGCGCCATGTGGCGCTCTTGTCTTCCCATGAGGGAGGGGAGTCCTCCATTGACTTGGGCTTTCATAACCGCCCTTGTGACAGTCCTCAAACGGCCTATTTGTCCACTCACACACGCGTGCGAGGCAGGAGTCATCAACCGACCGTTCCGGGCTGCCACTTGGCCTCATTTGTCTTTTTGCCCGTTAAACTTGGAAATCGTCCTCACCTGGAGACGATTTCAGAAATCGTCCCCGGGTGAGACGATTTCAAGTTAGCAATCGTCCCTGGGTGAGACGATTACTAGGCAAAGTGTCTAAGTGTGCCAAATTGCTTCTTGACCTCACAAAATTGCTATGAAAGTGGTTAAGACCACTGTTTGACCTCTTAGGGCTGCCCTGGGGGCTGTGTTTGTCAAAGCGATCAGTGTTTGCAGTCACATAATCGGATTGGTGCTGTTTTGGTGTCTACACTCATATATTTTCTTGGAATGCATAACTACTTCCCTTTAAAGAGCAATCTCTATTGGATGAATAAATGCAACCATGGTGACCTATGCACCCCCATTGGATTTTTTATTACCACCAAATCCTATTGAAGTCATCATCTTATTCATACAAATAAGGATAAATAAAGATAAAAATATAAATAAGAGGAAAAACACAATTTGGGATTTGGGTAATCACAAACTCACTGTTGATTTAGTATAGCCCATTAAAATATTTTTTTACAAGCTATAGATGCTTATTAAGAAAATAATATTTCCACTACATGTTCCAAAGGAGCATTGTTTGAAGAGTTCAATTATTGAATATATATATTTGAAGTAATGAGAATTATAATGGGTGGTATAATTGGGATCTATATTCTTTAGGGTATAGCAATAGGGAACCTTCCTCCCAGTGATGTGATTTAAACTGAGATCATTGAAATGAAATGTCAATGATATAAAATTAAAGTGTCTTTGTAGAAACTAATTATATAAATATTTCAAATAAACTAGACCTATATATTTATTTGTAATAAATAAAATATTGATTCTTAACATTTTTTCACTTACTTTTTATGTCTTGATCCATAGTTGATGAAGCATGAGTATGTTATTCTAGGTTGACATATAAGTGTTATTTTGTTCTCCATTTAAAATTAGAATAAACTTGATTTTAATTAAAATAATTTTTTTGTTATTAATACATTTTTTCATTTTAAAAATAAAAATATATAGTATAATAAGAAATATTGTTATTAAAAAAGTATGAGTTAAATCCGTTATAAGCATCGACTTTCAAGATATAATCTACAGGTTAAATATTAATAGATAATATAATTGTCTAAAATATTTTATAATAATTTTTAAAAATAAATATAATAAAATATTTTTTAAGAAAATAAAAATAAATATTTATTTTTAAAAGTTTTTAATATTATATAATATATAGATATTATTTTATATAGTTAATAAATTTATAATTATTTAACATTTGTTTTATTTTTTCTAATCAAAATATGATATGCATATTAATGTATAATTATTTTTTAAAATTAAACAAAATGTAAATACTCCATACTAAAATTTATTATAAGTATAAACCTTTTGCATATTCAAATGTGGTTGTATAGTAATTTAAGTTTGTTTATTTTTGTAATTATGATTTAAGTTATCTTTTAGTTTTGTAATATTTTTAAAATAATTTTATGTAAACAAATGGAATGATCAATTAACTTCTTTTTACACACAAGCTTCATAAATTTCTTTTGAGAGTATGAATGACATATAATGATTTCAACCAAGGATATTTAGGAATAATTTCAAAGTCATTCTTATCTATAGCACACAAATCTAAATGTAAAATATATTTATTTATTATAAGTTTATATTCTTAAAATATTTGATCCTTACCATAAACATTCGTTACTCTACTATAATTTATATGTTTTCAACCATGTTTATGCTAAGGTTTATTACTCTACTATAATTTATAAGTTTTCAACCAAGTTTATGCTAAGGTTTATGGAAATGATGACTTTAATTTTTATCACATGTCCATTAACATGCAAAATAAAATTAGTATATTTAGTATTACCTTCATCTTACTCATTTTCTCTTTCATAATTTTAATTAAAAAGTTTTATATTAGAATTTAAATAATATCCTTCATTTGAGTCATTATTTCATATTGTTCTCTTTCTCTCATTTGTAAAAATCAAGTTCAATTTTTATTCATAAATTTTCATGTCCTCATCTAATGAATAAATCTTGTTCAACTTCTTACCAAGCGAGTTTGAACTTATGTTCAACAAACTAGTCTATCGTTATTAGACCTCCTCCTAAAAAAAAAATTGTTGATATTTTTTATAATGTAGTACATGAAGATGTTAATGTTTATGTTTTATACCTATTTCTTAAAAATTACAATAAGCTTAACTTCACCTAGGAATAAGTTCTACTTTGTTTGAGAACTTGAAGAAAATATAAATTGTAAAAAACATTTAATTAAACTATAGATCAAGAATATATTTTTTTCAACTAAAAAATACATAGTTATATTAATTATGTATTTAATAAAGGTTATCATTATTTTAATATTTATTAGGATAGAAAAATCAAGATGAATGGAAAATTTTGTACAATATGAGTATTTTAACAAATAATTCAATAAATAGATAATATATCATTTTTATAATTTTGATAATCAATAAATTATTAAAAGGAATATGTTAGGGTACAAAACATCAATATTTTTTTTTAATTTTTGTATAGAATAAATATAGAAAAGTAATTCAAGCATAGGGATATATAATATCTTTATATATTTTTACAATTATTGTATTTGCCTAGATATGTATGTTTATTTTTTATTTAAGATATAACATTAATAATCAATAAAACTATAACAACCTAAGTCTACTGACCAGGTTGTACCATTTCATTCTAGTTTGTTAGTGCACAAATTCTTCTATTTTATTTCACAATATAGTTCACCCTACGGTTAAAGTTTAAGGTATTTGGTTTAGTGCTCACCCAATTCAATATAACTTTTAAGTACGAGGTATATTATACCACTTTTAGAAACTAGGACTGCTATAGATAGTCCCCCAAGTGGATGATATTGACTAAAATCCCATTGAAAGTACCATTTTGTGGATTCAACTTTCTCATTTATCGTCCTCTTATTCTTGAATGAGTGTCAATCCATTAGTGAGGTTATCCTCTAGGGCCCATAACACCTAGAGAGTGGATGCATACTCTTATCATCCCTTAGCATGATGAACCTCGATCTAATCTGATTGAATTATTTTATTTGTGGTATGCAAGAGGTTAGCATACATATGCCTAGTGTCTAGCCAATTATCCTCTTACCTAGAGTCAACTAGAGCCATATCATTACCCTAATTCTAGACTTGGTCTCAATTGTCCATTATGACTCATGATAGTTTATCCCATACCAAACATCGTGGTTGGACTAGTTACATAATCATACTAGCCCACTTCTAGTCAAAATGGTACAAAGACTTATCACTATAATTTCTAGGCAACAACCTAGAGGTTATGATGTAGGAGCATCCGGAGAATAGAGCAATCTTGCATCCTCCAAATTTTTTTTCTAAGTACTTTGTATTTTGTTTAAATCTTTCTTTCCCAAGGCAGAAGTTTTGTAATACAAGAGGGAAGTTTTGTCGCGATATCGCGACGTTTTTGGGAGCTAAGGCATGGAGGGGTTTTCGTCGCGATATCGCGACGTCGCGATGTCGCGACGTTTTTGAAGCTAAGGCACGGAGGGGGTTTTTCATCGCGATATCGCGATGTCACGATGTTTTGAAGCTAAGGCACGGAGGGGGTTTTTCGTCGCGATATCGCGACGTCGCGATGTCGCGACGTTTTTGAAGCTAAGGTACGGAGGGGGTTTTTCGTCGTGACATCGCGACGTTATTTGTGGACTAAGGCACGGAGGCATTTTCGTCGTGATGTCGCGACGTCGCGATATCGCGACGTCGCGATATCGCGACGTTATTTGCGGACTAAGGCGCGGGGGCATTTTGGTCATGATTTCATGACGTTATTTGCAGACGAAGGCAAGGCGACAGTTTGGTCGCGATATCGCGACATGTCACGATTTCGCGGCCGGTTGAAGACAAATTAAAATTGGACACGTGGACAGGCCGCACGCACGGGAAAAGAGACAGCGGTGGTAGATGAATGTTCTGACAAGGTGACAGTTGTAGGCCATGGGCATTTTGGATGAGACAGTGGTGCAGAGGAACAGTCTGACCAAAATGGTGATTGCAGGGCAAGGGAGTGTCTTTAATGTAAGCGTCCATAGCGGATCGGGGAAGTTGCCCATTGATGGAAGGAAATTTGAAAACTTGACGAGGGAAGCGTACTTTCATATTTAATTTCATGAATTCGACCAGGTGGGGCATTAATTGCCTAGAGGGTCGAGACCTCGATAAAAACTCGAAAAATTGTAAGGGAAGGGATGGCGAGTTTGAGATTGAGTGGGGAAAGAACTATGCCTGGAGACGGTATTGTAAGACTGTGTTAAGCAATTTACAGAAGAATAATTTCAAGTTTTGTTGTGTGAATCTCGGCTTGCCATCAAGTGGTATCAGAGCGGGAGCTCCTGAGCGTGTAACAGATCGTCGAAAGAGAGGCAGTTACACCAGGATCTATGGAAGGATTTGTAAGAAAAAAAAAAAAAAAAGAGGATGCCTCCACGAAGAAACCGTGGTGGAGTAAGAAATGTGGTGCCGACAGAAGACTTTCGAGCTTTGCAGAGGCAAGTTCAAGCCCTACAAGAAGAGCTACATAGAAGGCACGAGCCCGAAAGGGATGAGGGAAGTGAAGACGAAGTTGATGAAGAAGAAGACCAGTCTGAGGAAGAAGAAGAGGTTGTGGATCCTGCACAAGCCAGGTTGTACAAAGCCATCTCTCAGATTGGAAAGCAACCAAAAATGGAGGTTTCTACATATTCTAGAAACCTAAATCCAGAAGAGGTGATTGATTGGATAAATGACCTAGAAGAATATTTCGAATATGAGGAGGTTGAAGACCCTAATCGGGTCAGATTTGCTAAGACCAAGTTGAAGGGTCATGCCAGCATTTGGTGGAGGGGAATACAGCTGGAAAGGAACAGAAGAGGGAAGGAAAGAATAACAAGATGGGATAGAATGGTGGAAAAGCTGAAAAGATAGTTTATTTCGACAGATTACGAGTTGGATCTGCTAAGGAAAATGCAGAGTTTGAGACAGGACAAACAAAACTGTCCAAGAATACACCGAGGAGTTTTACAAGATCTCTATTAGAACTGGACATTTAGAGGCAAACAAAGAGAAGGTAGCCCGTTATATCAATGGGTTGAGACTCGGTATCCAAGAAGAGCTGAGCCTAGTTCGGGTAAGCACCATTGAGGATGCTTACCAGTTTGCCTTAAAGGTGGAAGAAAAACTGAATAGGCGGTTTGAAGGCAAGCAAAGAGGAAGGGGCCGTGGTGGAAGAACTGGTGGGAGAACCAGTGGAGAAAAATACAAAGATCTGAAGAAGACTGGTGAAGCCAGTAGTAACCAGGATCAAAGGGAAGAGGATATTTATCAGCCCCGTGATCAGAACAGCTACCCAAGAGGACGGGGTGGATCTGGACGAGGGTTTGGAAGAGGAGTATTTCGTGGGACATGTTTCCACTGTGGTGAAGAAGGACATCGAGCATTCGAGTGTCCACAACACCGAGAAAGGACGAACAAGAGGCCTGAGGGTCCAGCCAGAGCTGTTGTGGCAGAGGAAGATGTTGGATCTGAACATTCTAAAGAAGCGAAGAGAGGGGAAGCAATGATCGTAAGGAGAGTCCTGTTGAATGAGGAGAAGGACACAGATCGGAGAAGAAGTTTATTCCGCACAAGGTGTAAATGCGCGGGCAAGATTTGCAATATTATTATTGATAATGGTAGCACGGATAACCTGGTTTTAGAAGAAATGGTTACCAAGTTACAGTTAGAGAGGAAGAAGCACCCGCATCCATATCGGGTCGCATGGTTACAGAAGGACCATAGGGCTTTGGTCAGTGAGCAGTGCTCCGTTAAATTTAATATTGGGAATTATTGTGATGAGGTCCTGTGCGACATCCTGCCTATGGATGCTTGCCATCTATTGCTGGGAAGGCCCTGGCAGTTCGATCGGAGTGCAGTGCATGACGGCCGTGCCAACACCTACTCATTGACGAAGAATGGCGTGCGCCATAAGCTGAAGCCCATGAAGGAGGCGGATGAAAAGGTGTGTAACAGCTCCAGAATCTGTTTAGTTGAAGGGAGAAAATTTTTGGACGGTTTGAAGCATGAACATTTGTGTTATGCAATAATTCCTAGAGTTAGGGAGAAAGAATGCAAGGATACCCCAGCAGAAGTCCTAGATCTATTGGAGGAATTTCTAGATATTGTGTCTGATAATGTGCCTGAGGGTTTACCCCCAGTAAGGAAAATCAGCCACCATATAGATTTGGTGCCAGGATCGAGCTTGCCAAATAAAGCTGCACATAGAATGACGCCTGTAGAAATTGAGGAGTTAAACAGGCAGGTCCAGGAGTTGCTGGAGAAGGGACTGATTCGGGAAAGTTTGAGTCCATGCGCAGTACCTGTAGTGCTGGCGCCAAAGAAATATGGGGAGTGGAGAATGTGTACAGATTCACGAGCCATCAACAAGATCACAATAAAATATAGATTTCCATTGCCAAGAATGGATGACATAATGGACTGTTTAAGTGGAGCCAAGTACTTCACCAAGATTGATCTCAAGAGTGGTTACCATCAGATCCGTATCAGAGAGGGAGATGAGTGGAAGACAACCTTCAAGACCTAGAGAGGGCTTGTATGAGTGGTTGGTCATGCCCTTTGGGCTATCCAATGCACCAAGTACCTTCATGCGGCTGATGAATGAGGTACTGAAGGAGTTTTTAGGAAAATTTGTCATTGTCTATTTAGATGACATATTAATATTTAGCAGAACCCTGGAGGAACACCTGATGCATATCAGAAGGGTTTTTGAGAAGCTGCGGGAGGAGCGATTATTAATAAATCTGAAAAAGTGTAATTTTGTAAAGGAGTTAGTATACCTGGGATTTGTAATCTCAGCAGAAGGTCTAAAAATGGACCCAGAGAAGGTGAGAGCTATCATGGAATGGCCTACCCCGAGAAGCACAATAGAGGTAAGATCATTTCATGGTCTAGCCAGCTTTTACAGGAAATTCATTAAAAATTTTAGCAGCATTTGTGCACCCCTCACAGAGACAATGAGAGGGGATAAGAAAGAATTCAAGTGGACCTTAGGGGCTGAAAGGAGCTTTGATGCATTAAAGAAAAAGGTCATAGAACAGCCTATTTTGGCACTTCCAGACTTTAACAAAGTATTTCAGGTAGACTGTGATGCCGGTGGCAGTGCAATAGGGGTTGTACTGAGTCAGGAAGGCAGACCTGTTGCTTATTTTAGTGAGAAGCTGAATGATGCTCGAAAAAAGTATTCAGTTTATGACCAGGAATTTTATGCTATAGTTCAGGCTCTAAAGAAGTGGAGGCATTATTTATTGCCAAAGGAGTTTGTTCTATTTACTGATCATCAAGCTTTACAGTATATCAACAGCCAAACAAAACTGAATCAGAGACACTTGAAGTGGGTTGAGTTTCTCCAAAGTTATACCTTTGTGTTGAAGCATAGAAGCGGGAAATCAAATAGAGTTGCAGATGCCTTAAGTAGAAGGCAGAATTTGCTGATTAAAATGACGAGTGGAAGTAGTGGGATTTGAAGAAGCGAAGGGTTTGTACCCTGAAGATCCGGATTTTGCAGAAGCCTGGACGGCTTGCTTGACACCTGTTACTGTGGACAGGACAAAATGGTTGGATTTTCTAATCCAAGACGGAATGTTGTTCAGAGGAAGTAAATTATGCATTCCAAGGAGTTCCATGCGGGAAAACTTAGTCAAGGAGAAACACAGCGGAGGACTGGCCGGACATTTTGGCCGGGATAAGACAATTGCCCTGGTGAGTGAAAATTACTATTGGCCGCAACTACAGCAAGATGTGAAAAAGTTTGTACAGAGTTGTAGAATATGTCAGATGGCAAAGGGCGAAAGACAGAACATGAGATTGTATCAGCAGTTCCCAGTACCTGAGCGGCCATGGGAGGACGTTAGCATGGACTTCGTCCTCGGATTGCCAAGAACACAGAGGGGAAATGACTTTGTATTTGTAGTAGTTGATAGATTTTCCAAGATGGCACACTTTATTCCATGCCAGAAAACAAGTGATGCAGTTCACATTGCAGGGTTATTTTTCAAGGAAGTGGTACGACTTCACGGTCTATCGAAGAGCATTGTTTTTGACAGAGATACAAAATTTGTTGGGTATTTCTGGAGAACTTTGTGGAAGAAGTTGAAGACAGATCTGAAATTCAGTTATGCATACCACCCACAGACTGATGGACAGACAGAGGTGGTAAATAGAAGCCTGGGTAATTTACTGAGATGCTTGATAGCAGATAAACCCACGGGATGGGATTTAGTTTTACCGTAGGCAGAATTTGCATATAACAATTCAGTCAATAAGAGCACAAATAAATCTCCATTCCAGATAATATATGGAAACAGCCCGAGAAATGTGTCTGAACTGAGAAAGTTGGATAAGAGAGAAAAGTGCAGTGCCGAGGCAGAAGAATTTGCGGAACATATGAAAAGTCTGCATGAAGAAGTAAGGAAACAAATTATAAAAATGAATACTCAATATAAGACAAGAGCAGACCAGAAGCGGCGGTTCAAAGAGTTCGAAGTAGGAGATGAAGTCATGGTCCATCTCAGGAAGGAAAGATTTCCTGCCAAGACTTATAACAAATTAAAGATGAAGAAGTTTGGGCCATGCAGAATACTGGAAAAACGGGAGTCGGGCAATGCATATGAAGTGGAATTGCCAAGTTGGCTTGACATTTCACCTATTTTTAATATTTTAGATTTAGTGGAATACCATGAGGAAGATAGTACGGAGGCACCAAGTACGGAGTTATGGCAAATTCCAGCATCTACTCCAACCACAGACGAGGTCGAGGAAATATTAGACGCTCGTGAAGGCCGAAGCACCAGGAACAAACAGTATTCTGAATATTTGATAAAGTGGAAGGGCAGACCTGTAGAAGATGCAACTTGGTTGTCAAAGACAGAGGTTGACCGCCTGGGTCTTCCCCTAACCGAGCAGAAGTGAGGATCACTTCTTAATTTACCCCGGGTGTCTGATGCAGGAGCATCCGGAGAATAGAGCAATCTTGCATCCTCCAAAATTTTTTCTAAGTACTTTGTATTTTGTTTAAATCTTTCTTTCCCAAGGCAAAAGTTTTGTAATACAAGAGGGAAGTTTTGTCGCGATATCGCGACGTCGCGATATCGCGACGTTTTTGGGAGCTAAGGCATGGAGGGGTTTTTCGTCGCGATATCGCGACGTCGCGATGTCGCGACGTTTTTGAAGCTAAGGCACGGAGGGGGTTTTTCGTCGTGATGTCGCGATGTTTTTGAAGCTAAGGCACGGAGGGGGTTTTTCGTCGCGATATCGCGACATCGCGATGTCGCGATGTTTTTGAAGCTAAGGTACGGAGGGGGTTTTTCGTCGTGACATCGCGATGTTATTTGCGGACTAAGGCACGGAGGCATTTTCGTCGCGATGTCGTGACGTCGCGATATCGCGACGTCGCGATATCGTGACGTTATTTGCGGACTAAGGCGCGGGGGCATTTTGGTCATGATTTCATGACGTTATTTGCAGACGAAGGCAAGGCGACAGTTTGGTCGCGATATCGCGACATGTCGCGATTTCATGGTCGATTGAAGACAAATTAAAATTGGACACGTGGACAGGCCACGCGTGCGGGAAAAGAGACAGCGGTGGTAGATGAATGTTCTGACAAGGTGACAGCTACAGGCCATGGGCATTTTGGATGAGACAGTGGTGCAGAGGAACAGTCTGACCAAAACGGCGATTGCAGGGCAAGGGAGTGTCTTTAATGTAAGCGTCCATAGTGGATCGGGGCAGTTGCCCATTGATGGAAGGAAATTTGAAAACTTGACGGGGGAAGCGGACTTTCATATTTAATTTCATGAATTCGACCAGGTGGGGCATTAATTGCCTAGAGGGTCGAGACCTCGATAAAAACTCAAAAAATTGTAAGGGAAGGGATGGCGAGTTTGAGATTGAGTGGGGAAAGAACTATGCCTGGAGACGGTATTGTAAGACTGTGTTAAGCAATTTACAGAAGAATAATTTCAAGTTTTGTTGTGTGAATCTCGGCTTGCCATCAGGTTATGTCTCATATTGACCCTCATTACTAGTTCTAACAAGGTCACTTTTTCTGACCTACCAGAAAATGACCATTCTAAAATCACATTGTATTCTTGTCTACATCTCAACAATATTAGGTGTTTATATTCAACCGTTTCTTGAATTAAACTGTTTTAAGAAATGTTAAATACCTTGTTCAAAAATTCTAAATTTGAGGTTTGTGAAACCTCATAAGAAGGGTTTAATAAACACACCCATGTTTTACTATTCTTACCCTTACTATAACATTTCCTTAAATACTCTCTTTGTTGAATACTCTAAGGATAATCTATTGAGCGCATGATAGCCATAAGTTATAAAGGCTTTTAATAAAATAATTTAAATCCAAGCAACCCATAAAATCATGGTGCCAATCTTAATAATAAGGGATAGATGGCCACTATACTTTCTTGAGCCATATATTTTTTCAAAATATTCACTTTCCTTTTAAAATATATAACTTTAATACTAATCTATACATATTTAAAACAAGATGTCAAATTGGATGGAAACCAATGTTGTTGTTCAAAAATGGTTTCCACTAAATTATAAGTTTGGAATAGTTAATATAAAATCACAAGATTTCTCTACATATCCTATAGCCTTATTTATATCTAATTTAATTTATCTACTTCTTACATTTCAAGTTCTTTGGTTTTCTAGGAGTCTTATGTCTTCCTTAAATTAAAGGTAACTTATGCAATTACCAATAATTAATCTTTTAACTAACTATTCCCATTCTAAATACATCACAAGGTTAATCCAGTAATCCATTAATAAAATGGTTATTGGGTTTGCATGCTATTTGATAACTTTCTACCTATGTCTCTTTTACTATTTTCACAGAATGTGTATATATAGTTTTGTTATCCAAAACTCATGTAACAATCACATCACTCATGTTTTATTACCCATAATATAAAGTCAAACACAAATTACAAACTAATTATTTACTTCCTTCAAGAAAATGAAAATAATGGTTAAGGTAATTTCCTTCAATGTAGAATATAATAAAATGTCAACTTTGGCATAATATTCATTTCCAACCATATTCATATCAAAATACTTTATTTAAAAATAAACTTTATAATATTTAAATGATGGCAACTGATATTTTTACAGTAGTTCACTGTATAAACATATAGCTCATATTCCCTATCAAAAACTACTCTAGATTTGTTTTATTCCAAGGCTTTCAAAGCATAGTGACCAGAATTTTAACAAATTATTCCTCAGATATTTCAACAATGATTAATTACTTTCATACAACAATTTAGTAACCTCGGGTGATAAAATTTTAGAGTTGGTCTTTTAAATATAGTTTGTTTAATAACTAAGGATAAAATGATACATAATTCTTTTAAAAAGGTCAGCACCCCGCTACAAGTGGTAAACTACAAACTGTAGTTATAATTAGATCCAAATAAGCTCAATTGAATTATCATAAAAGTTGCAGGATAGATATTAGATTAGATATAAATATTGTGCAACCATTGAAACATCTGATATATATTTCTTCAACTAGATTCAAATTCATCTGGAGAAAACCGACACATTTCTCCTTAAAGATCCTTCTAGTTCTCATTCCCTGCAAAGTTCCTTCTATGGTCAAGAATTCTTTTTTTGGGTATCATATCAGATATAATAATTATATTTTCTAATATGAAAGCATCTAATTCTAATATAGTTTATAGATGCATACTTAAATTTTCCTTCCCAAATTGTATCTATTTCTACTTTTCTAGGTATTCATAACATTTGTCTTTTAAAAGGAACTAACACATTGTCACATCACAACCTAAATTTTCTCAACAAAATTTATAAAAGTTTCCAGAGTGGAAATTGTATCATCATAACGTAATTCCATAAACCATGTCAATGACTTGATAAAACTGTGGAAAGACATTAAGTTCATTCATTTACCATTACGAAAGTATACATAGTTCTACACCAAAAGTTTACTCTTATAACAAAATAAATAAAATATGATCTATAGCTACTCATCAACACCCTACAACTAGGATTCTAGAGACATTCAATAGCCAAAATTTCAAGACTGTAATCAATCCGTTCCAACACTTTTTAAAACACAACCATAGATTAACACAATTTAAAAACAACCAACACATTAGTATGTAGTAGAGATTTTATAAATTAAAAGAATATACTAGATCTAGCAATTCTAAATGGTTTCCATTACAGATAGCTACAATATTTTTTCTAAGAGAAAATAGAAAATCTCATTAATAAGAAAGGATTGACCTGTAACAAGCTCAAACGAAACAACACTCATTTCCTTTCAAATCATATTCATACAATGCGTGTAAGCAAGACACAGATAAAGTGTAGAGAGAAAAAATAGTTTTCTAGATAACATTCTCTTCTTCCACAAAATGATTTATTTTTTTTCCACTCCTCTCACTGAACTTCCTATATTTTCTTTCTTTCAACTAGTGGAGGTCTTTTTGCAATCATGCAATATTATTAGAAGTTATTCTCCACTCGAGACACTCACCAGCTAGACAACCTCTATGATCCACTATAATACGTTTTCCTCTTTTTATTTTATTGAATTAATTTATTTTTAATTATATTTATTAATTAATATGCAGTTTTCTTATTTTTCACTTTCTATTAGGATATCACTATTAAAAATAAGCACACTCACACAAAATGCTAAAAAATAACTTAAATACATCAAATAACTCAATAACACTATGTAGAAATTAAATGTAGAAATGAAATAATCTCACAATAACATAAAATCGTAGGCCTCTTTGAGAGGGAACTCCTTCAATATTTCATTAGCTTGCAAAATGATGAATTTGTACATGGCTTCATATATTTAAAAAAAAAAAACTTCATGCAACCCAACCTAAAGGCTCAAGAGTTGGCTTACATGTAAAATGATACTCGAGCTAGAATATCCTACCTACCATTGATTACAATCTTGATAAAAATGGTAATATGAGATGGCGTAACTTGGCTAGGAACCATACTTGCCACATACATTACAAAGTATTAAAAAATAATATTTAATGGGATCCCCAACTTTGGGAGTGGGTCAT